>JAIRCJ010000079.1:0-444859 GCA_020883675.1 Bruguiera gymnorhiza
TATATTTGAATATGTTAATTGAACAAAATACATGTAATGTACTCAATTGCATAAAATACACTTTAGTGGATGAATATTATAAATAGCAACCAAAGTTTCAATGTTGTGTTAAGCATATATCCTAGATGGGAGTGCAGGACCTTCTTATTCAGTCGATTGTTTTTTGCCTTTTCTTAAGTAAGTTGCCTGAAGATTATATAAATCATTTCAAATTGCGTTGAGGCAAAGGAGACATTCAAAAATTGCAAATTTAAATTCAATAGAGTATTGACAATTCAGTTATCCCTAATAGATTTTAAAATTCTAAAATTGCAAAATCGAAATATTTTGATTTTTATATTTATTAATTAATGTCATGTCGTTTGATTTAATTTGGTGAGATAAATATTATATGTGAAAAATATAATATTTGAATATGTTCATTTAACAAAATACAAGTAAGGGACTCAATTGCCTAAAAGAGACTTTAGTGGATGAATATTATAAATAGCAAACTCAAGTTTCACGGTTGTGTGAAGCAATATCCTAAATGGGAGTGTGGGACCATCTTATTAGAGTCCATTGCTTTTACTTTTTCTTAAGTAATTTGTCTGAAAAAAGAATTCTATAAATCATTTCAAATTGCATTAAGTCAAAGGAGAGAATTAAGAAATTGCTAAATTTAAATTCAACAGACTATTGATAATTTATTTATTCCTAGCAAATTTCAAAATTCTAAAATTGAAAAAATGCAATATTTTCATTTTTAAATTGTTGTTAATGTCGTTTGATTTGATTGGTAAGAGAAATACAACATTTAATAAGTTAATTGAACAAAAATACAAGTAATGGACTCAATTACATAAAATAACACTTTAGTGGATGAATATTATAAATAGCAATCTTAAGTTTCAATGTTGTGTTAAGCATATATTCCAAGATGGGAGTGTAGAACCTTCTTATTACAGTTCATTGCTTTTGCTTTTTTTTAAGTAAGTTGCCAGAAGATTATAAAATAATTTCAATTGCGTTGAGGCAAAGGAGACAATTCAGAAAATTGTAAAATTTAAATTCAACAGATTATTGACAATTTATTTATCCCTAGTAGATTTTAAAATTCTGCAAAAATATATTTTGTTTTTTAAATTTGTTGTTAATGTCATTTGATTTGATTGGTGAGAAAAATATAATATGCAAAAATATTATATTTGAATATGTTAATTGAACAAAATACGTGGACTGAATTGCATAAAGGCACTTTAGTGGATGAATATTATAAATAGCAATCTCAAGTTTCAAGGTTGTGTGAAGCATATATCCCTAGATGGGAGTGCGGATCAATCTTATTAAAATCGATTGGTTTTTTCCTTTTTCTTATGTAATTTTTCTAAGACAAGAATTCTATAAATGATTTTCAAATACATTAAGGCAAAGGAGACAATTAAGAAAATTGAAAATTAAATTCAACAGATTTTTGACAATTTATTAATCCCTAGTAGATTTCAAAATTCTAAAAAGTTACGAATAAGAATATTTTGATTTTAAATTTGTTGTTAAGTCATTTGATTTGATTGGTGAGAAAAAAAATACATTTTTGAATAAGTTAATGAACAAAAATACAAGTAATGGACTCAATTGCATAAAATATACTTTAATGGATGAATATTAATAAAGCAATCCAAGTTTCAATGTTGTGTTCAGCATATATCCCAGATGGGAGTGTAGAACTTCTTATTACAGTCCATTACTTTTGCTTTTTCTTAAGTTATTTGCCTAAATAATTATATAATCATTTCAAATTGTGTTGAGGCAAAGGAGACAATTGATAAAATTGAAAAATTTAAATTCAACAGAGTATTGAAAATCATTTATCCCTGGCAGATTTTAAATTCTAAAAATTGAAAAAGTGCAATATTTTGATTTTTAAATATATTATTAAAGTCGTTTATTTGATTGGTGAGAAAAATACAAAATTGAATAAGTTATTGAACAAAAATAAAATAAGGACTCAATTGCATAAAATACACTTTAGTGGATGAATATTATAAATAGCAATCCCAAGTTTGAATGTTATGTTAAGCATATCTCCTTAGATGGAAGTGTCGAACCTTCTTATTACAGTGCATTGCTTTTGCTTTTTGCTTTTTGAAAATTATACAAATATTTCAAATTGTGTTGAGGCAAAGGAAACAATTTAGAAAATTCATTTATAAGATTGACAGAGATTGATAAAGAATTGACATTCATTTATCTTATCAAATTTTAAAATTCTAAAAATTAGAAAATTGAAATATTTTAACTTTAAAATTTATTATTAATGTTGTTCAATTTTATTGGTGAGAAAAATATAATATGTGAAAATTATAATATTTAAATATGTTAATTGAATAAATACAAAGTAATGAACTCAAATTGCATAAAATAGACTTTAGTGGATAATATCATAAATAGCAATCTCAAGCTTCAATGTTGTGTTAAGCATATATCCCAAGATGGGTGTGCAGAACCATCTTATTATGTCGTTTGATTTGATTGGTGAGAAAAAATATAATATTTGAATAAGTTAATTGAACAAAAATACAAATAATGGACTAAATTGCATAAAATACACTTTAGTGGATGAATATTATAAATAGCAATCCCAAAATTTTCAAATGTGTGTTAAGCATATGTCCCTAGATGGGAGTGCAGAACCTTCTTATTTAAAAGCCCATGCTTTTGTTTTTTCTTAAGTAATTTGTGTTAAAATTATATAAATCCTTTCAAATTGCGTTGAGGCAAAGAAGATAATTCTGAAAAATTGCAAAATTAACTTCAAACAAAGAATTAACAATTCATTTATCTCTATTAGATTTCAAAATTCTAAAATTGGAAAATTGAAATATTTTAACTTTAAATTTATTATTAATGCTGTTCAATTTAATTGGTAAGAAAAATATAAATATGTGAAAATTATAATATTTAAATATGTTAATTGAAATAAAAATACAAGTAATGAACTCAATTGCATAAAATACACTTTAGTAGATGAATATCATAAATAGCAATCCCAAGTTTCAATGTTGTGTTAAGCATATATCCCAAGATGGGTGTGCAGAACCATCTTATTAATGTTGTTTGATTTGATTGGTGGGAAAAATACAATATTTGAATAAGTTAATTGAACAAAAATACAAATAATGGACTCAATTGCATAAATAACTTTAGTGGATGAATTTTATAAATAGCAATCCCAAATTTCAATGTTGTGATAAGCATATGTCCTAGATGGGAGTGCGAAACTTCTTCTTATTACAGCCCATTGCTTTTGCCTTTTCTTAAGCAATTTGCGTTAAAATTATATAATCATTCAAATTGCATTAAGGCAAGGAATAATTCTGAAAATTGAAAATCTAACTTCAACAGAGTATTGACAATATTTGACAATTCATTTATTCCTATCAGATTTTAAAATTCTAAAATTGGAAAATTGAAATATTTTAACTTTAAATTTTATTATTAATGTTGTTGAATTTAATTGGTAAGAAATATAATATGTGAAAATTATAATATTTAAATATGTTAATTGAATAAAAATACAAGTAATGAACTCAATTGCATAAAAATACACTTTAGTTGATGAATATCATATAATAGCAATCCCAAGTTTCAATGTTGTGTTAAGCATATATTCAAGATGGGTGTGCAGAACATCTTATTAATGTCGTTTGATTTGATTGGGGCAAAAAATGCAATATTTGAATAAGTTAATTGAACAAAAATACAAATAATGGACTCAATTGCATAAAATACACTTTAGTGGATGAATATTATAAATAGTAATCCCAAATTTCAATGTTGTGTTAAGCATATGTCCCTAGATGGGAGTGCAGAACCTTCTTATTACAGCCTTGCTTTTGCTTTTTCTTAAGCAATTTGCGTTAAAATTATATAAATTTTCAAATTGCGTTGAGGTAAAGGAAGATATTTTGAAAATTACAAATTTTAACTTCAACAAAGAATTGACAATTCATTTATCCTATCAGATTTTAAAATTCTAAAAATTGGGAAAATTGAAATATTTTAACTTTAAATTTTATTATTAATGTTGTTCAATTTAATTGGTGAGAAAATATAATATTGTGAATATTATATATTTTAAATATGTTAATGAGTAAAAATACAAGTATATGAACTCAATTGCATAAATAGCACTTTAGTGGATGAATATCATAAATAGCAATCCCAATTTCAATGTGTGTTAAGCATATATTCCAAAATGGGGTGTGCAGAACCATTCTTAATTAATGTCGTTTGATTTGATGTGGTGAGGAAAAATACAATATTTGAATAAGTTAATTGAACGAAAATACAAATAATGGACTCAATTGCATAAATACACTTTAGTGGATGAATATATAAACTAGCAATCCCAATTTCAAAGTTGTGTTAAGCATATGTCCCTAGATGGAGTATAGAACCTTCTTATTAAGCCCATTGCTTTTTTCTTTTTCTTAGGCAATTTGCGTTAAATTTATATAAACATTTCAAATTGCGTTGAGGCAAAGGAGATAATTCTGAAAAATTGCAAAATTTAACTTCAACAAAGAATTGACAATTCATTTTATTTCTATCAGATTTTAAAATTCTAAAAATTGGAAAATTGAAAATATTTTAACTTTAAATTTATTATTAATGTTGTTCAATTTAATTGGTAAGAAAAATATAATATGTGAAAATTATAATATTTAAATATGTTTATTGGGTAAAAATACAAGTAATGAACTCAATTGCATAAAATACACTTTAGTGGATGAATATCATAAATAGCAATCCCAAGTTTCAATGTTGTGTTAAGCATATATCTCAAGATGGGTGTGCAGAACCATCTTATTAATGTCGTTTGATTTGATTGGTGCAAAAAATGCAATATTTGAATAAGTTAATTGAACAAAAATACAAATAATGGACTCAATTGCATAAAGTACACTTTAGTGGATGAATATTAAAATAGCAATCCCAAATTTCAATATTGTGTTAAGCATATGTCCCTAGATGGGAGTGCAAGAACCTTCTTATTACAGCCCATTGCTTTTGCTTTTTCTTAAGCAATTTGCGTTAAAATTATATAAACATTTCAAAATTGCGTTGAGGTAAAGGAGATAATTTTGAAAAATTGCAAATTTTAACTTCACAACAAAGAATTGATAATTCATTTATCCTATCAGATTTTAAATTCTAAAAATTGGGAAATTGAAATATTTTAACTTTAAAATTTATTATTAATGTTGTTCAATTTAATTGGTGAGAAAAATATAATATGTGAAAATTATAATATTTAAATATGTTAATTGGAGTAAAAAATACAAGTAATGAACTCAATTGCATAAAATACACTTTAGTGGATGAATATCATAAATAGCAATCCCAAGTTTCAATGTTGTGTTAAGCATATATCCCAAAATGGGTGTGCAGAACCATCTTATTAATGTCGTTTGATTTGATTGGTGAAAAAATACATATTTGAATAAGTTAATTGAACAAAAATACAAATAATGGACCTCAATTGCATAAAATACACTTTAGTGGATGAATATTATAACTAGCAATCCCAAATTTCAATGTTGTGTTAAGCATATGTCCCTAGATGGGAGTACAGAACCTTCTTATTAAAGCCCATTGCTTTTTCTTTTTCTTAGGCAATTTGCGTTAAATTTTATAATCATTTCTAATTGCGTTGAGGCAAAGGAGATAATTCTGAAAATTGCAGAATTTAACTTCAACAAAGAATTGACAATTCATTTATTTCTATCAGATTTTAAAATTCTAAAAATTGGAAAATTGAAATATTTTACTTTAAATTTTATTATTAATGTTGTTCAATTTAATTGGTGAGAAAAATATAATATTGAAATTATAATATTTTAAATATGTTAATTGGGTAAAAATACAAGTAATGAACTCAATTGCATAAAATACACTTTAGTGGATGAATATCATAAATAGCAATCCCAAGTTTCAATGTTGTGTTAAGCATATATCCCAAAATGGGTGTGCAGAACCATCTTATTAATGTCGTTTGATTTGATTGGTGAAAAAATACAATATTTGAATAAAGTTAATTGAACAAAAATACAAATAATGGACTCAATTGCATAAAATACACTTTAGTGGATGAATATTATAAATAGCAATCCCAAATTTCAATGTTGTGTTAAGCATATGTCCCTAGATGGGAGTGCAGAACCTTCTTATTAAAGCCCATTGCTTTTGCTTTTTCTTAAGCAATTTGTGTTAAAATTATATAAACCTTTCAAATTGCGTTGAGGCAAAGGAGATAATTCTGAAAATTGCAAATTTAACTTCAACAAAGAATTGACAATTCATTTATCCTATCAGATTTTAAAATTCTAAAAATTGGGAAATTGAAATATTTTAACTTTAAAATTTATTATGAATGTTGTTCAATTTAATTGGTGAGAAAAAATAATATGTGAAAATTATAATATTTAAATATGTTAATTGAATAAAAATACAAGTAATGAACTCAATTGCATAAAATACACTTTAGTGGATGAATATCATAAATAGCAATCCCAAGTTTCAAAGTTGTGTTAAGCATATATCCCAAAATGGGTGTGCAGAACCATCTTATTAATGTCGTTTGATTTGATTGGTGAGGAAAATACAATATTTGAATAAGTTAATTGAACAAAAATACAAATAATGGACTCAATTGCATAAAATACACTTTAGTGGATGAATATTATAACTAGCAATCCCAAATTTCAATGTTGTGTTAAGCATATGTCCCTAGATGGGAGTACAGAACCTTCTTATTAAAGCCCATTGCTTTTCTTTTTTTCTTAGGCAATTTGCGTTAAAATTTTATAAATGATTTCTAATTGCGTTGAGGCAAAGGAGATAATTCTGAAAATTGCAGAATTTAACTTCAACAAAGAATTGACAATTCATTTATTTCTATCAGATTTTAAAATTCTAAAAATTGGAAAATTGAAATATTTTAACTTTAAATTTTATTATTAATGTTGTTCAATTTAATTGGTAAGAAAAATATATAATATGTGAAAATTATAATATTTAAATATGTTAATTGAATAAAAATACAAGTAATGAACTCAATTGCATAAAATACACTTTAGTGGATGAATATCATCAAATAGCAATCCCAAGTTTCAATGTTGTGTTAAGCATATATCCCAAAATGGGTGTGCAGAACCATCTTATTAATGTCGTTTGATTTGATTGGTGTGAAAAATACAGTATTTGAATAAGTTAATTGAACAAAAATACAAATAATGGACTCAATTGCATAAAATACACTTTAGTGGATGAATATTATAAATAGCAATCCCAAGTTTTAATGTTTTGTTAAGCATATATCCCAAGATGGGAGTGTAGAACTATCTTATTATTATCCATTGCTTTTGCTTCTTCTTATGTAATTTGCCTGAAGATTATATAAATCATTTCAAATAACGTTGAGGCAAAGGAGACAATTTAGAAAATTGCAAAATTTAAATTCAACAGAGTATTGACAATTCACTTATTCCTAGCAGATTTTAAATTCAAAAATTGCAAAATTTAAATATTTGATTTTTAAATTTATATGTTAATGTCGTTTGATTGAATGTTGAGAGAAATATAATATGTGAAAAATATAATATTTAAATATGTTAATTGAACAAAATTACAAGTAATGGACTCAATTGCATAAAATAGAATTTAGTGGATGAATATTAGAAATAGGCATCCCAAGTTTCAACGTTGTGTTAAGCATATATCTCTAGATGGATGCAAAACCTTCTTATAAGAGTCCATGCTTTTGCTTTTGCTTCAGTAATTTGCCCTGAAGATTATATAAGTCATCTCAAATTGGGTTGAGGCAAAGGAGACATTTAGAAAATTATAAATTTAAATTCAATAGAGTATTGAAGTTCACTTATCTCTAGAAGATTTTTAAAATTTGAAAAATTGCAAAATTGAAAATATTTGATTCTTAAATTTATTGTGGATGTCGTTTGATTGAATTGGTGAGAGAAATATAATATGTGAAAAATATATATTTAAATATGTTAATTGAACAAAAAACAAGTAATGGACACAATTGCATAAAATACACTTTAGCAGATTAATATTATAAATAGCAATCTCAAGTATCAATGTTGTGTTAAGCATATATCCTGGATGGCAGTGTAGAACCTTCTTATTACAGTGAATTGCTTTTGCTTTTGCTTTTCTTAAGTAATTTGCCTGAAGATTATATAAATCAATTCAAATTGCGTTAAGGCAAAGGAGACAATTTAGAAAATTGTAAAATTTAACAGAGTATTGACAATTTACTTATCCTAGCAGATTTAAAAATTTGAAAAATTGCAAAATTGAAATATTTTGATTTTTAAGTTTATTGTTAATGTTGTTCGATTGAATTGGTGAGAAAAATATAATATTTGAATATGTTAATTGATCAAAAATACAAGTAAAGGACTCAATTGTATAAAAGACACTTTAGTGGATGAATATTATAAATAGCAATCTCAAGTTTCAAGGTTGTTGGTGAAGTAATATCCTCGATTAAGAGTGCAGAACAATCTTACTAGGTCCATTGCTTTTGCTTTTTCTTAATAATTTGTCTGAGACATGAATTCTATAATCATTTAAATTACCATTGAGGCAAAGGAGAAAATTAACGAAAATTGAAAATTTTAAATTCAACAGATTATTGACAATTTATTTATCCCCTAGCAAGATGTTAAAATTCTAAAATTGGAAAAGTGCAATTATTTTGATTTTAAATTTGTTGTTAATGTCGTTAGATTTGATTGGTGAGAAAAATACAATATTTGAATAGTTAATTGAACAAAATACAAGTAATTGACTCAATTATTAAATGCACTTTAGTGGATAAATATTATAAATAACAATCCAAGTTTCAATTGTTGTTCTTCACCATATATCCTTATATGGGAGTGGAGAGCTTCTTATTAAAGTCCATTGCTTTTGCTTCTCTTAAGTAATTTTTCTGAAAATTATATAATCATTTCAAATTGCGTTGAGGCAAAGGAGACTATTCAGAAATAGCAAAATTTAAATTTATAGAGAATTTACAATTCATTATCCCTAGCAGATTTTAAAAATTCTAGAAAGTGCAAAAATGCAATAATTTGATTTTTCAATTTAATGTTAATGTCGTTTGATTTGATTGGTGAGAAAAATAAAATATTTGAATATCTTAATTGAACAAAATTACAAGTAATGGACTCAATTGCATAAAATACACTTTAGTGGATGAATATTATAAATAACAATTCCAAGTTTCAATGTTTTGTGAAGCATATATCCCTAGATAGGAGTGCAAACCTTCTATTACAGTCCATTACTTTTGCATTTTATCAAGTAATTTGCCTAAAGATTATATAATCATTTTAAATTGCGTTGAGGCAAAGGAGACAATTCAGAAAATAGCAAAATTGAAATTCAACAGAGTATTGACAATTCATTTATCCCTAGCAATTTTAAAATTGTAAAATTGCAAAATTACATATTTTGATTTTTTAAATTTATTGTTAATGTCGTTTGATTTAAGTGGTGAGAAAAATATAATATGTGAAAAATATAATATTTGAATATGTGAATTGAACAAAAATACAAGTAATGGACTCAATTGCATAAAAGACACTTTAGTTGATGAATATTATAAAGAGATACCCCAAATTTAGGATTGTGTGAAGCATATATCCCTATATGGGAGTGCAGAACCATCTTATAACAGTCTATTACACTTACTTTTTCTTAAGTGATTTGCCTGAAAATTATATAAATCATTTCAAATTATGTTGGGGCAAAGAAGACAATTTAGAAAATTGCAAAATTTAAATTCAACAGAGTATTGACAATTCGTTTATCCCTCGCAGATTTTAAAATTCTAAAAATTGAAAAATGCAATATTTTGATTTTTTAATTTGTTGTTAATGCGTTTGATTTGATTGGTGAGAAAATACAATATTTGAATAAGTTAATTGAACAAAAATACAAGTAATGGACTCAAATTGCATTAAAAAACACTTTAGTGGTTGAAATATTGATAAATAGCAATCCCCATAGTTTCGATTGTTGTGTAAGCACATATCCTTAGATCGGAGTGCCATAACCCCTTCTTATTATCACGTCCATAGCACTTGTTTTTTCTTTTAAGTAAATTGCGCCCTGAAAATTATATAAATTTATTTTAAATTGAGTTGAAGCTAAAGAGGCAAATTAGAAAATTACAAAAACTTTAAATAATTCAACAGAGTATTGACAATTCATTTATCCCTAATAGAATTTTAAGATTTTAAAAATTGCAAAATTGAAAATATTTTCATTTTAACATTATTGTTAATGTTGTTTGATTTAATTGGTGAGAATAAATATAATATGTGGAAAAGTATAAATATTTGAATATTGAATTGAAACAAAAAATACAAGTTAATGGACTCAAATTTTTTTTATTTTTTTTTTTTTTCTTTTGTCATAAAAAGACACTTTAGTAGATGAATATTTATAAATAGCAATCCTCAAATTTCAAGTTGTGCGAAGCGATATATTCCTTTAGATGCGGAGATGGGGAACCATCTTATTAGAGTCCATTCCTTTTTCTTTTTCTTAACTAATTTGTCTGAAGACAAGAATTCTATAAATCATTTCAAATTGCATTGAGGCAAAGGAGACAATTAAGAAATTTTCAAAATTTAAATTCAACAGATTATTGACAATTTATTTATCCTTAGCAGATGTTAAAATTCTAAAAATTGGAAAAGTGCAATATTTTTGATTTTTAAATTTGTTGTTAATGTCATTTGATTTGATTGGCGAGAAAAAATAATAAATTTGAATAAGTTAATTTAACAAATTACAAGTAATGGACTCAATTGATAAAAAACACTTTAGTGGATGAATATTATAAATAGCAATCTCAAGTTTCAATGTTTTGTTAAACATATATCCCTAGATGGGGTATATAACCTTCTTATTACAGTCCATTGCTTTTGTTTTTCGTAAGTAATTTGGCAATTTTGAAATTGCAAAATTTAACTTCAAAAGAGTATTGACAATTCATTTATCCCTAACAAATTTTTAAAATTCTAAAAATTGCAAAATTTAAATATTTTGATTTTTTCAATTTATAGTTAATGTCGTTTGATTTAANTTAAATCATTTCAAATTGCATGAGGCAAAGGAGACAATTAAGAAAATTTCAAAATTTAAATTCAACAGATTATTGACAATTTATTTATCCCTAGCAAATTTAAAATTTATAAAAATTGCAAAGAATGCAATATTTTGATTTTAAATTTGTTGTTAATGTCGTTTGATTTGATTGGAGAGAAAAATACAATATTTGAATAAGTTAATTGAACAAAATTACAAGTAATGGACTCAATTGCATAAAATACACTTTAGTGGATGAATATTATAAATAGCAATCCCAAGTTTCAATGTTTTGTTAAGCATATATCCCTAGATGGGAGTGCAGAACCTTCTTATTACAGTCCATTGCTTTTGTTTTTTCTTAAGTAATTTGCCTGAAGATTATATAAATCATTTCAAATTGCGTTGAGGCAAAGGACACAATTTAGAAAATTGCAAAATTTAACTTCAACAGAGTATTGAAAATTCATTTATCCCTAGTAGATTTTAAAATTCTAAAAATTGCAAAATTGAAATATTTTGATTTTTAAATTTATTGTTAATGTCGTTTGATTTAATTGGTGAGAAAATATAATATGTGAAAATATAATATTTGAATATGTTAATTGAACAAAATACAAGTAATGGACTCAATTGCATAAAAGACACTTTAGTAGATGAATATTATAAATAGCAATCTCAAGTTTCAAGGTTGTGTGAAGCATATATCCCTAGATGGGAGTGCGAGAACCATCTTATTAGAGTCCATTGCTTTTCCTTTTTTCTTAAGTAATTTGTCTGAAGAAAAAATTCTATAAATCATTTCAAATTGCATTGAGGCAAAAGAGACAATTAAGAAAATTCGAAATTTAAATTCAACAAATTATTGACAATTTATTTGTCCCTAGAGATTTTAAAATTCTAAAAATTGCAAAAATGCAATATTTTGATTTTTAAATTGTTGTTAATGTCGTTTGATTTGATTGGTGAGAAAAATACAATATTTAAATATGTTAATTGAACAAAAATATAAGTAATGGACTTAATTGCATAAAATACATTTTAGTGGATGAATATCATAAATAGCAAGCCCAAGTTTCAATGTTGTGTTAAGCATATATCCCTAGATGGGAGTGCAGAACCTTCTTATAACAGTCCATTGCTTTTACTTTTTGTTAAGTAATTTGCCTGAAGATTATATAAATCATTTCAAATTGCGTTGAGGCAAAGGACACAATTCTGAAAATTACAAAATTTAAGTTCAACAGAATATTGACATTCATTTATTCCTAGCAGATTTTAAAATTCAAAAAATTGCAAAATTGAAATATTTTGATTTTTAAATTTATTGTTAATGTCGTTTGTTTTAAGTGGTGAGAAAATATAATATGTGAAAATTTTAATATTTGAATATGTTAATTGAACAGAAATACAAGTAATAGACTCAATTGCATAAAATACAATTTAGTGGATGAATATTATAAATAGCAAACTCAAGTTTCAATATTGTGTTAAGCATATATCTCTAGACGGGAGTGCAAAATCTTCTTATTACAGTCTATTACTTTTGCTTTTTCTTAAGTAATTTGTCTGAAAATTATATAAATCATTTCAAATTGCAGTTGAGGCAATTTAGAGAATTGCAAATTTTAAATTGAACAGAGTATTGACAATTCACTTATCCTAATAGATTTTAAAATTCAAAAAATTGCAAAAATGCAATATTTTGATTTTTAAAATTGTTGTTAATGTCGTTTGATTTGATTGGTGAGAAAAATACAATATTTGAATATTCTTAATTGAACAAAATTTCAAGTAATGGACTCAATTGCATAAAATACACTTTAGTGGATGAATATTATAAACAACAATCCCAAGTTTTAATGTTATGTTAAGCATATATCCCTAAATGGGAGTGTAGAACCTTCTTATTATAGTCTATTGCTCTTGTTTTGTCTTAAGTAATTTGCCTGAAGATTATATAAATTATTTAAATTGCGTGAAGGCAAATGAGACAATTTAGAAAATTGCAAAATTTAAATTCAACAGAGTATTGACAATTCATTTATCCCTAGTAGATTTTAATATTCTAAAAATTGCAAAAATGCAATATTTTGATTTTTAAATTTATTGTTAATGTCGTTTGATTTGATTGGTGAGAAAAATACAATATTTGAATATCTTAATTGAACAAAAATAAAAGTAATGGGCTTAATTGCATAAAATACACTTTAGTGGATGAATATCATAAATAGCAGTTCCAAGTTTCATGTTGTGTTAAGCATATATCCCTAGATAGGAGTGCAGAACTTTGTTATTATAGTTGATTGCTTTTGCTTTTTCATAAGTAATTTTCCTGGTGATTATATAATTCATTTCTAATTGCGTTGAGGTAAACGAGATAATTCAAAAAAATAGCAAAATTTAAATTCAACAGAAAATTATCAATTCATTTATCCCTAACAAATTTTAAAATTCTAGAAATTGCAAAAATGCAATATTTTGATTTTTAAATTTATTGTTAATATCGTTTGATTTGATTAGTGAGAAAAATGCAATATTTGAATATCTTAATCGAACAAAAATACAAGTAATGGACTCAATTGCATAAAATACACTTTAGTGGATGAATATTATAAATAGCAATCCCAAGTTTAAATTTTGTGTTAAGGATATAATCCTAGATGGGTTTACAGAACCTTCTTATTACAATCCATTGTTTTGTTTTTTCTTAAGTAATTTGCTTGAAGATTATATAATAATTTCAAATTACTTTGAGGCAAAGGAGACAATTTAGAAAATTGCAGAATTTAAATTCAATAGAGTATTGACAATTCATTTATCCCTAACAGATTTTAAAATTCAAAAAATTGCAAAATTGAAATATTTTGATTTTTAAATTATTATTAATGTCGTTTAATTTAATTGCTGAGAAAAATATAATATATGAAAAATATAATATTTGAATATGTTAATTGAACAGAAATACAGGTAATGGACTCAATTGCATAAAATACAATTTAGTAGATGAATATTATAAATAGCAAACTCAAGTTTTAATGTTGTGTTAAGCATATATCTCTAAAAGGGAGTGCAAAATCTTCTTATTACAGTCTATTGCTTTTGCTTTTTCTTAAGTAATTTGTCTGAAAATTATATAAATCATTTCAAATTGCGTTGAGGCAAAGGAGGCAATTTAGAGAATTGCAAAATTTAAATTGAACAGAGTATTGACAATTCACTTATTTCTAGTAGATTTTAAAATTCTAAAAATTGCAAAAATGCAATATTTTGATTTTTAAATTTGTTGTTAATGTTATTTGATTTGATTGGTGAGAAAAATGCAATATTTGAATATCTTAATTGAACAAAATTTCAAGTAATGGACTCAATTGCATAAAATACACTTTAGTAGATGAATATTATAAACAACAATCCCAAGTTTTAATGTTATGTTAAGTATATATCCCTAGATGGGAGTGTAGAACCTTCTTATTACAGTTTATTGCTCTTGTTTTTTCTTAAGTAATTTGCCTGAAGATTATATAAATTATTTTAAATTGTGTGAAGGGAAAGGAGACAATTTAGAAAATTGCAAAATTTAAATTCAACAGAGTATTGACAATTCATTTATCCCTAATAGATTTTTAAAATTCTAAAAATTGCAAAAGTGAAATATTTTCATTTTTAAATTTATTGTTAATGTCATTTGATTTAATTGGTGTGAAAAATATAATATATGAAAAATCTAATATTTGAATATGTTAATTGAACAAAAATACAAGTAATGAACTCTATTGAATAATAGACACTTTAGTGGATGAATATTATAAATAGCAATCTCAAGTTTCAAGGTTATGTGAAGCATATATCCCTAGATAGGAGTGAGGAACCACCTTATTAGAGTTGAAGTTCCCAACTTCACCCTAGGATCTACTAGTTTGTGATACTAAGAGGGGGGGTGAATCAGTATCACCACAATTTGCAATTCGCAGGTAAGTGAACAACTTCAATCTCTTCTTTAAAGTGAACTCTTTCTCAGATTCAACTAAAGTAGATCTATTGCTACCTACTAATCACAATAGTTCCCAAAGTCACCTTTCAAACACCTTGCATAATAGACAATTCGGATGTTCTTGTTTAGGTCTTTGTTAGGTTATGGGTTGGCTGATACTTTAGCTGCGTTCACAACTCAATTCAAACCATAAAACGTAAAGCAAATTAAGGGCACACGAGATTTACGTGGTTCTGTCAACAAGACGTACATCCACGATGGTAGGGACTCTCCTTTACCGAGACTATCCACTATACTTGAGAATTCTAGTTACAATGGATGTCTTAATCTTCTGCTCCTTTCACTATTGCAATTACTAAGCAAGTACAATACAAAAAATGTCACTTACTGTGTCTACCCTTCTTCTATCTTGTCTTGCCTCTATTGAATTGAAAGGCTGCTCCACTGCCGCTTAGAAGTTCACCACCACACTCTCTAACCTCTCTTGAAGAAATCTGGAAATACGTTGAGTTCTTTCTTATGCTTCACCGAATTCCTTCTCTAGGTTGTCTCACACAGCTCCTGCTTTCACTGTCTCACGGTCTCACCCGTCTCCTATTTCACGGTCTTACTGTTTCATGGCCTGTCCTCACGCTTATGGTCTATCACGCCGTTGCATGTTCTGGTCTCACGCCGTTGCATGTTCTGGTCTCACGCCGTCTCCTGATGTACACCCACGCTTCTGGTCTATCACGCCGTTGCATGTTTTGGTCTCAACGCCGTCTCCTGATGTACACCCACGCTTCTGGTCTGTCGTTTCACGTCTCTTGGCCTGCCTCACACTACTGGTTTTCTGGTTCACGTCTTTCTGCCTGCCTCACGCTTCTGGTCTGCTGTCTTCTCTTCTGGGTGGTGTCATGGATACCAGGTCTGCTGTCTTCTCTTCCGAGTGGTCTCACAGATACCAGATCTACTGTCTTCTCTTTCGGGAGGTTTGTTTCTTATTTCTCCTCTTGCTGGTTGTGCATTTCTGGTTTGCTTGCAGGACATGTTTCTGGTTTCCTTGCAGGAGGTCGCACGTTCTGGTTTGCTCTCCCGGTGGTGACGTTTCTGGTTTGCTCTCCCAATGGTGTCGTTTTTTATCTCTTGTTGTTCTGCTCTCTTTCCGGCCATCTCCTCTCAACCTCTGTTCTTCGTTCAGCCCCCCTTCGGCCGTCTCCTCTTTTTCTCCTTTTTTTTTTGCCGACAGTGGGGTTCCCTTTTGGTATATTATTTTCTCTTCTTTTTGGCTGGTTGTTGTAGGGTTGCTGTTTATTCAATTTTGTTGGCCCCCCTTTTTTGTTTTGTCTTCCAAGGTCTTTATATACTCTCTTCCATGAAACCCTAATAGGGCTTACGTTGCAGATTTACATTCTTGCCCTTACACAGCAAATTTACTTTCTTGCTTTTCCATGTGGCTTTACTTTCTTGCACACTTAACCCTAGTTAACAACAATTACAACCCATACAAGGCTGTGGGAACAACAATCTCCCCCTTTGTAATTGTTGGCAACACTCACAACAAAAACCATTATGCAGCAGTTCTTCATAATCTTCTTAGAGTAATAATTCAGAAGTAGATGGATTACAACTCCCCCTATATATGCACTCCTCCTTCCTTAACAGCTCCCCTTGCACTGTTGCTTCTCTCCCCCTTTGCCAACCAATTACAAATTTGAAAAACCTGCAAAGTAAAGATGGAGGATTCACCTGAACTTCAGGCTTGAGGAGGCATTTGCACAGACAGACTCATTTTGTGCTTTTCAAACAACTCTGTGGACAGAGGTTTAGTTAGAATATCTGAGATTTGATCTTTAGTGCTGACATACTCCAACTGAATTGTGCCCTCTTCCACTTGATCCTTAATAAAGTGATACGGATGTCAATATACTTGCTCCTTGAATGTTGAACTAGATTCTTGCTAAGATCAATTGCACTTTGATTATCACAAAGTACACTCACTGGTAACTTCACTTCAACACTCAATCGGCCAATTGTCTTTGCATCCATATCACCTGAGTACATGCTGCACAAGCAGCCATATACTCAGCCTCTGTTGTGCTCAAAGCAACACTACTTTGCTTTCTACTTAGCCATGCAACACACTTTGAACCCAAGTAGAAACTGCAGCCACTGGTTGATTTTCTGTCATTTGTACTTCCTGCCCAGTCTGCATCAGTGTATGCTCATAGTTTTACAGAATCTATGGCAGGATACCACAAGCCCATTTCCAGTGTCCCCTTGAGGTATCTTAGGATTCTTTTCACTGCCAACACATAAGATTCCTTAGGATTAGCTTGGAATCTGCTGGCGATACACACAGCTTGCATGAGATTAGGCCTTAATGCTGTAAGGTACAAAAGGCTCCCTATCATCTTCCTGTATTCTGTAGGGCTTGTACTCCTTCCTTCCTAATCTTTTGTTAACTTGCAGCCTACTGGCATAGGGGTACTGACAAGTCTGCTATCCTCCGTGCCAAACTTTTTCAGCATATTTTGTCTGAGAAATAAAAATACCTTCTTCACACTGTTTTATCTGTAATCCAAGAAAGTAAATCATTTCTCCAATCAATGACATCTCAAATTCCTCACTCATCTTCAGTGCAAATTCTTAGCATAGCTCAGAGTGATCCCCTCCAAAGATGATGTCATCTACATATACTATGGTTATCAGTTGGTCTTTCTCTAAGTTGAACACATATAGGTTATTATCAACTGTTCCTCTTCTGAAGTTCAACCTTCTCAAATACACATCCAGCCTACTGTACCATGCTCTTGGGGCTTGTTTAAGGTCATACAAGGCTTTCTTCAGCTTGCACACGTGTGTCTTATCCTCACTGATTTGTACTCCATCGGGTTGTTCAATATACACTTATTCTTTCAGGAGCCCATTCAGAAAGGCTGATTTCACATCCATTTGGTAAACTTTATATCGCTTATGTGCTGCTAAAGCTAAGAACATTCTGATAGTTTCCAACCTTACTACTGGTGCAAAAGTTTCATCAACATCTACTCCTTCTATCTGAGTGTAGCCTTTGCAAACCAGCCTAGCCTTGTTCCTCACCACCTTGCCATCTTCATTATGTTGATTTTTAAACACCCATTTTGTTCCTATGACATTCTTGGTAGTGGGTCTTGGGACTAGCTCCCATGTTTCATTCTTCTCGATTTGATCCAACTCTTCATTGATAGCTTTGACCCAAGCTTTGTCTTGTGCAACCTCTTCAACAGAATTAGGTTCAACTTGTGGGAGCTAAGAGTAAAGCAGTATCTCCCACAATTCTTCTTCTTGTTGTAACTCCTACTGATGGGTCACCTATTATCTAATTTCCTTGATAAGCACTGGTCCATGTCTTCTTTGTCTTTCTCTCTTGCATAGTCTTAGTTGCGAGAGAATCTCCTTCTTCATCTTCAAACTCACTCTTCTCTGAGTCTAAACTTACTTCTTTTCCCTCTTCTTCATGTTGGTCAGATTCTTCATCTATCTTGAAGTCATCTTCTTCACTGTCCTCAACTTCTCCATTATGCATTGTTTTCTAGTTTTCATCTATTCTCACATTACTGGAAGTGACCACTTTTCCCAGTTTATGTAGAAAAACTCTATAACCTTTTGTCTTTGCTGAGTATCCCACAAAGATGCCTTCATCTGACCTAGCATGGAATTTTCCCAAGTTTTGCTCCTTGTTCTTCACAAAACATGGGTTGCCAAAAATTCTAAGATACTTGGCTATTGTCTTCTTCCCACTCCATAGCTCATATGGAGTCTTATCAGTATTAAGTCTTAGTAAAACTCTGTTTAATAGGTGCATGACTGTAAATATTGCTTTGTCCAAAATCTTGTGTGAAACTTGGATTCTAGCAGTAGAGTTCTTGCCATTTCAACCACAGCTCTATTTTCCTCTCTACCACCCTGTTCTATTGAGGTGTTCTTGCTGTTGCCATCTGATGGTGAATTCCATGCTTCTCAAGGTAATCTTCAAAAGCTCCATTTGTGAATTCAGTGCCTTGATCTGACCTCAATACTTTGATCTTCTTTCCACTCTCATTTTCAGCCAATCTTTTGTATCTCTTGAAGCATTTCAAACTTCTGACTTGTGTTTGAGGTGCATGATGCAGGTCCTTCTGAAATAATCATCAACAAACAAGATGAAGTACCTCTCACCATTCAACCCTTTTGTTCTTATCGACCCACACAAATCAGTATGTACAATGTCAAGTACTGCTTCAGAACTGACCTCTTGGTCTTATACTGCTTTCTGACCTGTTTTCCTTTAGAGCATGCTAAGTAGACATACTCCCTCTCTCTCTTGAGGTCTGGAATGTCTCTGATTGCATGAGTAGTGGTCAACTTCCTCATATTCTTCTGTGTTAAGTGTCCTAACCTCCTATGCCAGAGTTGATTTTCTTCTTCTTTTGTAAGTAAACAACTGTTTGTTTTGTCCTCATCAATCACATATAAATTTCCAGCTATTCTCTTCCCGACTGCAACAGTATTGCCTTCTTTACTCTTTACTTGGCAACTTGTTTTTGTGAATATCACTTTATGGTCTTCATTGCATAGTTGGCTGACAGATGCTAGATTATATCTGAGTCCTTCAATATGCAAAACATCTTTCAGCTTTTCTTTTCCAATATTTACTAACCCTTGACCACTGATGTTGAGTGAATCATCATTGCCAAACTTGACTCTGCCTTCTCTTGACTTGTTCAATTTTGATAATTTACTCTTGTCTCCTGTCATGTGTGAAGTGCACCCACTATCAAGGATCCACTGCTTATCCTTGTAGTCAGCCTTTAGTGCAATTTCAGCTATATTAGCCACCTCCCTTTTAGCTTTATATTCTTTCTTTTGAACTGGCTTGATGATAGCTTTCTCCTTTTTCTCAGCTTTGACTGTACTAATTTCTTTCACTGTGCCATTTAGTGCCTTCTCTTGCTCAGGAGAAGTGTCATGCATCTCTTGGCATTATGGCCATCCTGCCCTGCACCTTTCACACTGTTCCAAATCTCCCAATATAGCAAACTTGTTCTTTGAAACCACTGGTTTGGGCTTCCATCAACAATTCTTGTCAGTGTGTCCTTGCCTTTACAGTATGTGCAAGAACTCACAACAGGTTTCTCCTCTGAATTTTGTATTGTCTCCCCCTGTATGCAGCATGTATCTTCTCAAGTTGGAGACATATACTGGCCTTCTCCACCAGCATTTACTTGCCTTATGACCCTAAACTTCACAATAAAGACAGTAACCTTGAAACTGCCTCTTCTGGGTCTAATCACAGCTTGTTTTCTTTTGTTCATTACTTGTGTGTAGGCAAACNTTTTCACTGCCAACACATAAGATTCCTTAGGATTAGCTTGGAATCTGCTGGCGATACACACAGCTTGCATGAGATTAGGCCTTAATGCTGTAAGGTACAAAAGGCTCCCTATCATCTTCCTTGTATTCTGTAAGGGCTTGTAAACTCCTTCCTTCCTAATCTTTTGTTAACTTGCAGCCTACTGGCATAGGGGTACTGACAAGTCTGCTATCCTCCGTGCCAACTTTTTCCAGCATATTTTTGTCTGAGAAATAAAAATACCTTCTTCACACTGTTTTTATCTGTAATCCAAGAAAGTAAATCATTTCTCCAATCAATGACATCTCAAATTCCTCACTCATCTTCAGTGCAAATTCTTAGCATAGCTCAGAGTGATCCCCTCCAAAGATGATGTCATCTACATATACTATGGTTATCAGTTGGTCTTTCTCTAAGTTGAACACATATAGGTTATTATCAACTGTTCCTCTTCTGAAGTTCAACCTTCTCAAATACACATCCAGCCTAACTGTACCATGCTCTTGGGGCTTGTTTAAGGTCATACAAGGCTTTCTTCAGCTTGCACACGTGTGTCTTATCCTCACTGATTTGTACTCCATCGGGTTGTTCAATATACACTTATTCTTTCAGGAGCCCATTCAGAAAGGCTGATTTCACATCCATTTGGTAAACTTTATATCGCTTATGTGCTGCTAAAGCTAAGAACATTCTGATAGTTTCCAACCTTACTACTGGTGCAAAAGTTTCATCAACATCTACTCCTTCTATCTGAGTGTAGCCTTTGCAAACCAGCCTAGCCTTGTTCCTCACCACCTTGCCATCTTCATTATGTTGATTTTTAAAACACCCATTTTGTTCCTATGACATTCTTGGTAGTGGGTCTTGGGACTAGCTCCCATGTTTCATTCTTCTCGATTTGATCCAACTCTTCATTGATAGCTTTGACCCAAGCTTTGTCTTGTGCAACCTCTTCAACAGAATTAGGTTCAACTTGTGGGAGCTAAGAGTAAAGCAGTATCTCCCACAATTCTTCTTCTTGTTGTAACTCCTACTGATGGGTCACCTATTATCTAATTTCCTTGATAAGCACTGGTCCATGTCTTCTTTGTCTTTCTCTCTTGCATAGTCTTAGTTGCGAGAGAATCTCCTTCTTCATCTTCAAACTCACTCTTCTCTGAGTCTAAACTTACTTCTTTTCCCTCTTCTTCATGTTGGTCAGATTCTTCATCTATCTTGAAGTCATCTTCTTCACTGTCCTCAACTTCTCCATTATGCATTGTTTTCTAGTTTTCATCTATTCTCACATTACTGGAAGTGACCACTTTTCCCAGTTTATGTAGAAAAACTCTATAACCTTTTGTCTTTGCTGAGTATCCCACAAAGATGCCTTCATCTGACCTAGCATGGAATTTTCCCAAGTTTTGCTCCTTGTTCTTCACAAAACATGGGTTGCCAAAAATTCTAAGATACTTGGCTATTGTCTTCTTCCCACTCCATAGCTCATATGGAGTCTTATCAGTATTAAGTCTTAGTAAAACTCTGTTTAATAGGTGCATGACTGTAAATATTGCTTTGTCCAAAATCTTGTGTGAAACTTGGATTCTAGCAGTAGAGTTCTTGCCATTTCAACCACAGCTCTATTTTTCCTCTCTACCACCCTGTTCTATTGAGGTGTTCTTGCTGTTGCCATCTGATGGTGAATTCCATGCTTCTCAAGGTAATCTTCAAAAGCTCCATTTGTGAATTCAGTGCCTTGATCTGACCTCAATACTTTGATCTTCTTTCCACTCTCATTTTCAGCCAATCTTTTGTATCTCTTGAAGCATTTCAAAACTTCTGACTTGTGTTTGAGGTGCATGATGCAGGTCCTTCTGAAATAATCATCAACAAACAAGATGAAGTACCTCTCACCATTCAACCCTTTTGTTCTTATCGACCCACACAAATCAGTATGTACAATGTCAAGTACTGCTTCAGAACTGACCTCTTTGGTCTTATACTGCTTTCTGACCTGTTTTCCTTTAGAGCATGCTAAGTAGACATACTCCCTCTCTCTCTTGAGGTCTGGAATGTCTCTGATTGCATGAGTAGTGGTCAACTTCCTCATATTCTTCTGTGTTAAGTGTCCTAACCTCCTATGCCAGAGTTGATTTTCTTCTTCTTTTGTAAGTAAACAACTGTTTGTTTTGTCCTCATCAATCACATATAAATTTCCAGCTATTCTCTTCCCGACTGCAACAGTATTGCCTTCTTTACTCTTTACTTGGCAACTTGTTTTTGTGAATATCACTTTATGGTCTTCATTGCATAGTTGGCTGACAGATGCTAGATTATATCTGAGTCCTTCAATATGCAAAACATCTTTCAGCTTTTCTTTTCCAATATTTACTAACCCTTGACCACTGATGTTGAGTAAATCATCATTGTCAAACTTGACTCTGCCTTCTCTTGACTTGTTCAATTTTGATAATTTACTCTTGTTTCCTGTCATGTGTGAAGTGCACCCACTATCAAGGATCCACTGCTTATCCTTGTAGTCATCCTTTAGTGCAATTTTAGCTATATTAGCCACCTCTCTTTTAGCTTTATATTCTTTCTTTTGAACTGACTTGATAATAGTTTTCTCCTTTTTCTCAGCTTTGACTGTACTAATTTCTTTCACTATGCCATTTAGTACCTTCTCTTGCTCAAGGAGAAGTGTCATGCATCTCTTGGCATTATGGCCATCCTGCCCGCGCCTTTCACACTGTTCCAAATCTCCCAATATAGCAAACTTGTTCTTTGAAACCATTGGTTTGGGCTTCCATCAACAATTCTTGTCAGTGTGTCCTTGCCTTTTACAGTATGTGCAAGAACTCACAACAGGTGTTCTCCTCTAAATTTTGTATTGTCTCCCCCTGTATGCAGCATTGTATCTTCTCAAGTTGGAGACATATACTGGCCTTCTCCACCAACATTTACTTGCCTTATGACCCTAAACTTCACAATAAAGACAATAACCTTGAAACTGTCTTTTCTTGGGTCTAATCATAGCTTGTTTTCTTTTGTTCATTACTTGTTGTGTAGACAAGGTTGCTGGCTTCTTTGCTTGTGTGGCTTTCATTTCAGTCTCCTTCTTCTGTTCAACCGTAGCCCTTTGCTGGCTGACTTTCTTTTCTTCATTTTTGTTTGCAACCCTAGGTTGCTTCTTCAAATCTTCTTTATTTTCAGCCTTCACTGTTCCTGTCTGATCAGTCTTTTCTTTCTGCGACTTAACCTTCTCTTTCAACTTCTGTGGCAAAGTCTCATTATCTTTAGGTAGTGCAGCATCAGATTACTGCACTTTCTCTTCATTCTTCTTTTCTCTTGCAGAGCTTGTTTCTCCTATCACTTCAAACTTCTGCAAGTTTTCTTCACTCTTTTTGAGTTGTTGCTGAAGTCTCAGCAACTTTATCTCCATTTCTTCAATTGTTGAAGTCCTTGAGCCAAGCTCCATAGTAAGGTCTTCACATATTTTGATCTGTTCTTCAAATCTTCTCTTCAAGTCAATATGTTCAGCCCTTATTTCATCCTTTTGACTTTTTGCTTCCTCAATCTTTGCTTCAACTTGTTTTATATGGGCCTCCAACCTTCTTATGGTTCTACCCCTTCTAATTATCTCCTTTGAAGCTGCTTTTAACTCAGCTTCAAGATCTGGTTCTTCTTCATCAATCTCCTCTTCCTCTTCAGAGGTTGAACTACCACATCGAGCTAATGCCATAAAGGCATGCTCATCTGATGAGTCTACATCTTCCTCCTCATCGGCTTCTTTTGTTTGGCTCACATAACTCTTGAATGAGCCTCTCTTCTTCTTCTGTGGGTTAGCAGTCTTCTTGCTGGACTTCCTTGACTTGAATGATGGTCTTCTCCATTTTGAATTCTGCTCATCATCACCATCCTCATCTTCATCATCAAGTTTCACTTTGCACTGAGAAGCAAAGTGTCCAGTTTGTCTATAATGATAACATCTCAAGGACAACTATCCTTTTCCCTTCTTAGACCCCTTTTTGAACTTCCTTGTGAAGTATGCCAACACTTCAACTTCACTTTCTTCCTCATCATCATCATCATCCTCACTAGATGATTCTTCCTCTTCTTTTATCTTCAAGTGTTTCATAGCTTTGAAAGCTGCCTCCTTTGATACCTTTGACGTTGAGGAGCTCTCAATTGACTTTATTCTCATCTCATATGCAATGAGATTGAACTGGAGATCATGCAGAGATATAGAATTGAGATCTCTACTCTCCTCTATGGCTGCCACTTTTAAGGCAAACCTCTCAAGCAGAATTCTCAGAATTTTCTTCACAATAGATGAGTCCTTCTTGTTCTTCCCATGACTTCTACGATCGTTTACAACATCAATAACCTTAGTGAAGAACTCTTGGACTGTCTCATTTTTCTGCATTCTGAGAGATTCATATCTCTCCTTGAAAACTTGAAGCTTGGCCTCCTTCATTCTGCCATCACCTTCATAGACTTTCTACAATCTGTCTCATATCTCCTTGGCAGATTTGCAGTCCATAACTTTAGCATATTCAACATCTGTCAATGCTGAAATGATGACGTTTGAGGCCTTCCCATTTATCTCAAACTATCTTAATTCCTCTAGGGTAGGATCTTGCCCTTCTTTTGGAGGCTCAAAACGCTCCTGTACAGATTTCACCATGTTCAAGCCCACGGTTGCAAATACCACCTGCATTCTTGCTCTCCACATATGGTAGTTGGTTCCGTTGAAAAATGGAACCTTCTTGTTGTAAGTAGTGTTGGTGCTGGTACTGGCGTCCATTTCTCAGTATGCTGAACAAGTTAAAACTTCTAGAGCTCTTCAAACTAGTACACCAAGCTGTTAAGCTTTATCCTGGTGAACCTGTGCTCTGATACCAATTAAAGTTCCCAACTTCACCCTAGGATCTACTAATTTGTGATACTAAGAGGGGGGTGAATCAGTATCACCACAATTTGCAATTCACAAGTAAGTGAACAACTTCAATCTCTTCTTAGAAGGGAACTCTTTCTCAGATTCGACTAAGGTAGATCTATTGCTACCTACTAATCACAATAGTCCCCAAAGTCACCTTTCAGACACCTTGCCTAATAGACAATTCAGATGTTCTTGTTTAGGTCTTCGTTAGGTTATGGGTTGGTTGATACTTTAGCTACGTTCACAACTCAATTCAAAACACAGAACATAAAGCAAATTAAGGACACACGAGATTTACGTGGTTCCATCAATGTGACGTTCACCCACGGTGGCAGAGACTCTCCCTTATCAAGACTATCCACTATACTTAAGAATTCCAATTACAATGGATGTCTTAATCTTCTGCTCCTTTCACTATTGCAATTACTAAGCAAGTACAATACAAAGAGTGTTACTTACTATGTCTACCCTTCTTCTAGCTTGTCTTGCCTTTGTTGAATTGAAAGGTTGCTCCACTACCGCTTAGAAGTTCACCGCAACACTCTCTAACCTCTCTTGAAGAAATTTGGAAATACGTTGAGTTCTTTCCGATGCTTCGCCGAATTCCTTCTCTAGGTTGTCTCAGACAACTCCTACTTTCACCGTCTCACGGTCTCACCCCTCTTCTATTTCACGGTCTTACTGTTTCACGGCCTGTCCTCACACTTCTGGTCTGTCACGCCGTTGCACGTTCTGGTCTCATGCCGTCTCCTGACGTACACCCATGCTTTTGGTCTGCCGTTTCACATCTCTTGGCCTGCCTCACTCTACTGGCTTTTCTGGTTCACATCTTTCAGCCTGCCTCACGTTTCTGGTCTGCTGTCTTCTCTTCCGGGTGGTGTCACGGATACCAGGTCTGCTGTCTTCTCTTCCGGGTGATCTCACGGATACCAGGTCTGATGTCTTCTCTTCCAAGAGGTCTGTTTCTTATTTCTCCTCTTGCTGGTTGTGCATTTCTGATTTGCTTGCAAGACGTGTTTCTGGTTTCCTTGTAGGAGGTCACACCTTCTGGTTTGCTCTCCCAGTGGTGACGTTTCTGGTTTGCTCTCTCAGTGGTGTCGTTTCTAATCTCTTGCCGTTCTGCTCTCTTTTCGGCCATCTCCTCTCGACCTTTGCTCTTCGTTCAGCCCCCCTTCGGCCGTCTCCTCTTTTTCTCCCTTTTTTTTTTTTTGGCCGACAATAGGGTTCCCTTTTGGTATATTATTTTCTCTTCTTTTTGGCCGATTGTTGTAGGGTTGCTGTTTATTCAATTTTGTTAGCCCCCCTTTTTTGTTTTGTCTTCTAAGGCCTTTATATACTCTCTTCCATGAAACCCTAATAGGGCTTACGTGGTGGATTTACATTCTTGCCCTTACGCGACAGATTTACTTTCTTGCCCCTCCATGTGGCTTTACTTTCTTGCACACTTAACCCTAGTTGACAACAATTACAAATTGCGTTGAGGCAAAGGAGACAATTCAGAAAATAGCAAAATTTAAATTCAACAGAGAATTGACAATTCATTTATCCCTAGTAGATTTTAAAATTCTAGAAATTGCAAAAATGCAATAATTTGATTTTTAAATTTATTGTTAATGTTGATTGATTTGATTAGTGAGAAAAATACAATATTTGAATATCTTAATTGAACAAAAATACAAGTAATGGACTCAATTGCATAAAATACATTTTAGTGAATGAATATTATAAATAGCAATCCCAATTTCAATGTTGTGTTAAGGATATAACCCTAGATAGGATTACAGAACCTTCTTATTACAATCCATTACTTTTGCTTTTTCTTAAGTAATTTGCCTGAAGATTACATAAATCATTTCAAATTACTTTGAGGCAAAGGAGACAATTCAGAAAATTGCAGAATTTAAATTCAATAGAGTATTGACAATTCATTTATCCCTGACAGATTTTAAAATTCAAAAAATTGCAAAATTAAAATATTTTGATTTTTAAATTTATTATTAATGTTGTTTAATTTAATTGCTGAGAAAAATATAATATGTGAAAAATATAATATTTGAATATGTTAATTGAACAAAAATACAAGTAATGAACTTAATTGCATAAAATACAATTTAGTGAATGAATATTATAAATAGCAAACCCAAGTTTCAATGTTGTGTTAAGTATATATCTCTAGACAGGAGTGTAGAATCTTCTTATTACAGTCTATTGCTTTTGCTTTTTCTTAAGTAATTTGCCTGAAAATTATATAAATCATTTCAAATTGTGTCAAGGCAAAGGAGGCAATTTAGAAAATTGCAAAATTTAAATTGAACAGAGTATTAACAATTCACTTATCCATAGGAGATTTTAAAATTCAAACAATTGCAAAATTGAAATATTTTGATTTTTCAATTTATTGTTAATGTCGTTTGATTTAATTGGTGAGAAAAATATAATATGTGAAAAATATAATATTTGAATATGCTAATTGACCAAAAATACAAGTAATGGACTCAATTGCATAAAAGACACTTTAGTAGATGAATATTATGAATTGCAATCTCAAGTTTCAAGGTTGTGTGAAGTCTATATCCCAAGATGGGAGTAAGGAACCATCTTATCAGAGTCCATTCCTTTTCCTTTTTCTTAACTAATTTGTCTTAAGACAAGAATTTTATAAATCATCTCAAATTGCATTGAGGCAAAAAAGACAATTAAGAAAATTTCAAAATTTAAATTCAACAGATAATTGACAATTTATTTATCCCTAGCAAATTTTAAAATTTTAAAAATTACAAAAATGCAATATTTTGATTTTTAAATTTGCTGTTAATGTCGTTTGATTTGATTGGTGAGAAAAATACAATATTTGAATATCTTAATTGAACAAAAATACAAGTAATGGACTAAATTGCATAAAATACACTTTAGTGGATGAATATTATAAAGAGTAATCCCAAGTTTCAATGATGTGTTAAGCATATATCCCTAGATGGGAGTGTAGAACTTTCTTATTACAGTCCATTGCTTTTGCTTTTTCCTAAGTGATGTACATGAAAATTATATAAATTATTTCAAATTGTGTTGAGGCAAAGGAGACAATTCAGAAAAGTGCAAAATTTAAATTGAACAGAGTATTGACAATTCATTTATCCCTAGCAGATTTTAAAATTTTAAAAATTGCAAAAATGCAATATTTTGATTTTTAAATTTATTGTTAATGTCGTTTGATTTGATTGGTGAGAAAAATACAATATGTGAAAAATATAATATTTGAATACGTTAATTGAATAGAAATACAAGTAATGGACTCAATTGCATAAAAGACACTTTAGTAGATGAATATTATGAATTGCAATCTCAAGTTTCAAGGTTGTGTGAGGCATATATCCCAAAATAGGAGTGAGGAACCACCTTATTAGAGTCCATTCCTTTTCCTTTCTCTTAACTAATTTGTCTGAAGACAAGAATTCTATAAATCATTTCAAATTGCATTGAGGCAGAGGAGACAATTAAGAAAATTGCAAAATTTAAATTCAACAGGGTATTGACAATTCATTTATCCCCAACAGATTTTAAAATTCTATAAATTCCAAAAATGCAATATTTTGATTTTTAAATTTGTTGTTAATATCGTTTGATTTGATTGGTGAGAAAAATATAATATGTGAAAAATATAATATTTGAATATGTTAATTGAATAAAAATACAAGTAATGGACTCAATTGCATAAAAGACACTTTAGTGGATGAATATTATAAATTGAAATCTCAAGTTTCAAGGTTGTGCGAAGCATATATCCCTAAATAAGACCTAAATAAGAGTGGGGAACCACCTTATTAGAGTTCATTGCTTTTCCTTTTTCTTAAGTAATTTGTCTGAAGACAAGAATTCTATAAATCATTTCAAATTGAATTAAGGCAAAGGAGACAATTAAGAAAATTGCAAAATTTAAATTCAACAGAGTATTAACAATTCATTTATCCCTAGCAGATTTTAAAATTCTAAAAATTGCAAGAATGCAATATTTTGATTTTTAAATTTGTTATTAATGTCGTGTGATTTGATTGGTGAGAAAAGTATAATATTTGAATATGTTAATTCAACAAAAATACAAATAATGGACTTAATTACATAAAATATACTTTAGTGGATAAATATTATAAACAATAATCCGAAGTTTTAATGTTGTGTTAAACATATATCTCTAGATGGGAGTGTAGAACCTTCTTATTGCAGTCCATTGCTCTTGTTTTTTCTTAAGTAATTTGCCTGAAGATTATATAAATTATTTCAAATTGCGTTGAGGTAAAGGAGACAATTTAGAAAATTGCAAAAATTTAAATTCAACAGAGTATTAACAATTCATTTATCCCTAATAGATTTTAAAATTCTAAAATGGAAAAATTGAAAATATTTTCATTTTTAAATTTATTGTTAATGTCGTTTAATTTAATTGTTGAGAAAAATATAATATTTGAATATGTTAATTGAACAAAAATACAAGTAATGGACTCAATTGCCTAAAATACAATTTAGTGTTTGAATATTATAAATAGCAAACCCAAGTTTCAATGTTGTGTTAAACATATATCTCTAGATGGGTGTGCAGAATCTTCTTATTACAGTCTATTGCTTTTGCTTTTTCTTAAATAATTTGCCTGAAAATTATATAAATCATTTCAAATTGCATTGGCGGCAAAGGACACAATTCAAAAAATTGCAAAATTTAACTTCAACAGAATATTGACAGTTCATTTATCCCTAGTAGAATTTAAAATTCTAAAAATTGCAAAATTGAAATAAGTTGATTTTTGATTTATTGTTAATGTCATTTGATTTAATTGGTGAGAAAATATAATATGTGAAAAATATAATATTTGAATATGTTATTCAGCAAAATACAAGTAATGGACTCAATTGCATAAAAGACATTTTAGTGGATGAATATTATAAATAGCAATCCCAAGTTTCAATGTTGTGTTAAGCATATATCCCTAGATGGGAGTGCAGAACCTTCTTATTACAGTCCATTGCTTTTGCTTTTTCTTAAGTAATTTGCCTGAAGATTATATAAATCATTTCAAATTGCGTTGAGGCAAAGGAGACAATTCAGAAAATTGCAAAATTTAAATTCAACAGAGTATTGACAATTCATTTATCCCTAGCAGATTTTAAAATTCTAAAAATTGCAAAATTGAAATATTTTGATTTTTAAATTTATTGTTAATGTCGTTTGATTTAATTGGTGAGAAAAATATAATATGTGAAAAATATAATATTTGAATATGTTAATTGAACAAAAATACAAGTAATGGACTCAATTGCATAAAATACACTTTAGTGGATGAATATTATAAATAGCAATCCCAAGTTTCAATGTTGTGTTAAGCATATATCCCTAGATGGGAGTGCAGAACCTTCTTATTACAGTCCATTGCTTTTGCTTTTTCTTAAGTAATTTGCCTGAAGATTATATAAATCATTTCAAATTGCGTTGAGGCAAAGGAGACAATTCAGAAAATTGCAAAATTTAAATTCAACAGAGTATTGACAATTCATTTATCCCTAGCAGATTTTAAAATTCTAAAAATTGCAAAATTGAAATATTTTGATTTTTAAATTTATTGTTAATGTCGTTTGATTTAATTGGTGAGAAAAATATAATATGTGAAAAATATAATATTTGAATATGTTAATTGAACAAAAATACAAGTAATGGACTCAATTGCATAAAATACACTTTAGTGGATGAATATTATAAATAGCAATCCCAAGTTTCAATGTTGTGTTAAGCATATATCCCTAGATGGGAGTGCAGAACCTTCTTATTACAGTCCATTGCTTTTGCTTTTTCTTAAGTAATTTGCCTGAAGATTATATAAATCATTTCAAATTGCGTTGAGGCAAAGGAGACAATTCAGAAAATTGCAAAATTTAAATTCAACAGAGTATTGACAATTCATTTATCCCTAGCAGATTTTAAAATTCTAAAAATTGCAAAATTGAAATATTTTGATTTTTAAATTTATTGTTAATGTCGTTTGATTTAATTGGTGAGAAAAATATAATATGTGAAAAATATAATATTTGAATATGTTAATTGAACAAAAATACAAGTAATGGACTCAATTGCATAAAATACACTTTAGTGGATGAATATTATAAATAGCAATCCCAAGTTTCAATGTTGTGTTAAGCATATATCCCTAGATGGGAGTGCAGAACCTTCTTATTACAGTCCATTGCTTTTGCTTTTTCTTAAGTAATTTGCCTGAAGATTATATAAATCATTTCAAATTGCGTTTAGGAAAAGGAGACAATTTAGAAAATTGGAAAATTTAAATCCAACAGAGTACTGACAATTCACTTATCCCTAGTAGATTTTGAAATTCAAAAAATTGCAAAATTAAAATATTTTGATTTTTAAATTTATTCTTAATGTCGTTTGATTTAATTGGTGAGAAAAATATAATATGTGAAAAATATAATATTTGAATATGTTAATTGAATAAAAATACGAGTAATGAACTCAATTGTATAAAATACACTTTAGTGGATGAATATTATAAATAGTCATCCCAAATTTCAATGTTGTGTTAAGCATATATCCTTAGATGAGAGTGCAAAACTTTCTTATTACAGTCGATTGTTTTTGCTTTTTCTGAAGTAATTTGCTTGAAAATTATATAAATTTTTTTAAATTCCGTTAAGGGAATGGAGACAACTCCGAAAATTGCAAAATTTAAATTCAACAGAGTATTCACAATTCATTTATCCCTAACAGATTTTAAAATTCAAAAAAATGCAAAATTGAAATATTTTGATTTTTAAATTTAATATTAATGTCGTTTGATTTAATTGGTAATACAAATATAATATGAGAAAAATATAATATTTGAATATGTTAATTGAACAAAAATATAAATAATGGACTCAATTGCATAAAATACACTTTTATGGATAAATATTATAAATAGTAAACCTAAATTTCAATGTTGTGTTAAGCATATATCCCTAAATGGAAGTGCAAAACCTTCTTATTACAGTCCATTGTTTTTGCTTTTTCTTAAGTAATTTGCCTGAATATTATCTAAATCATTTCAAATTGCATTGAGGCAAAGGAGACAATTCAGAAAATTGCGAAAGTTAAATTCAACGGAGTATTGACAATTCATTTATCCCTAGCAGATTTTAAAATTCTAAAAATTGCAAAAATGCAATATTTTGATTTTTAAATTTATATTTAATGTCGTTTGATTTAATTGATGAGAAAAATATAATATGTGAAAAATATATTATTTGAATATGTCAATTGAACAAAAATATATGTAATGGACACAATTCGATAAAAGACACTTTAGTGGATGAATATTATAAATAGCAATCTCAAGTTTTAAGGTTCTATAAATCATTTCAAATTACATTGAGGAAAAGGAGACAATTAAGAAAATTGCAAAATTTAAATTCAACAGATTATTGACAATTCGTTTATTGTTAATGTCGTTTAATTTGATTGGTGAGAAAAATACAATATTTGAATATCTTAATTGAACAAAAATACAAGAAACAGACTCAATTGCATAAAATACAATTTAGTGGATGAATATTATAAATAGCAATCCCACGTTTCAATGTTGTGTTAAGAATATATCTCTAGATGGGAGTGCATAACCTTCTTATTACAGTTCATTGCTTTTGTTTTTTCTTAAGTAACTTGCCTGAAGATTATATAAATCATTTCAAATTACATTGAGGCAAAGGAGAGAATTTATAAAATTGCAAAATTTAAATTCAACTGAGTATTGACAATTCATTTATCCCTAACAGATTTTAAAATTCTAAAAATTGCAAAATTAAAATATTTTCATTTTTAAATTTACTGTTAATGTCGTTTGATTTAATTGCTAAGAAAAATACAATATTTCAATATGTAAATTAAACAAAAATAAAGTAATGGACTCAGTTGCATTAAATACACTTTAGTGGATGAATATTATAAGTAACAATCCTAAGTTTTAATGTTGCCTTAAGCATATATCCCTAATTGTCAATACTCTGTTGAATTTAAATTTTGAAAATTTCTTAATTGTCTCCTTTGCCTCAATGCAATTTGAAATGATTTATAGAATTCTTGTCTTTAAACAATTTACTTAAGAAAAAGCAAAAGCAATGGATTTTAATAAGGTGGTTCCCCCCTCCTATCTAAGGATATATGCTTCACACAACCTTAAAACTTGAAATTGTTATTTATAATATTCATCCACTAAAGAGTATTTTATGCAATTGAGTCTATTATGTGTATTTTTTTTCAATAAAGATATTCAAATATTGTATTTTTCGCACCAATAAAATCAAACGACATTAACATTAAATTTAAAAATCAAAATATTGCATTTTTGCAATTTCTAGAATTTTAAAATCTGCTAAGGATAAATCAATTGTAAATTCTCTGTTGCATTTAAATTTTGCTATTTTCTAAATTGTCTCCTTTGCCTCAATGCAATTTGAAATGATTTATATAATCATCAGGCAAATTACTTATGATAAAGCAAAAGCAATCAACTGTAATAAGAAGGTTTTGCACTCCTATCTAGGGATATATGCTTAACACAACATTGAAACTTGGGATTGCTATTTATGATATTCATCCACTAAAGTGTATTTTATGCAATTCAGTCCATTACTTGTATTTTTGTTCAATTAAGATATTCAAATATTGTATTTTTCTCTTCAATCAAATCAAATGACATTAACAATAAGTTTAAAAATCAAAATATTGCATTTTTGCAATTTTTAGAATTTTAAAATCTGCTAGGGATAAATGAATTGTCAATACTCTGTTGAATTTAAATTTTGCAATTTTCTTAATTGTCTCCTTTGCCTTAATGCAATTTGAAATGATTTATAGAATTATTGTCTTTAGACAAATTACTTAAGAAAAAGGAAAAGCAATGGACTCTAATAAGGTGGTTCCCCACTCCTATCTAAGGATATATGCTTCAGACAACCTTGAAACTTGAGATTTCTATTTATAATATTCATCCACTAAAGTGTCTTTTATGCAATTAAGTCCATTACTTGTATTTTTGCTCAATTAACATATTCAAATATTATATTTTCACATATTATAATTTTCTCACCAATTAAATCAAACGACATTAACAAGAAATTCAAAAATCAAAATATTTCAATTTTGCAATTTTTAGAATTTTAAAATCTACTAGGAATAAATGAATTATCAATAATCTGTTGAAGTTAAATTTTGTAATTTTCTGAATTGTGTCCTTTGGATCAACGCAAGTTGAAATGATTTATATAATCTTCGGGCAAATTACTTAAGAAAAAGCAAAAGCAATAGACAATAATAAGAAGATTATGCACTCCCGTCTAGAGATATATGCTTAACACAACATTGAAACTTGGGTTTGCTATTTATAATATTCATCCATTAAATTGTATTTTATGCAATGGAATCCATTACTTGTATTTCTGTTCTATTAACATATTCAAATATAATATTCTTCTCAGCAATTAAATTAAACGACATTAATAATAAATGTAAAAATCAAAATATTTCAATTTTGCAATTTTTCGAATTTTAAAATCTACTAGGGATAAATGAATTGTCAATACTATATTGAATTTAAATTCTGCAATTTTCTAAATTGTCTCCTTTGCCTCAAAGTAATTTGAAATGATTTATATAATCTTCAGGGAAATTACTTAAGAAAAAATAAAAACAATGGATTGTAATAAGAAGGTTTTGTAATCGCATCTAGGGTTATATCCTTAACACAACATTGAAACTTGGGATTGCTATTTATAATATTCATCCATTAAATTGTATTTTATGCAATTGAGTCCATTACTTGTATTTTTATTCGATTAAGATATTCAAATATTGTATTTTTCTCATCAATCAAATCAAACAACATTAATAATAACTTTAAAAATCAAAATATTGCATATTTGCAATTTTTAGAATTTTAAAATTTGCTAGGGATAAATGAATTGTCAATACTCTGTTGAATTTAAATTTTGAAAATTTCTTAATTGTCTCCTTTGCCTCAATGCAATTTGAAATGATTTATAGAATTCTTGTATTCAGATAATTTACTTAAGAAAAAGCAAAAGCAATGGATTTTAATAAGGTGGTTCCCCCCTCCTATCTAAGGATATATACTTCACACAACCTTAAAACTTGAAATTGTTATTTATAATATTCATCCACTAAAGTGTATTTTATGCAATTAAGTCTATTATGTGTATTTTTTTCAATAAAGATATTCAAATATTGTATTTTTTGTACTAATAAAATCAAACGACATTAACAATAAATTTAAAAATCAAAATATTGCATATTTGCATTTTCTAGAATTTTAAAATCTATTAGGGATAAATGAATTATCAATAATCTGTTGAAGTTAAATTTTGTAATTTTCTGAATTGTGTCCTTTGGATCAACGCAAGTTGAAATGATTTATATAATCTTCGGGCAAATTACTTAAGAAAAAGCAAAAGCAATAGACAATAATAAGAAGATTATGCACTCCCGTCTAGAGATATATGCTTAACACAACATTGAAACTTGGGTTTGCTATTTATAATATTCATCCATTAAATTATATTTTATGCAATGGAATCCATTATTTTTATTCTAGATAGGAGTGCAAAACCTTCTTATTACAGTTGATTGTTTTTGCTTTATCATAAGTAATTTGCCTGATGATTATATAAATCATTTCAAATTGCATTGAGGCAAAGGAGACAATTTAGAAAATAGCAAAATTTAAATGCAACAAAGAATTTACAATTGATTTATCCTTAGCAGATTTTAAAATTCTAGAAATTGCAAAAATGCAATATTTTGATTTTTAAATTTAATGTTAATGTCGTTTGATTTTATTGGTGCAAAAAATACAATATTTGAATATCTTAATCGAGCAAAAATACAAGTAATGGACTCAATTGCATAAAATACACTCTAGTAGATAAATATTATAAATAACAATCCCAAATTTCAATGTTATGTTAAAGATATAACCCTAGATGGGATTACTGAACTTTCTTATTACAATTCAGAAAATTGCAGAATTTAAATTCAATAGAGTATTGACAATTCATTTATCCCTAATAGATTTGAAAATTCGAAAAATTGCAACATTGAAATATTTTGATTTTAAGATTTAATGTTAATGTCGTTTAATTTAATTGCTGATAAAAATATAATATGTGAAAAATACAATATTTGAATATGTTAATTGAACAGAAATACAAGTAATGGACTAAATTGCATAAAATACAATTTAGTGGATGAATATTATAAATAGCAAATCCAAGTTTCAATGTTGTGTTAAGCATATATCTCTAGATGAGAGTGTAAAATCTTCTTATTACAGTCTTTTGGTTTTGCTTCCTCTTAAGTAATTTGCTTGAAAGTTATATAAATCATTTCAAATTGCATTGAGGCAAAGGAGACAATTAAGAAAATTTCAAAATTTAAATTCAACACATTATTGAGAATTTATTTATCCTTAGCAGATTTTAAATTTCTAAAAATTGCAAAAATGCAATATTTTAATTTTTAGATTTGTTGTTAATGTCGTTTGATTTGATTAGTAAGAAAAATATAATATGTGAAAAATATAACATTTGAATATGTTATTAAACAAAAGTACAAGTAATGGACTCAATTGCATAAAAGACACTTTAGTGAATGAATATTATAAATAGCAATCTCAAGTTTCAAAGTTGTGTAAAGCATATATCCCTAGATAGGAGTGGGGAACCACCTTATTAGAGTCCATTGCTTTTCCTTTTTCTTAAGTAATTTGTCTGAAGACAAGAATTCTACAAATCATTTCAAATTGCATTAAGGCAAAGGAGACAATTAAGAAAATTGCAAAATTTAAATTCAACAGAGTATTGACAATTCATTTATCCTTAGTAGATTTTAAAATTCTAAAAATTGCAAAAATGCAATATTTTAATTTTTAAATTTGTTGTTAATGTCGTTTGATTTGATTGGTGAGAAAAATATAATATGTGAAAAATATAATATTTGAATATGTTAATTGAACAAAAATACAAGTAATGGACTCAATTGCATAAAAGACACTTTAGTGGATGAATATTATAAATAGCAATCTCAAATTTCAAGGTTATGTGAAGCATATATCCCTAAATGGGAGTTGAGAACCATCTTATTAGAGTCCATTCCTTTTCCTTTTTCTTAACTAATTTGTCTGAAGATAAGAATTCTATAAATCCTTTCAAATTGCATTGAGACAAAGGAGGCAATTAAGAATATTGCAAAATTGAAATTCAACAGAGTATTGACAATTCATTTATCCCTAACAGATTTTAAAATTCTAAAAATTGCAAAAATGTAATATTTTAATTTATTGTTAATGTCCTTTGATTTGATTGGTGAGAAAAATACAATATTTGAATATTCTAATCGAACAAAAATACAAGTAATGGACTCAATTGCATAAAATACAATTTAGTAGATGAATATTATAAATAGCAATCCAAAGTTTCAATATTGTATTAAACATATATCTCTAGATGGGAGTGCAGAATCTTCTTATTATAGTCTATTGGTTTTGCTTTTTCTTAAGTAATTTGCTTGAAGATTATATAAATCATTTCAAATTGCATTAAGGCAAAGGGGGTAATTTAGAAAATTGCAAAATTTAAATTGAACAGAGTATTGACAATTGACATATCCATAGTAGATTTTAATTGGTGAGAAAAATAAAATATGTGAAAGATATAATATTTAAATATGTTAATTGAACAAAAATACAAGTAATAGACTCAATTGCATAAGAGACACTTTTGTGGATGAAATTATAAATAGCAATCTCAAATTTCAAAGTAGTGTGAAGCATATATCCCTACATGGGAGTGGGGAACCATCTTATTGATGTCCATTTCTTTTCCTTTTTCTTAACTAATTTGTCTAAAGACAAGAATTCTATAAATCATTTCAAATTGCAGTGAGGCAAAGGAGGCAATTAAGAAAATTTCAAATTTTAAATTCAACAGATTATTGACAATTTTTTATCCCTAGCAGATTTTAAAATTTTAAAAATTGCAAAAATGGAATATTTTAATTTTTAAATTTGTTGTTAATGTTGTTTGATTTGATTGGTGAGAAAAATACAATATTTGAATAAGTTTATTGAACAAAAATACAAGTAATGGACTCAATTGTATAAAATACACTTTAGTGGATGAATATTATAAATAGGAAACCCAAGTTTCAGTATTGTGTTAAGCATATATCCCTAGATGGGAGTGCAGAACCTTATTATTACAAAGTATTGAAAATTTGGAAAATTGCAAAATTCAAATTCAACAAAGTATTGACAATTCATTTATCCCTAGCAGATTTTAAAATTCCAGAAATTGCAAAAATGCAATATTTTGATTTTTAAATTTATTGTTAATATCATTTGATTTAATTGGTGAGAAAAATACAATATTTGAATATCTTAATTGAACAAAATTACAAGTAATGGACTTAATTGCATAAAATACACTTTAATGGATGAATTTTATAAATAGCAATCCCAAGTTTCAATATTTTGTTAAGCATATTTCCCTAGATAGGAGTGTAGAACCGTCTTATTACAGTCCATTACACTTGTTTGTTTTTTAAAGTAATTTGCCTGAAAATTATATAAATTATTTCAAATTGCGTTGAAGCAAAAGAGGCAATTTAGAAAATTGCAAAATTTAAATTCAACAGAGTATTGACAATTCATTTATCCCTAATAGATTTTAAAATTCTAAAAATTGCAAAATTGAAATATTTTCATTTTTAACGTTACTTTTAATGTTGTTTCATTTAATTGGTGAGAAAAATATAATATGTGAAAAATATAATATTTGAATATGTTAATTGAACAAAAATATAAGTAATGGACTCAATTGCATAAAAGACACTTTAGTGGATGAATATTATAAATAGCAATCTCAAGTTTCAAGGTTGTGTGAAGCATATATCCCTCGATAGAAGTGAGGAACCGCCTTATTAGAGTCCATTGCTTTTCCTTTTTCTTAAGTAATTTGTCTGAAGACAAGAATTCTATAAATCATTTCAAATTGCATTGAGAAAAATACAATATTTGAATATCTTAATCTAACAAAAATACAAGTAATGAACTCAATTGCATAAAATACACTTTAGTCAATGAATATTATAAATAGTAATTCCAAGTTTCAATGTTGTGTTAAGGATATAACCCTATATGGGATTATGGAACCTTTTTATTACAATCCATTGCATTTGCTTTTTGTTAAGTAATTTGTCTGAAGATTATATAAATCGTTTCAAATTACTTTGAGGCAAAGGATACAATTCAGAAAATTGTAGAATTTAAATTCAATAGAGTATTCACAATTCATTTATCTCTAGCAAATTTTAAAATTCAAAACATTGCAAAATTGAAATATTTTGATTTTTAAATTTATTGTTAATGTTGTTTAATTTAATTACTGAGAAAATATAATATTTGAATATGTTAATTAAACAAAAATACAAGTAATGGACTCAATTGCATAAAATACAATTTAGTGAATGAATATTATAAATAGCAAATCCAAGTTTCAATGTTATATTAAGCATATATCTCTAGACGGGAGTGCAGAATCTTCTTATTACAGTCTATTACTTTTGCTTTTTCTTAAGTAATTTGCTTGAAAATTATATAAATCATTTTAAATTACTTTGATGCAAAGGAGACAATTCAGAAAATTGGAGAATTTAAATTCAATAGAGTATTGACAATTCATTTATCTCTAGCAGATTTTAAAATTTGAAAAATTGCTAAATTGAAATATTTTGATTTTTCAATTTATTGTTAATGTCGTTTGATTTAATTGGTGAGAAAAATATAATATGTGAAAAATATAATATTTGAATATGTTAATTGACCAAAAATACAAATAATGGACTCAATTGCTTAAAAGACACTTTAGTAGATGAATATTATAAATAGCAATCTCAAGTTTCAAGGTTGTGTGAAGCATATATCCCTAGATGGGAGTGGGGAACCATCTTATTAGAGTCCATTGCTTTTCCTTTTTCTTAAGTAATTTGTCTGAAGACAAGAATTCTATAAATCATTTCAAATTGCATTGAGGCAAAGGAGACAATTAAGAAAATTGCAAAATTTAAATTCAACAGAGTATTGACAATTCATTTATCCCTAGCAGATTTTAAAATTCTAAAAATTGCAAAAATGCAATATTTTGATTTTTAAATTTATTGTTAATGTCGTTTGATTTGATTGGTGAGAAAAATATAATATTTGAATATGTTAATTGAACAAAAATACAAGTAATGGACTCAATTGCATAAAATACACTTTAGTGGATGAATATTATAAATAGCAATCCCAAGTTTCAATGTTGTGTTAAGCATATATCCCTAGATGGGAGTGCAGAAGCTTCTTGTAACAGTCCATTGCTTTTGCTTTTTCTTAAGTAATTTTCCTAAAGATTATATAAATCATTTTCAAATTGCGTTGAGGCAAAGGACACAATTCTGAAAATTGCAAAATTTAACTTCAACAGAGTATTGACAATTAATTTATCCCTAGCAAATTTTAAAATTTAAAAAATTGCAAAATTGAAACATTTTGATTTTTCAATTTATTGTTAATGTCGTTTGATTTAATTGGTGAGAAAAATATAATATGTGAAAAATATAATATTTGAATATGTTAATTGAATAAATATACAAGTAATGGACTCAATTGCATAAAAGACACTTTAGTGGATGAATATTATAAATAGCAATCTCAAGTTTCAAGGTTGTCTTAAGCATATATCCCTAGATAGGAGTGGGGAACCACCTTATTAGGGTCCATTGCTTTTCCTTTTTCTTAAGTAATTTGTCTGAAGATAAGAATTCTATAAATCATTTCAAATTGCATTAAGGCAAAGGAGACAATTAAGAAAATTTCAAAATTTAAATTCAACAGAGTATTGACAATTCATTTATCCCTAACAAATTTTAAAATTCTAAAAATTGCAAAAATGCAATTTTTTTACTTTTAAATTTATTGTTAATGTCGTTTGATTTGAGTGGTGAGAAAAATACAATATTTGAATATCTTAATTGAACAAAAATACAAGCAATGGACTTAATTGCATAAAATACATTTTAGTGGATGAATATCATAAATAGCAATCCCAAGTTTCAATGTTGTGTTAAGCATATATCCCTAGATGGGAGTGCAGAACCTTCTTATAACATTCCATTGCTTTTGCTTTTTTTTAAGTAATTTGCCTAAAGATTATATAAATCATTTCAAATTGCATTAAGGCAAAGGAGACAATTAGGACAATTTCAAAATTTAAATTCAATATATTATTGAGAATTTATTTATCCCTAGCAGATTTAAAAATTATAAAAATTCCAAGAATAAAATATTTTGATTTTTAAATTTGTTGTTAATGTCGTTTGATTTGATTGGAGAGAAAAATACAATATTTGAATAAGTTAATTGAACAAAATTACAAGTAATGTACTCAATTGCATAAAAGACACTTTAGTGGATGAATATTATAAATAACAATCCCAAGTTTCAATATTTTTTTAAGCATATATCCCTAGATAAGGGTGCAAAACCTTCTTATTATAGTTCATTTCTTTTGTTTTTTCTTAAGTAATTTGCCTGAAGATTATATAAATCATTTCAAATTGCGTTGAGGCAAAGGACACAATTCAGAAAATTACAAAATTTAACTTCAACAGAGTATTGAAATATTTTGATTTTTGAATTTATTGATAATGTTGTTTGATTTAATTGGTGAGAAAAATATAATATGTTAAAAATATAATATTTGAATAAGTTAATTGAACAAAAATACAAGTAATGGATTCAATTGCATAAAAGACACTTTAGTGGATGAATATTATAAATAGCAATCTCAAGTTTCAAGGTTGTCTGAAGCTAAAACCCTAGATAGGAGTGGGGAACCACCTTATTAAAGTCCATTGCTTTTCCTTTTTCTTAAGTAATTTGTTTGAAGACAAGAATTCTATAAATCATTTCAAATTGCATTGAGGCAAAGGAGACAATTAAGAAAATTGCAAAATTTAAATTCAATAGAGTATTGACAATTCATTTATCCCTAGCAAATTTTAAAATTCTAAAAATTGCAAAAATGCAATATTTTGATTTTTAAATTTATTGTTAATGTCGTTTGATTTGATTGGTGAGAAAAATACAATCTTTGAATATCTTAATTGAACAAAAATACAAGTAATGGACTTAATTGCATAAAATACATTTTACTGGATGAATATCATAAATAGTTAGCTCAAGTTTCAATGTTGTGTTAAGCATATATCCCTAGATGAGAATGCAGAGCCTTCTTATAATAGTCCATTGCTTTTACTTTTTCTTAAGTAATTTGCCTGAAGATTATATAAATCATTTCAAATTGCGTTGAGGCAAAGGACACAATTCTGAAAATTGCAAAATTTAACTTCAACAGAGTATTGAAAATTCATTTATCCCTAGTAGATTTTAAAATTCTAAAAATTGCAAAATTAAAATATTTTGATTTTTAAATTTTTTGTTAATGTCATCTGTTTTAAGTGGTGAAAAAATATAATATTTAAATATGTTATTTGAACAAAAATACAAGTAATGGACTCAATAGCATAAAAGACACTTTAGTGGATTAATATTATAAATAGCAATCTCAAGTTTCAAGGTTGTGTGAAGCATATATCCCTAGATGGGAGTGGGGAACCACCTTATTAGAGTCCATTGCTTTTCTTTTTTCTTAAGTAATTTGTCTGAAGACAAGAATTCTATAAATCATTTCAAATTGAATTGAGGCAAAGGAGACAATTAAGAAAATTGTAAAATTTAAATTCAACAAAGTATTGACAATTCATTTATCCCTAGTAGATTTTAATATGCTAAAAATTGCAAAAATGCAATATTTTAATTTTTAAATTTATTGTTAATGTCATTTGATTTGATTGGTGAGAAAAATACAATATTTGAATAGCTTAATTGAACAAAAATAAAAATAATGGACTTAATTGCATAAAATACACTTTAGTGGATGAATATCATAAATAGTAGTCCCAAGTTTCAATGTTGTGTTAAGCATATATCCCTAGATGGGAGAGGGGAACCACCTTATTAGAGTTGAAGTTCCCAACTTCACCCTAGGATCTACTAGTTTATGATACTGAGAGGGGAGGTGAATCAGTATCACCACAATTTGCAATTCGCATGTAAGTGAACAACTTCAATCTCTTCTTAAAAGCGAACTCTTTCTCAGATTCAACTAAGGTAGATCTATTGCTACCTACTAATCACAATAGTCCCCAAAGTCACCTTTCAAACACCTTGCCTAATAGACAATTCGAATGTTCTTGTTTAGGTCTTCGTTAGGTTATGGGTTAGTTGATACTTTAGCTGCGTTCACAACTCAATTCAAAACACAGAACGTAAAGCAAATTAAGGGCACACAAGATTTATGTGGTTCCCTCAACGAAACGTACATCCATGGTGGTAGGGACTCTCCTTTACCAAGACTATCCACTATACTTGAGAATTCCAGTTACAATGGATGTCTTAATCTTCTTCTCCTTTCACTATTGCAATTACTAAGCAAGTACAATACAAAGAATGTCACTTACTGTGTCTACCCTTCTTCTAGCTTGTCTTGCCTCTGTTGAATTGAAAAGCTGCTCCACTGCCGCTTAGAAGTTCACCGCAATGCTCTCTAACCTCTCTTGAAGAAATTTGGAAATACGTTGAGTTCTTTCCGATGCTTCGCCGAATTCCTTCTCTAGGTTGTCTCACACAACTCCTGTTTTTACTGTCTCACGGTCTCACCCGTCTCCTATTTCACGGTCTTACTGTTTCACGGCCTGTCCTCACGCTTCTGGTCTGTCACGCCATTGCATGTTCTGGTCTCATGCCATCTCCTGATGTACACCCATGCTTCTAGTCTGTTGTTTCAGGTCTCTCGGCCTGCCTCACACTATTGGTTTTTCTGGTTCACGTTTTTCGGCCTGCCTCACGCTTCTGGTCTGCTGTCTTCTCTTCTTGGTGGTGTCATGGATACCAGGTCTGCTGTCTTCTCATCCGGGTGATCTCACGGATACCAGGTCTGCTGTCTTCTCTTCCAGGTGGTCTCACAGATACCAGATCTGCTGTCTTCTCTTCCGGGAGGTTTGTTTCTTATTTCTCCTCTTGCTGGTTGTGCATTTCTGGTTTGCTTGCAGGACATGTTTCTGGTTTCCTTGCAGGAGGTTGCACGTTCTAGTTTGCTCTCTCGGTGGTGACATTTCTGGTTTGCTCTCCTAGTGGTGTCGTTTTTGATCTCTTGCCGTTCCGCTCTCTTTCCGGCCATCTCCTCTTGACCTCTGTTCTTCGTTCAGCCCCCCTTCAGCCGTCTCCTCTTTTTCTCCTTTTTTTCTTTTTTGCCGACAGTGGGGTTCCCTTTTGGTATATTATTTTCTCTTCTTTTTGGCCGGTTGTTGTAGGGTTGCTGTTTATTCAATTTTGTTGGCCCCCCTTTTTAGTTTTGTCTTCCAAGGTCTTTATATACTCTCTTCCATGAAACCCTAATAAGGCTTACGTGGCAGATTTACGTTATTGCCCTTATGCAACAGATTTACTTTCTTGCCCCTCCATGTGGCTTTACTTTCTTGCACACTTAACCCTAGTTGACAACAATTACATCCCATACAAGGCTGTGGGAACAACAATCTCCCCCTTTGTAATTGTTGGCAACACTCACAACAAAAACCATTATGCAGCAGTCCTTCATAATCTTCTTAGAGTAATAATCCAGAAGTAGATGGATTACAACTCCACCTAAATATGCACTCCCCCTTCCTTAACAGCTCCCCCTGCACTATTGCTTCTCTCCCTCTTTGCCAACCAATTACAAATTTGAAAATCCTGCAAAGTAGAGATAGAGGATTCACTTGAACTTCAGGCTTGAGGAGGCATTTGCACAGATAGACTCATTCTGTGCTTTTCAAACAACTCTGTGGACAGAGGTTTAGTTAGAATATCTGAGATTTGATCTTTAGTGCCGACATACTCCAACTGAATTGTGCCCTCTTCCACTTGATCCTTGATAAATTGATATCGGATGTCAATATACTTGTCCTTGAATGTTGAACTGGATTCTTGCTAAGATCAATTGCACTTTGATTATCACAAAGTACACTCACTGGTAACTTCACTTCAACACTCAAATCGGCCAATTGTCTTTGCATCCATATCACCTGAGTACATGCTGCACAAGCAGCCATATACTCAGCCTCCACTATGCTCAAAGCAACACTGTTTTGCTTTCTACTTAGCCATGCAACACACTTTGAACCCAAGTAAAAACTACAGCCACTGGTTGATTTTCTGTCATCTGTACTTCTTGCCCAGTTTGCATCAGTGTATGCTTGTAGTTTTACAGAATCCATGGCAGGATACCACAAGCCCATTTCCAGTGTCCCCTTGAGGTATCTTAGGATTTTTTTCGCTGCCAACACATAAGATTCCTTAGGATTAGCTTGGAATCTACTGGCGATACACACAGCTTGCATGAGATCAGGCCTTGATGCTGTAAGGTACAAAAGGCTCTCTATCATCTTCCTGTATTCTGTAGGGCTTGTATTGCTTCCTTCCTGATGTTTTGTTAACTTATAGCCTACTGGCATAAGGGTACTGACAAGTCTGCTATCCTCTGTGCCAAACTTTTTCAGCATCTCTTTGGCATATTTTGTCTGAGAAATAAAAATACCTTCTTCACACTGTCTTATCTGTAATCCAAGAAAGTAAGTTATTTCTCCAGTCAATGACATCTCAAATTCCTCACTCATCTTCTATGCAAATTCTTAGCATAGCTCAGAGTGATCCCCTCCAAAGATGATGTCATCTACATATACTATGGTTATTAGTTGGCCTTTCTCTGAGTTGAACACTTATAGGTTATTATCAACTGTTCCTCTTCTGAAGTTCAACCTTCTCAAATACGCGTCCAGCCTACTGTACCATGCTCTTGGGGCTTGTTTAAGGCCATACAAGGCTTTCTTCAGCTTGCACACGTGTGTCTCATCCTCACTGATTTGTACTCCATCGGGTTGTTCAATATACACTTCTTCTTTCAGAAGCCCATTCAAAAAGGCTGATTTCACATCCATCTGGTAAACTTTATACCTCTTATGTGCTGCTAAAGCTAAGAACATTCTGATAGTTTCCAACCTTGCTACTGGTGCAAAAGTTTCATCAACATCTACTCCTTCTATCTGAGTGTAGCCTTTGCAAACCAGCCTAGCCTTCTTCCTCACCACCTTGCCATCTTCATTATGTTTATTTTTAAACACCCATTTTGTTCCTATGACATTCTTATTAGTGGGTCTTGGGACCAGCTCCCATGTTTCATTCTTCTTGATTTGATCCAGCTCCCATGTTTCATTCTTCTCGATTTGATCCAGCTCCTTATTGATAGCTTTGACCCAGGCTTTGTCTTGTGCAGCCTCTTCAATAGAATTAGGTTCAACTTGTGAGAGTAAAGTAGTAGCTCCCACAATTCTTCTTCTTGTTGTAACTCCTACTAATGGTTCACCTATTATCTAATTTCCTTGATAAGCACTGGTCCATGTCTTTTTTGTCTTTCTCTCTTGCATAGTCTTAGTTGCAAGAGAATCTCCTTCTTCATCTTTAAACTCACTTTTCTCTGAGTCTGAACTTACTTCTTTTCCCTCTTCTTCATGTTGGTCAGATTCTTCATCTATCTTGGAGTCATCTTCTTCACTGTCCTCTGCTTCTCCATTATGCATTGTTTTCCAGTTTTCATCTATTCTCACATTACTAGAAGTGACCACTTTTCCCAGTTTATGTAAAAAAACTCTATAACCTTTTGTCTTTGCTGAGTATCCCACAAAAATGCCTTCATCTGACCTAGCATGGAATTTTCCCAAGTTTTGCTCCTTATTCTTCACAAAACATGGGTTGCCAAAGATTCTAAGATACTTGGCTGTTGTCTTCTTCCCACTCCATAGCTCATATGGAGTCTTATCAGTATTGGGCCTTAGTAAAACTCTGTTTAATAGGTGCACGACTATAAATATTGCTTCTGTCCAAAATCTTGTGTGAAACTTGGATTCCAGCAGTAGAGTTCTTGCCATTTCAACCACAGCTCTATTTTTCCTCTCTACCACCCCGTTCTATTGAGGTGTTCTTGTTGTTGCCATCTGATGGTGAATTCCATGCTTCTCAAGGTAATCTTCAAAAGCTCCATTTGTGAATTCAGTGCCTTGATCTAACCTCAATACTTTAATCTTCTTTCCACTCTCATTTTCAGCCAATCTTCTGTATCTCTTGAAGCATTTCAAAACTTTTGACTTGTGTTTGAGGTGCATGATGCAGGTCCTTCTGGAATAATCATCAACAAACAAGATGAAGTACCTCTCACCATTCAACCCTTTTGTTCTCATCGACCCACACAAATCAGTATGTACAATGTCAAGTACTGCTTCAGAACTGACCTCTTTGGTCTTATACTACTTTCTGACCTGTTTTCCTTTAGAGCATGCTAAGCAGACATACTCCCTCTCTCTCTTAAGGTCTGGAATGTCTCTGATTGCATGAGTAGTGGTCAGCTTCCTCATATTCTTCTGTGTTAAATGTCNAGCACTGCTTCAGAACTGACCTCTTTGGTCTTATACTGCTTTCTGACCTGTTTTCCTTTAGAGCATGCTGAGCAGACATACTCCCTCTCTCTCTCTTGAGGTCTGGAATGGTTCTGATTGTATGAGTAGTGGTCAGCTTCCCTCATATTCTTTTGTGTTAAGTGTCCCAACCTTCTATGCCAGAGTTGATTTTCTTTCTTCTTTGTAAGTAAACAACTGTTTGTCTTGTCTCATCAATCACATATAAATTTCTAGCTATTCTCTTCCCGGCTGTAAACAGCTATTTTGTGAATATCACTTTATGTCTTTATTGCATAGTTGGTTGACCGAATGCTAGATTATACCTGAGTCCTTCAACGTGCAGAACATCTTTTAGCTTTCCTTTCCAATATTTACTGACCCTTGACCACTAATGTTGAGTGAATCATCATTGTCAAACTTGACTCTGCCTTCTCTTGACTTGTTCAATTTTGATAATTTACTCTTGTCTCCTGTCATGTGTGAAGTGCACCCACTATCAAGGATCCACTGCTTATCCTTGTAGTCAGCCTTTAGTGCAATTTCAGCTATATTAGCCACCTCCCTTTTAGCTTTATATTCCTTCTTTTGAACTGGCTTGATGATAGCTTTCTCCTTTTCTCAGCTTTTGACTGTACTAATTTCTTTCACTGTGCCATTTAGTGCCTTCTCTTGCTCAGGGAGAAGTGTCATGCATCTCTTGGCATTATGGCCATCCTGCCCGCACCTTTCACACTGTTCCAAATCTCCCAATATAGCAAACTTGTTCTTTGAAACCACTAGTTTGGGCTTCCACCAACAATTCTTGTCAGTGTGTCCTTGCCTTTTACAGTATGTGCAAGAACTCACAACAGGTGTTCTCCTCTGAATTTTGTATTGTCTCCCCTGTATGCAGCATCGTATCTTCTCAAGTTGGAGACATATACTGGCCTTCTCCACAGCATTTACTTGCCTTATGACCCTAAACTTCACAATAAAACACAGTAACCTTGAAACTGTCTCTTCTTGGGTCTAATCACAGCTTGTTTTCTTTTGTTCATTACTTGCTGTGTAGGCAAGGTTGCTGGCTTCTTTGCTTGTGTGACTTTCATTTCAGTCACCTTCTTCTCCTTCTTCTGTTCAGCGTAGCCCTTTGCTGGCTGACTTTCTTTTCTTCATTTTTGTTTGCAACCCTAGGTTGCTTCTTCAAATCTTCTTTATTTTCAGCCTTCACTGTTCCTGGCTGATCAGTCTTTTCTTTCTGAACTTAACCTTCTCTTTCAACTTCTGTGGCAAAGTCTCGTTATCTTTAGGCAGTGCAGCATCAGATTGCTGCACTTTCTCTTCATTCTTCTTTTCTCTTGCAGAGCTTGTTTCTCCTATCACTTCAAACTTCTGCAAGTTTTCTTCACTCTTTTTGAGTTGTTGCTGAAGTCTCAGCAACTTTATCTCCATTTCTTCAATTGTTGAAGTCCTTGAGCCAAGCTCCATAGTAAGGTCTTCACATATTTTGATCTGTTCTTCAAATCTTCTCTTCAAGTCAATATGTTCAGCCCTTATTTCATCCTTTTGACTTTCTGCTTCCTCAATCTTTGCTTCAACTTGTTTTATATGGGCCTCCAACCTTCTTATGGTTCTACCCCTTCTAATTATCTCCTTTGAAGCTGCTTTTAACTCAGCTTCAAGATCTGGTTCTTCTTCATCAATCTCCTCTTCCTCTTCAGAGGTTGAACTACCACATCGAGCTGATGCCATAAAGGCATGCTCATCTGATGAGTCTACATCTTCCTCCTCATCGGCTTCTTTTGTTTGGCTCACATAACTCTTGAATGAGCCTCTCTTCTTCTTCTGTGGGTTAGCAGTCTTCTTGCTGGACTTCCTTGACTTGAATGATGGTCTTCTCCATTTTGAATTCTGCTCATCATCACCATCCTCATCTTCATCATCAAGTTTCACTTTGCACTGAGAAGCAAAGTGTCCAGTCTGTCCATAACGATAACATCTCAAGGACAACTATCCTTTTCCCTTCTTAGACCCCTTTTTGAACTTCCTTGTGAAGTATGCCAAACACTTCAACTTCACTTTCTTCCTCTTCTTTTATCTTCAAGTGTTTCATAGCTTTGAAAGCTGCCTCCTTTGATACCTTTGACGTTGAAGAGCTCTCAATTGACTTTATTCTCATCTCATATGCAATGAGATTGCACTGGAGATCATGCAGAGACATAGAATTGAGATCTCTACTCTCCTCTATGGCTGCCACCTTTAAGGCAAACCTCCAAGCAGAATTCTCAGAATTTTCTTCACAATAGATGATCCTTCTTGTTCTTCCCATGACTTCTAAGATCGTTTACAGCATCAATAACCTTGGTGAAGAACTCTTGGACTGTCTCATTTTTCTGCATTCTGAGAGATTCATATCTCTCCTTGAAAACTTGAAGCTTGGCCTCCTTCATTCTGCCATCACCTTCATAGACTTTCTGCAATCTGTCTCATATCTCCTTGGCAGATTTGCAGTCCATAACTTTAGCATATTCAACATCTGTCAATGCTGAAATGATGATGTTGAGGCCTTCCCATTTATCTCAAACTGTCTTAATTCCTCTGGGGTTGGATCTTTACCTCTTCTGGAGGCTCAAAAATGCTCATGTACAGATTTCACCATGTTTAAGCTCATGGTTGCAAATACACACCTGCATTCTCACTCTCCACATATGGTAGTTGGTTCCGTTGAAGATTGGAACCTTCTTGCTGTAAAGTAGTGCTAGTGCTGGTATCGGTGTCCATTTCTCAGTATGCTGAACAAGTTAAAACTTCTGGAGCTCTTCAACTAGTACACCAAGCTGTTAAGCTTTATCTGGAGAACCTGTGCTCTGATACCAATTGAAGTTCCCAAACTTCACCCTAGGATCTACTAGTTTGTGATACTGAGAGGGGGGGTAAATCAGTAATCACCACAATTTGCAATTCGTAGGTAAGTGAACAACTTCAAATCTCTTCTTAGAAGGGAACTCTTTCTCAGATTGACTAAAGGTAGATCTATTGCTACCTACTAATCACAATAGTCCCCAAAGTCACCTTCAGAACACCTTGCCTAATAGACAATTCGGATGTTCTTTATTTAGGTCTTCGTTAGGTTATATGGTTGGCTGATACTTTAGCTGCGTTCACAACTTCAATTCAAAACACAAAACTGGTAAAGCAAATTAAGGATACACGAGATTTACGTGGTTTCGTCAACGTGACGTTCATCCACGGTGGTAGGGACTTTCCCTTATCCGAGACTATCCCTATACTTGAGAATTCCAGTTACAATGATGTCTTAATTTCTGCTCCTTTCACTATTGCAATTACTAAACAAGAACAATACAAAGAGTGTCACTTACTGTGTCTACCCTTCTTTCTAGCTTGTCTTGCCTTGTTGAATTGAAAGGCTGCTCCACTGCGCTTAAAAGTTCACTGCAATGCTCTCTAACCTCTCTTGAAGAAATCTGGAAATACATTAAGTTCTTTCCGATGCTTCGTCAATTCCTTCTCTAAGTTGTCTCACATAGCTCCCTGCTTTCACTGTCTCACGGTCTCACCCGTCTCCTATTTCACGGTCTTACTGTTTCACGGCCTGTCCTCACGCTTCTGGTCTGTCACGCCGTTGCACGTTCTGGTCTCACGCCGTCTCCTGACGTACACCCACGCTTTTTGGTCTGTCATTTCACGTCTCTTGGCCTGCCTCACGCTACTGGTTTTTCTGGTTCACGTCTTTCGGCCTGCTCACACTTCTGGTCTGTTGTCTTCTCTTCGGGTGGTGTCACAGATACCAGGTCTGCTGTCTTCTCTTCGGGTGATCTCACGGATACTAGGTTTGCTACCTTCTCTTCCAGGAGGTCTGTTTCTTATTTCTCCTCTTGCTGGTTGTGCATTTCTGATTTGCTTGCAAGATATGTTTCTGGTTTCCTTGCAGGAGGTCGCACCTTTTGGTTTGCTCTCCCAGTGGTGTCGTTTATGATCTCTTGTTGTTCTGCTCTCTTTTCGGCCGTCTCCTCTTTTCTCTTTTTTTTTTTTTTTTGCCGACAGTGGGGTTCCCTTTTGGTATATTATTTTCTCTTCTTTTTGGCCGGTTGTTGTAGGGTTGCTGTTTATTCAATTTTGTTGGCCCCCCTTTTTTGTTTTGTCTTCCAAGGCCTTTATATACTCTCTTCCATGAAACCCTAATACTTACGTGGTGGATTTACGTTCTTGCCCTTAATCATGGTTTACTTTCTTGCACACTTAACCCTAGTTGACAACAATTACAACCCATACAAGGCTGTGGGAACAACAGAGTCCATTGCTTTTCCTTTTCTTAAGTAATTTGTTGAAGACAAGAATTCTATAAATCATTTCAAATTGCATTGAGGCAAAGGAGACAATTAAGAAAATTGCAAAATTTAAATTCAACAGAGTATTGACAATTCATTTATCCCTAGTAGATTTTAAAATTCTAAAAATTGCAAAAAGGCAATATTTTGATTTTTAAATTTATTGTTAATGTCGTTTGATTTGATTGTGAGAAAAATACAATATTTGAATATCTTAATTGAACAACAATACAAGTAATGGACTCAATTGCATAAAATACACTTTAGTGGATGAATTATAAAGTGCAATCCCAAGTTCAATATTGTGTTAAGCATTATTCCCTAGATGGAGAGTGCAAAACTTCTTATTACAGTCAATTGCTTTTGCTTTTCCATAAAGTAATTGGCCTGGTGATTATATAAATCATTTAAATATGCGTTGAGGCAAGGGAAACAATTCAGAAATAGCAAAATTAAATTCAACAGAAAATTGACTAATTCATTTACCTAATTAGATTTTAAATTCTAGAAATTGCCAAAATGCAATATTTGATTTTTAAATTTATTGTTTAATGTTGCCTTGATTGATTAGTGACGAAAAATACAATATTTGAATATCTTAATCGAAAAAAATTACAAGTATAGGACTCAATTGCACTAAAATGTACTTTAGTGAATGAATATTAATAAATAGCAATCCCAATTTCAATTGTTGTTAGGATATAACCCAGATGGGATTACAGAACCTTCTTATTACATCCATTGCTTTTTGCTTTTTCTTAATAATTTGCCTGAAGATTATATAAATCATCTTTCAATATTACGTTTTGGAGGGAAAAGAGATCAATTAAGAAAATCTACAGATTAGGTTTAAATTTCAAATAGAGTATTGACAATTCATTTATCCCTAACAAAATTTTAAAAATTTGAAAAATTGGCAAAATTGAAATATTTTGATTTTTAAATTTTATTGTTAATGTCCGTTTGAATTTAATTGATGAGAAAAATATAATATGTGAAAAATATAATATTGAATATGTTAATTGAACAGAAATACAAGTATGAACTTCATTGCATAAAAATACATTTAATGATGAATATTATAAATAGCAAACCCAAGTTTCAATGTTGTGTTAAGCAATATATCTCTAGACAGGAAGTGTAGAATATTCTTATTAACAGTCTATTGCTCTTGCTTTTTCTTAAGTATTTGCTTGAAGATTATATAAATCATTTCAAAATTGCGTCGAGGCAAAGGAGGCATTTGACGCAATTTAGAAAATTGCAAAATTTAAATTGAACAAAAGTATTGACAATTCACTTATCCATAGGAGATTTTAAAATTCAAAAATTGCAAAATTGAAATATTTGATTTTTCAATTTATTGTTAATGTCATTTGAATTTAATTGGTGAGAAAAATATAATATTTGAATAATGCTAATTGACCTAAAAATACAAGTAATGGACTCAATTGCATAAAAGACACTTTAGTAGTGAATATTATGATTGCAATCTCAAGTTTCAAAGGTTGTGTGAAAGTATATATCCCAAGATGGGAGTGGGGAACCATCTTATTAGAGTCCATTCCTTTCCTTTTTCTTACTAATTTGTCTCAAGACAAGAAATTCTATAAATCATTCAAATTGCATTGAGGCAAAGGAGACAATTAAGAAAAATTTCAAAAATTTAAATTCAACAGATAATTGACAATTTATTATCCCTAAGCAGATTTAAAATTCTAAAATTACAAAAATGCAATATTTTGATTTTAAATTTGTTGTTAATGTCGTTTGATTTGATTGGTGAGAAAAATACAATATTTGAATATCTTAATTGAACAAAATTACAAGTAATGGACTCAATTGCATAAAATACACTTTATGGATGAATATTATAAACAACAATCCCAGTTTCAATGATGTGTTAAGCATATATCCCTAGATGGGAGTGTAGAACCTTCTTATTACAGTCCATTGCTTCTTATTTTTTCTTAAGTAATTTGCCTGAAGATTATATAAATTATTTCAAATGTCGTGGAGGCAAAGGAGACAATTTATAAAATTGCAAAATTTAAATTCAAAGAGTATTGACAATTCATTTATCCCTCATAGATTTTAAAATTCTAAAAATTACCAAAATTGAAATATTTTCATTTTTCAATTTATTGTTAATGTCGTTTGATTTAATTGGTGAAAAAATATAATATGTGAAAAATATACTATTTGAATATGTTATTGTACAGAAATACAAGTAATGGACTCAATTGCATAAAAGACACTTTAGTAGATGAATATTATGAATTGCAATCTCAAGTTTCAAGGTTGTGTGAAGCATATATCCCTAGATGGAAGTGGGGAACCATCTTATTACAGTCTATTCCTTTTCCTTTTTCTTAACTAATTTGTCTGAACAAGAATTTTATAAATCATTTCAAATTGCATTGAGGTAAAGGAGACAATTAAGAAAATTGCAAAATTTAAATTCAACAGAGTATTGACAATTCATTTATCCCTAGCAGATTTTAAAAATTCTAAAAATTGCAAAAATGCAATATTTTGATTTTTAAATTTGTTTGTTAATGTCGTTTGATTTGATTGGTGAGAAAATTTATAATATTTGAATATGTTAATTGAATAAAAATACAAGTAATGGACTCAATTGCATAAAAGACACTTTAGTGGATGAATATTATAAATAGAAATCTCAAGTTTCAAGGTTGTGTGAAGCATATATCCCTAAATAGGAGTGGGGAACCACCTTATTAGAGTCCATTGCTTTTCCTTTTTCTTAAGTAATTTGTCTGAAGACAAGAATTCTATAAATCATTTCAAATTGCATTGAGGCAAAGGAGATAATTAAGAAAATGTGCAAAATTTAAATTCAACAGAGTATTAACAATTCATTTATCCCTAACAGATTTTAAAATTCTAAAAATTGCAAAAATGCAATATTTTGATTTTTAAATTTGTTATTAATGTCGTTTGATTTGATTGGTGAGAAAAATACAATATTTGAATATGTGAATTGAACAAAAATACAAGTAATGGACTCAATTGCATAAAATACACTTTAGTGAATGAATATTATAAATAATAATCCCAAGTTTCAATGTTGTGTTAAGCATATATCTCTAGATGGGAGTGTAGAACCTTCTTATTACAGTCCATTGCTCTTGTTTTTTCTTAAGTAATTTGCCTGAAGATTATATAAATCATTTCAAATTGCGTTGAGGCAAAGGAGACAATTCAGAAAATTGCAAAATTTAAATTCAACAGAGTATTGACAATTCATTTATCCCTAGCAGATTTTAAAATTCTAAAAATTGCAAAATTGAAATATTTTGATTTTTAAATTTATTGTTAATGTCGTTTGATTTAATTGGTGAGAAAAATATAATATGTGAAAAATATAATATTTGAATATGTTAATTGAACAAAAATACAAGTAATGGACTCAATTGCATAAAAGACACTTTAGTGGATGAATATTATAAATAGCAATCTCAAGTTTCAAGGTTGTGTGAAGCATATATCCCTAGATAGGAGTGGGGAACCACCTTATTAGAGTCTATTGCTTTTCCTTTTTCTTAAATAATTTGTCTGAAGACAAGAATTCTATAAATCATTTCAAATTGCATTGAGGCAAAGGAGACAATTAAGAGAATTGGAAAATTTAAAATCAATAGAGTATTGACAATTCATTTATTCCTAATAGATTTTAAAATTCTAAAAATTGCAAAAATGCAATATTTTGATTTTTCAATTTATTGTTAATGTCGTTTGACTTGATTGGTGAGAAAAATACAATATTTGAATATCTTAATTGAACAAAAATACAAGTAATGGACTTAATTGCATAAAATACACTTATGTGGATGAATATCATAAATAACAGTCCCAAATTTCAATGTTGTGTTAAGCATATGTCTCAAGATGGGAGTGCAAAACCTTCTTATTACAGTCGATTGCTTTTGCCTTTTCATAAGTAATTTGCCTGATGATTATATAAATCATTCCAAATTGCGTTGAGGCAAAGGAGACAATATAGAAAATAGCAAAATTTAAATGCAACAGGGAATTTACAATTCATTTATCCTTAACAGATTTTAAAATTTTAAAAATTGCAAAAATGCAATATTTTTATTTTTAAATTTATTGTTAATGTCGTTTGATTTTATTGGTGAGAAAAATACAATATTTGAATATCTTAATCGAACAAAAATACAAGTAATGGACTCAATTGCATAAAATACACTTTAGTGGATGAATATTATAAATAGCAATCACAAGTTTCATTGTTGTATTAAAGATATAACCCTAGATGGGATTACAGAACCTTTTTATTACAATCCATTGCCTTTGCGTTTTCTTAGGTAATTTGCTTGAAGATAATATAAATCATTTCAAATTACTTTGAGGCAAAGAAGACAATTCAAAAAATTGCAGAATTTAAATTCAATAGAGTATTGACAATTCATTTATCCTTAGCAAATTTTAAAATTCAAAAAATTGCAAAATTGAAATATTTTGATTTTTAAATTTCAAGTTAATGTCGTTTAATTTAATTGCCGAGAAAAATATAATATGTGAAAAATATAATATTTAAATATGTTAATTGAACAGAAATACAAGTAATGGACTCAATTGCATAAAATACAATTTAGTGGATGAATATTATAAATAGCAAATCCAAGTTTCAATGTTATGTTAAGCATATATCTCTATAAGGGAGTGCAGAAGTTTCTTATTACAGTCTATTGCTTTTGCTTCTTCTTAAGAAATTTACCTAAAAATTGTATAAATCATTTCAAATTACGTTGAGGCAAAGGAAACAATTAAGAAAATTTCAAAATTTAAATTCAACAGATTATTGAGAATTTATTTATCCCTAGCAGATTTTAAAATTCTAAAAGTTGCAAAAATGCAATATTTTGAATTTTAAATTTGTTGTTAATGTCGTTTGATTTAATTGGTGAGAAAAATATAATATGTGAAAAATATAATATTTGAATATGTTAATTGAACAAAAATACAAGTAATGGACTCAATTGCATAAAAGACACTTTAGTGGATGAATATTATAAATAGCAATCTCAAGTTTCAAGATTGTGTGAAGCATATATCCTTAGATAAGAGTGGAGAACCACCTTATTAGAGTCCATTGTTTTTCCTTTTTCTTAAGTAATTTGTCTCAAGACAAGAATTCTATAAATCATTTCAAATTGTATTGAGGCAAAGAGACAAATAAGAAAACTGAAAAATTTAACTTCAACAAACTATTGACAGTTCATTTATCCCTAGCAGATTTTAAAATTCTAAAAATTGCAAAAATGCACTATTTTGATTTTTAAATCTATTGTTAATATTGTTTGATTTGATTGGTGAGAAAAATACAATATTTGAATATCTTAATTGAACAAAATTTCAAGTAATGGACTCAATTGCATAAAATAAACTTTAGTGGATAAATATTATAAACAGTAATCCCAAGTTTCAATGTTGTGTTAAGCATATATCCCTAAATGGGAGTGTAGAACCTTCTTATTACAGTCCATTGTTCTTATTTTTTCTTAAGTAATTTGCCTGAAAATTATATAAATTATTTCAAATAGCGCTGAGGCAAAGGCGACAATTTAGAAAATTACAAAATTGAAATTCAACAGAGTATTGACAATTCATTTATCCCTAATAGATTTTAAAATTCTAAAGATTGCAAAATTGAAATATTTTCATTTTTAAATTTATAGTTAATGTCATTTGATTTAATTGGTGAGAAAAATATAATATGTGAAAAATGTAATATTTGAATATGTTAATTGAACAAAAATACAAGTAATGGACTCAATTGCATAAAAGACACTTTAGTGGATGAATATTATTAATAGCAATCTCAAGTTTCAAGCTTGTGTGAAGCATATATCCCTAAATAGGAGTGGGGAACCACCTTATTAGAGTCCATTGCTTTTCCTTTTTCTTAAGTAATTTGTCTGAAGACAAGAATTCTATAAATTATTTTAAATTGCATTGAGCCAAAGGAGACAAATAAGAAAATTGAAAAATTTAAATTCAATAGAGTATTAACAATTCATTTATCCCTAGCAGATTTTAAAATTCAAAAAATTGCAAAATTGAAATATTTTGATTTTTTAATTTATTGTTAATGTCATTTCATTTAATTGTAGAGAAAAATATAATGTGTGAAAAATATAATATTTGAATATGTTAATTGAGCAAAAATACAAGTAATGGACTCAATTGCATAAAAGACACTTTAGGGAATAAATATTATAAATAGCAATCCCAAGTTTCATGATTGTGTGAAGCATATATCCCTAAATGGGAGTGCGGAACCATCTTATTAGAATCCATTGCTTTTCCTTTTTCTTAAATAAGTTGTTTGAAGACAAGAATTTTATAAACCATTTCAAATTGCATTGAGGCAAAGCAAAAAATTAAGAAATTTTCAAAATTTAAATTCAACAGATTATTAACAATTTATTTATCCCTAGCAACTTTTAAAATTCTAAAAATTTGCAAAAGTGCAATATTTTGATTTTTAAATCTGTTGTTAATATTGTTTGATTTGATTGGTGGGAAAAATACAATATTTGAATAAGTTAATTGAACAAAATTACAAGTAATGGACTCAATTGCATGAAAAACACTTTAGTGGATAAATATTATAAATAGCAATCCCGAGTTTTAATGTTTTGTTAAGCATATATCCCTAGATGGGAGTGCAGAACCTTCTTATTACAGTCCATTACTTTTGTTTTTTCTTAAATAATTTGCCTGAATATTATATAAATCATTTCAAATTGCGTTGAGGCAAATCTGCTTAAAATCAATCCTCTTGATTTAGTTTGCTTAGTTCTTTATAGAGCTAAAAGGGGAAATCTGAGTGGTAAAAGGCAAAAGTGAAAGTTCATATAAAGAAAAAGTCATAAAGAGTGTAAACACAAGGGAGTATGACACCTTCTTTTGAGTGAAACACCTAAGGGAGTGTTCTGTGAGGTACCCTAATTATTTTGTGTTAAAGTAATACTATGATGTCTAAAGACAAAGGTGCAGCTTAGGAGGGAGCTAATTATGTGTCCTTTATGATCAAAGCTATGCAACAACAATTTGAGCACATGAATACCAGATTTGATGATATAAGGGAGAGGATGAAGGAGCAAGCTAATACAATAGCAGAGTTACAAAGGAGGCATGGGGAATATGAGGCTCCTAAAGCAAGAAGGGAATTGAGACGTACTTATGACCATGAAATGATGTAGAAGATGATGAATTTGACCATTGAACTACTGTGGTTAAAACTGCTAACAATAGAAGGGATTAGAGAGAATTTGGGAGGCAAGGCACTTATGACCATGATTTGGGCAGTATTAAAATGACAATTCCTCCATTCCAAGGTAAGAATGATCCTAATGTGTACCTAGAATGGGAAAAGAAGGTTGAATTGGTTTTTGATTGCCACAACTATTCCAAGGAGAAAAAGGTAAAAGCTTGTTGCTATTGAATTTATTGATTATGCTATTATTTGGTGGGATCAACTTGTTTTGACTAGGAGAAGGAATCATGAGCAGCCTATTTATACATGGGAGGAGATGAAGGCTATCATGAGGAGGAGGTTTATCCCTAATCACTATTATAGAGAGTCGTACCAAAGACTTCAAGGGCTCACTTAGGGCACCAAAAGTGTGGAGGACTACCAAAAGGAGATGGAGATTGCCATGATTAGGGTGAATGTAGAAGAAGATAGAGAGGCAACCGGCTCGATTTCTGTAAGGGCTAAATAGAGACTTAGCCAATGTGGTTGAATTACAACATTATGTGGAATTAGAAGACATGGTGCATATGGCAATGAAAGTTGAAAGGCAACTTAATCGAAAGGGTTCCACATGATTTGAGGTAGAACTCATCTTGGAAGCCAAATTAGAGTAAAAAGGACGAGAAGGCCGATTACAAGTCTAAAGTCGAGCTCTCCAAGCACAAGAATGTGGGTTCTAGTAAGGAGGTAGGTAATTCTGACCCTGAACCAAGTAAAAATAGAGATGTTAAATGTTTTAAGTGTTTGGGCAGAGGTCATATTGCATCTCAATGTCCAAATAAGCGTGTAATGATCTTGAGAGGTAACAGTGATGTTGAAACTACAAGTGAATCAGATCATGATTCTATGCCATCATCAAAGGGTGAAAGTGATGGAGAGGAGTATCCAACTAATGGAGTAGCTCTTGTCACAAGGCGAGCATTGAATGTGCAAGTAAAGGAAGAAAATGAGGTGCAATGAGATAACATCTTTTAGACGAGGTGTCTCATCAAAGATAAGGTATGTAGTATGATTATTGATGGTGGGAGTTCCACTAATATTGCTACCACAACCACAGTTAAGAATTTGAATTTACCTATTATGAAGCATCCTAGGCCATATAAGTTTTAATGGTTGAATGAGAGTGGTGAAGTCAAGGTAAATAAGCAAATGCTCGTGTCATTTTCTATTGGAAGGTATCGTGATGAAGTTTTATGTGATGTTGTACCTATGCAGGTGGGCCATATTCTATTAGGAAAGTCATGGCAGTTTGACAAGTGAGTCATGCATGATGGCTTCAAGAATTGATATTTTTTTTTAATGAATGAAAAACCCATCACTCTTGTACCATTATCACCTCAACAAGCTTATGAGGATTAGTAAAGGATTAAAAGTGAGAGTGAATAGAAATGAGAGATTGACAAAAGAGAAAAGAATGGAGAAAATGTGAGGACACAAGAGAGAGAGAAGAAAATAGAAAGTTTCTATACAAAAGAATGTGATGTCAAAAGAGAATTTTATGCCAAATAACCTATGATCATACTCTTGTACAAAGAGGGTTATTTTAACACTAACAAGTTTGAACCGTCTTGGCCTAGTGTTGTTGTTGCTTTATTGCGGGAATTTGAAGATGTATTCCCTAACGATGTCCTAAGTGGATTGCCACTTAAGAGAGGAATTAAGAATCAAATTGATTTCATCCTTGGTGCATCCATCCCTAACCGACCAGCATATAGGAGTAATCTTGAGGAGACAAAGGAGCTTTAAGGGCAGGTTAAGGAGCTTATTTCAAAAAGATATGTGAGGGAAAGCATGAGTCCTTGTGCTGTTCCTATCCTACTTGTACCCAAAAAAGATGGGACTTGGAGGATGTGTGTTGATTGTCGAGCGATCAACAAAATCACTGTAAAGTATCGTCATCCCATACCTAGGTTAGATGACATGTTGGATGAATTGCATGGTTTGTGTGTCTTTTCTAAGATTGATTTGAAAAGTGGATATCACCAAATTAGGATGAGAGAGGGAGATGAGTGGAAAATAACTTTCAAAACTAAGTATGGTTTGTATGAATGGCTTGTCATGCCTTTTGGTCTCACTAATGCACCAAGCACTTTTATACGATTAATGAATCATGTTTTGCATCCATTCATTGGTAAATTTGTGGTTCTATACTTTGATGATATTTTGGTCTATAGCAAAAGCCTAGAATAGCATCTTGATCATTTACGTTCTATTTTAATTGTTTTACCTTATGAGAAATTGTATGCTAACTTCAAGAAATGTTCCTTTTGTACTAATCAAATTACATTTCTTGGCTATATTGTGAGTGCTAAAGGTATTGAGGTTGATGAGGAAAAAGTTAGGGCTATCCAAGATTGGCCTGCTTCTAAGTCAATTAATGATGTGTGTAGTTTTCATGGTCTAGCTAGTTTCTATAGATGCTTTATTAGGGACTTTAGCACCATTGCTGCACCACTTATTGAGCTTATCAAAAAGAACATGACTTTGAGGTGGGGTAGTGACCAAGATAAGGCTTTTAATTGCATTAAGAAAAAATTAAGTTTTATACCCCTACTTGTTTTACCTGACTTTGCAAAAGCTTTCGAGATTAAGTGTGATGCTTTAGGTATTGGCATTGGAGCTATTTTAATGCAGGAAAGACGCCTAATTGCTTACTTTAGTGAAAAGCTAAGTGGAGCAAGCCTTAATTATCCTACTTATGATAAAGAAATGTATGCATTGGTACAGGTTTTGGAGACATGGCAACATTACTTTTGGCCCAAGGAGTTGGCCATCCATAATGACCATGAATCCTTGAAGCACTTAAAGGGACAAGGAAAGTTGAACAAAAAAAGACATGCCAAGTGGATTGAATTCATTGAGACCTTTCCCTACGTCATCAAATATAAACAAGGTAAGGAAAATGTGGTAGCTGATGCATTATCTTGTAGGTATTCCCTTATCTCTACACTTACTGCAAACTTGTTAGGATTTGAACATATTAAAGATTTATATGTGAATGATCCTAACTTTGCTAATGTGTATGGAGCATGTAAGAAGTCAGCCTTGGAGAAGTTTTATAGGCATGAGGGTTTCTTATTTAGGGAAAATTGTTTATGCATACCTATGAGTTCTTTAAGGGAGTTGGTTGTAAGAGAAGCTCATAAGGGTGGTCTAATGGGTCATTTTGGAGTTAGGAAAACCCTAGATGTCCTAAGTGAACATTTCTTTCGGCCACGCATGAAACGAGATGTTGAGAGGATACGTGAGAAATACATAACATGCAAACAGGCTAAATCTAGAGTTTTACCCCATGGCTTGTATACCCCCTTACCCATACCTAGCCATCCTTGGGTTGATTTATCTATGGACTTTGTACGAGGGTTGCCGTGATAAAAAAGGGGTAGGGATTTTGTATTTGTTATCGTTGATAGATTTCCAAAGATGACACACTTCGTTCCATGACATAAAATTGATGATGTAAGCAATATGACTGATTTATTCTTTAGAAAAGTAGTATGTTTGCATGGCATGCCACGGAGCATTGTTTCAAACTGGGATACAAAGTTCTTAAGCTACTTCTGGAAGATTTTGTGGGGTAAGTTAGATACTAAGCTATTGTTTTCAACTACTTGTCATCCACAAATTGATGGGCAGACTGAGGTGGTTAATCAAACATTTTCTACTCTTATACATGCTATTATTCAAATGAATTTGAAAGCATGGGATGATTGTTTACCGTATGTTGAGTTTGCATATAATAAGAGTGTTCATTCCGCTACTAGTTACTCTCCATTTGAAATTGTTTATGGTTTTAATCTACTTACTCTTTTGGATTTGGTACCTATACTTATCAATGAGTATGCTAACTTAGATGGTGAATGCAAGGCTGACATGGTGAAAATTTTCATGAGAAGGTGTGACAACATATTGAAAAATGAACTAAGCAATATGCATCCCATGTTAACAAGGGACAAAAAAAGGTGGTGTTTGAACCTAGTGATTAAGTTTAGGTGCATATGCATAAGGAATGGTTCCCAACTCAGAGGTGTTCAAAGCTACAACCTAGAGGAGATGGTCCATTTCAAGTTGTAGCACGAATTAATGAAAATGCTTATAAGTTAGACCTTCCTGGTGAGTATAATGTGAGTGCAAATTTAATGTTTCTAATATTTCCCCTTTTGATGTAGGTGATGATACAAGGACAAATCCTTTTGAAGAGAAGGGGAATGATGAAAACCTTAAAGATGATGGGTGGAAGGTCTCAAAGGACGCAAAAGGTCCATTGCATATTCCAGAAGGCCCAATAACATGAGTTAGAGCTAGAAAGATGAAAGAAGCACTAAATGGGCTGATTGAGGACATTCAGGCCAACCAAGCTTCAAATGGTGTGAATTCAAGCTTGAAAAAGAGTCCATGCCTTATTAACATGATTGGAGTGCCTAATGGGTCAAGACTAAGTAATAGCATTCACTCCTAATTAGGAGTTTATTATCTGTGTAAGAATTTGTCCCTATATAGGAATTCCTCATAAATAAGGATTTTTCTCAAGTAGGAATTTATGCCTCCGTAGGATTGCTATCTTAGCCCCTCTTATAAGCTCTAAAAGATTAGACAAATTTGAGTGAAATAGAAAGCAAGGGTTTTTCTCCCTCAGTTTTTTAAGAACTAAAGAACTTATCAAGAGGTACTTCTTATTGTGGCGTTCAAATTGACTTATCACTCCTAATTCCTTTCTTTTCTAAAGTGTGGCATCCATATCCTTCTTAAATACCCTAGGTTCGTGTTCCTTTGAGTGTTGGATTTAGGGTTTGTGTTATTCAAGTCTGATTTAGCTTTCCTAGCTATTCTTTGATTCTTTGTGTGCATTGGGTCCCTAAGCCACGTCTTTTTGGGGTTTTCCACATCACAAGGCCTTATTAATATGATTGGAGTACTTAATGGGCTAAGACTAAGTAATAGCAGTCATTCCTAAATATGAGTTTATCCTAAATAAATGATTGTTATAAAAATTGAAAGTTTATGTGTAAGAATTTATCCTAGATAGGAGCTTCTCTGAAATAAGGAATTGTCCTAAATAGGAATTTATATTTCTTTAGGATTGCTATCTTAGCCTATAAATAGGCACCTCCTTGTAAGCTTCAGAGCATTAGACAACCTTAAGAGAAATAAAAAGTAAGGGTTTTCTCCTTTAGTTCTTTTGAGAACTAAAGAACTTATCAAAAAGTACCTCTTCTCTTGGCATTCAACTCAATTTATCACTCTCAATTCCCTTCTTTTCTGGAGTGTGGCGTGCATATGTTTCTTAAATACCTTAGGTTCATGTTCTTTTGAATGTTAGGTTTGGGGTTTGTGTTATTAAAGTCTAATTTAGCTTCCTTTGATATTCTTTGATTTCTTGTGTGCATTGGGTCCCTAATCCATGTCTTTTTGGGGTTTTTCGCATCATTCTACAATACTACTACCATCATATTTTATGTAATTGTACTTAGACTATTCCTTTAATAAAAGGTTGACTGGAGTAGATTTGGGATAATATAGTTTTGTAGGGACTTTATTAAAAGTCATCTTATTAACTCTTATACTTTTTTTCTTATAAGAAGTTGATGAATCCTTTTGACCTAAATTATGTTCTGATAAGAATATTTCCTGGATTTTGTCCACATAATCCTTAACCTCTAATTCTTTTTCTGTAATTTGTTCCTTTTTTCCTAATGCAAGAGCATATCTTTAATCCAAGGTTTTTCAATCATTTGATTATTTCATTGACTAATTCTATTTTTTCAAGATTTTTACCTGACATATTGTAATGTATTTCTTCTATTGATATGAGTTTAAATAAAACTTTTTTTCTATTTCTGGTTTAACTAGAGGTCTTGGAGCTCTTTGAGCTATATCTTCAATTTTATCTTTGACTCTATTAAGCTGGTTGATGTAGCCAAAGGCTTGATGATTAAGTCAAAAATTAAAAAAAAAAAAAAGGATTAGGAGAGTGACTTGTAGAAATTTTAGTTTTATATGTCATTAGGGAAATGGTTGTACCTCTTAATCAATAGGTTGGAATGGAGTGATTCCTATTGCAAATGAACAAGGACTTGTAGATCTACAACTTTTGTGTTTTGAGTTTCTGCAGATAAGTGCTCTAGATTTATTGATTTGGGGGAAGAAGTGAATGAACAGAATTGGTCAGAACGTGAGACAAGAAGGGACTTGGATGGTTGCCCTTCTAGGGTTCCAATGAAGTTGGTGGGGCATCAATTCTTCTAGATTGATAGCTACAACTCTTCAAGGATGTAGACTTTGAAAAGCTCTGACTCTTTAAGGACAAAGTGAAAACTTTTCTGGGTTTCCATGGGTATGAACTCTTCAAGGTTCAAAAGAATGCCTAAGGCAATTTCATTCATCCAATCAAGTCTAGGAACTAGGAGCTAATAAAGAAAGATTATCACAATAGAATATTTTCAATGTACGAGAAATGACAAAGTCAACGATGAGAATCTTGTCAGTTAGGGACTTGTCAAAAAGACTGACTTGTCAAAAAGACTGATGAGCTTGAATGCTAGCTGATCTTCTTGGCTGAGCAAATGTTGTGGAACTTATTGATGAGGGCATGTTGGTGAAAGATGCGGTGATGCAGGATGCATCATTCCCCCTCTCTTTAGAAGAATTCGTCCCTGAATTCAAATCATCATTATCAAAAGAATCACCCACATAAGTTGTTAAATGATGCACATTGAATACATCATGTATCTTCATATGAGAAGGCAGCTTCAGTCGATATGCATTAGGATTGATGCACTCAAGAACTTCAAGTGGTCCAAGCTTTCAATCACTAAGCTTATTGTAGCTTCCAATGGGATAATGCTCCGATGGTAAATAAGTTTAGACAAAATCTTTAAGTTCAAAGATAATTTCATATCGCCATTTGTCGACATCCCTTTTATAAGAATTAGCCTTCCTCTCCAAACTTCAACTCACTTTTTCATGGACTATCCTCATTTGAGAGACAATATCGTCACCTTATTGATGGATTTTTCAGCAAAAGGAATTGGTGCAAAATCAACTGCAGTCTTTGGTTGATGCCTATATATAATTACAAAAGGACTATATCGAGTAGTACAATTTACTGAACAATTATAAGCAAATTCCCCAAGTGACAATTGTGTCTCCCAAGAGCAAGGGTTAGCATCAATCAAAGTCATCAATATATTGCCCAAGGTCCTATTGATAACTTCAGTTTGTCCATCCATTTGTAGGTGAAAGGTAGTACTATATTGCAACTTAGTACCGATTTTCTTCCATAGTTGTTGCTAAAAGTGACTAAGGAACTTTGTGCCATGTTCAAAAGTAATAATCTTAGGAATGCCATGCGATTAATAGACTTATTTAAAGAATAAGTCAACAATTCATGAGGCATCCATAACTTTACAATAAGGAATGAAATATGCCAAGAGGGAGTGTAACACGTAAGGGAGTATTCTATGAGCTATCCTAATTATTATGTGTATAGGTAATACTATGACTTCTAAAGACAAAGGTGCAACTCAGAAGGGAGCTAGTGACGTGTCCTTCATGCTCAAAACTATGCAACAACAATTTGAGCACGTGAATACCAAATTTGATTATATGAGGGAGAGGATGGATGAGCAAGCTAATACAATAGCAAAGTTGCAAAGGAGGTATGAGGAATATGTGGCTCTTAAAGCAAGAAGGCAATTAAGACATGCCTATGACCATAAAGATGGTGTAGAAGTTGATGAATTTGACAATTAAACTACTATGGTTAGAACTACTAACAATAAAAGGGATCAAAGAGATTTTTGGAGGCAATGCACCAATGACCATGATTTGGATAGTATTAAAATGATCATTCCTCCATTCCAAGGTAAGAATGATCTCGATGTGTACCTAGAATGGGAGAAGAAGGTTGAATTGGTTTTTGATTGCCACAACTATTATGAGGAGAAAAAGGTAAAACTTGCTACTGTTAAATTTACCGATTATACTATTATTTGGTGGGATCAACTTGTTTTGACTAGGAGAAGGAATCATGAGTGGCCCATCGATACATGAGAAGAGATGAAGGTTATCATGAAAAGGACATTTGTTCCTAATCACTATTATAGGGAGTTGTACCAAAGGCTGTAAGGCCTCACTTAAGGCACCAAAATTGTGGGTGATTACCACAAAGAGATTAGGGCAAATGTAGAAGAAGATAGAGAGGCTACTATGGCTTGATTTATGCAAAGGGCTAAATAGAGACATAGTAAACGTGGTTGAATTGCTACACTACGTGGAATTAAAAAACATGGTGCATATGGCAATGAAAGTTGAAAGGCAATGTAAATGAAAGGGTTCCACATGGTTTGCACAGAATTTGGGTTCTACCTCATCTTGGAAGCCAAATTAGAGTAAAAGGGATGAGAAGGCTCATTACAAGTCCAAAGTTGAGCTATCCAAGTGCAAGAATTTGGGTTCTAGGAAAGAGGCAAGTAATTTTGAACCCTAACCAAGTAGAAATAGAGATGCTAAATGTTTTAAGTGTTTAAGCAGGGGTCACATTACATCTTAATGTCTAAATAAGCGTGCAATGATCTTAAAAGGTAACAGTGATGTTGAAACTGCAAGTGAATCAGATGAAGATTCTGTGCCATTATTAGAGGGTGAAAGTGATGGAGAGGAGTATCTGATTAATGGAGTAGCTCTCATCAAAAGGCAAGCATTGAATGTGCAAGTGAAGGAAGAAAATGAGCTGCAACGAGATAACATCTTTCAAATGAGGTGTCTTATCAAAGATAAGGTATGTAGTATGATTATTGATGGTAGGAGTTGCACTAATGTTGCTAGCACAACTATGGTTGAGAAGCTGAATTTACCTACTATAAAGCATCCTAGGTCATATAAGCTTCAATGGTTGAATAAGAGTGGTGAAGTCAAGGTAAATAAGCAAGTGCTTGTGTCATTTTCTATTAGAAGGTACAACAATGAAGTTTTATGTGATGTTGTACCTATGCATGCGGGCCATATTCTATTAGGAAGGCCATGATAGTTTGATAGGTGAGTTATGCATGATGGCTTTAAGAATCAAAATTCTTTTGTAATGAATGAAAACCCCATCACTCTTGTACCATTAGCACCCCAATAAACTTATGAGGATCAGTTAAGGATTAAAAGTGAGAGTGAACAGAAAAGAGAGATTGACAAAAGAGAAAAGAGTGGAGAAAATGTGAGGACACAAGAGAGAGAGAAGAAAACAAAAAGTTTCTATGCAAAAGAATGTGATGTCAAAAGAGCATTTTATGCTAAATAACCTATGATCATACTTTTGTATAAAGAGGCTTATTTTAACACTAACAAGTTTGACACATCTTTGCCAAGTATTGTTACTTCTCTTTTGTAGGAATATATGATCATACTTCTCTTTTAACACTAACAACCTATGATCATACTTTTGTATGTACTCCCTAACAATATCCTGAGTGGATTGCCACCTAAGAGAGGAATTTAGTATCAAATTGATTTTATCCCAGGTGCATCCATCCCAAACTGGCCAGCATATAGGAGTAATTCCAAGGAGACAAAGGAGCTTTAAAGGCAAGTTAAGGAACTTATTTCAGAGGGATATATAAGGGAAAGCATGAGTCCGTGTGTAGTTCATGTCTTACTTGTACCCAAGAAAGATGGAACTTGGAGAATATGTGTTGACTATCAAGCGATCAATAAAATCACTGTAAAATATCATCACCCCATACCTAGGTTAGATGACATGTTGGATGAATTGCATGGTTCCTGATGAGAACCATAAAGGTGATGGGTGGAAGGCTTCAAAGGATGCAAGAGGTGCATTGCACATTGTAGAAGGCCCAATAACACGAGCTAGAGCCAAAAAGATGAAAGAAGCACTAAATGGGCTGATTAAGGACATTTAGGCCAATTAAGTTTCAAATGGTGCGAATTCAAGCTTGAAAAAGAGTCTAGGCCTTTATTAATATGATTGGAGTACCTAATGGGTCAAGGCTAAGTAATAGCATTCATTCCTAAATAAGAGTTTATTGTCTGTGTAAGAATTTGTCCCTAGATAAGAATTCCTTTTAAATAAGGATTTGTCCTAAGTAGGAATTTATACCTCTTTAGGATTGCTATCTTAGCCTATAAATAGGCACCCCTTGTAAGCTCTAGAAAATCAGACTTCTTTTGAGTGAAATAGAAAGCAAGGGTTTTTCTCCTTAGGTTCTTTTAAGAATTAAAGAACTTATCAAAGGTACTTCTTCTTATGGCATTCAAATTGACTTATCACTCCCAATCCCTTTCTTTTTTGGAGTGTGGCATCCATATCCTTCTTAAATACCCTAGGTTCATGTTCCTTTGAATGTTTGGTCTAGGGTTTGTGTTATTAAAGTCTAATTTAGCTTTCTTGGTTGATCTTGGATGCTTTGTGTACGTTGGGGTTTTCTGCAATAGTTGGTATCAAAGCCCAACTCTAAATCAGGTTGAATCAACTCATTCTTCAAATTTTTACCTTGTGATTTATTTATTTCTATTTAGTTTGTCTATTAAGTGCATTACCATTCAAATGCACTAATTTGTTTGTTTACAATCCTTTTCTTTTGCTTGTTTGTTTGAGACCATAACTATCAAAAACGTGCTAATTTCAATCTTAATTGTTGTGTCTAAGTATTTTTCTATTATTTTGTGTCAAGCAAAAGAAAATAAATAAAAAAAGCAACAAAAAAAAGAAAAAGAAAAGAAAAGGAACAAAAGAAAGAAGGGATCAAATTCATTCAGACCTTTCCCTACATCATCAAGTATAAACAAGGTGATGATTCAAGGACAAATCCTTTCAAGGAGAGGAGGAATGATGAGAATCCTAAAGGTGATGAGTGGGAAGGCTTCAAAGGATTTTAGAGCTCCATTGCACATTTTAGAAGGCCTAATAACACGAAGAAAGATGAAAGAAGCACTAAATGGGCTGATTGAGGACATTTAGGCCAACCAAGCTTCAAATGGTGCGAATTCAAGCTTGAAAGAGAGTCTAGGCCTTATTAACATGATTAGAGTACCTAATGGGTCAAGGCTAAGTAATATTATTCATTCCTAAATAGGAGTTTATTGTCTGTGTAAGAATTTGTCCTTAGATAAGAATTCCTCCTAAATAAGGATTTGTCCTAAATAGGAATTTATGCCTCTTTAGGATTGCTAACTTTGCCTATAATTAGGCACCTCTTTGTAAGCTCTAAAACATCAGGAAACTTTGAGAGAAATAAAAAGTAAAGGTTTTCTCCTTTGGTTCTTTTGAAAACTAAAGAACTTATCAAGAAGTACCTCTTCTTGTAGTGTTCAACTTGACTTATCACTCCAATTCCTTTCTTTTCTAGAGTGTGGCATCCATGTCCTTCTTAAATAGCCTAGGTTTGTGTTCCTTTGAATGTTGGGTCTAAGGTTTGTGTTATTAAAGTTTGATTTAGCTTTCTTGGATATTCTTTGATTCCTTGTGTGTATTGGGTCCCTAAGCCACATCTTTTGGGGTTTTTCACATCAATTGGTATCAAAGCCCAGCTCTAAATTAAGTTATATCAACTAATTCTTCAATTTGCTGCCTTAAGATTTATTTATTTTTATTTAGTTTGTCTATTCAGTGCATTACCATTCAAAAGTGTCAATCTCTTCATTTGCAACCCTTCTCACTTTGCTTGTTTGTTTGAGATCATAACAATCAAAACATGCTAATTTCAATTCAAATTGTTGTCACTAAGTATTCTATTATTGTTTTGTACTGAGCAAAAGAAAAAAAAAATCCAAAAGAAAAAAGAGGAATGAAAAAAAAAGAAAAAAAGAGGAACAAAAGAAAAAAGGCATCAAATTCAAGTTATTAATAAAAATTAAATAGTTTGTTAGCCACAATAATAATATAGTTTTCTTACTTATCTCCAATTCTGCCATTTATGTTCTTGTTATATCATCTAAGTTTGTCCTTTACCTTTAACCCCCTATCCTAATTTTTGTGAGTTTAGTTCATTAAATTCATTTGACTTAATATCCTTTTCCATTTTTTTTTGACTCCTTGTTCTCCAATTTGTTCAACTCTACACCATTTATCTTATTCTATTCAAAAGCAATCATCTTAATTTAGTTTGTTTAGTTCTTTAAAGAGCTAAAAGTGGAAATTTGAGTGGTAAAAGGCAAGAGTGCAAATTCATGTTAAGAAAAGCCATAAAAAGTGTAAACACAAGGGAGTGTGGCACCTCTTTTATTGAGTGAAACACACAAGGGAGTGTTTTGTGAGGTATCCTAATCATTTTGTACTAAAGTAATACTATGCAACAACAATTTGAGACATAAGTAATGTGGTTGAATTATAACACTATGTGGAATTAGAACACATGGTGCACATGGCAATGAAAGTTGAAAGACAACTTAAATGAAAGGGTTCCACACAGTTTGGGTAAAATTCAGGTTCTACCTCATCTTGGAAGCTGAATTGGAGTAAAAGGGATGAGAAGGCTGATTACGAGTCCAAAGCTGAGCTATCTAAACACAAGAATGTGGGTTTTAACAAGGATGCAGGTAATTTTGACCCTCTACCAACTAAAAATAAAGATGTTAAATGTTTTAAGTGTTTGGGTAGGGGTCACATTGTATCTCAATGTCCAAATAAGTGTGCAGTGATCTTGAGAGGTAATGATGATGTTAAAACTACAAGAGAATCAGATGATGAATCTATCCCATCATTAGAGGGTGAAAGTAATGGAGAGAAGTATTCGATTAATGGTAGCTCTTATCATAAGGCAAGCATTGAATGTGCAAGTGAAGGAATAAAATGAGGTGCAATGAGATAACATCTTTTAGACAAGGTGTCTCATCAAAAATAAAGTACATAGTATGATTATTGATGGTGGGAGTTACATTAATGTTGCTAGCACAACTATGGTCAAAAAAGTTGAATTTACCTACTATGAAGCATCCTAGGCCATATAAGCTTCTATGGTCAAATGAGAGTGTTGAAGTCAAGGTGAATAAGCAAGTGCTTGTGTCATTTTCTATCAGAAGGTACCATGATGAAGTTTTATGTGATGTTATACCTATGTATATGGGTCATATTCTATTAAGAAGGCCATGATAGTTTGATAGATATGTTATGCATAATAGGTTCAAGAATCAATATTCCTTTGTAATGAATGAAAAACCCATCAGTCTTGAAAAAATGTTTCTTTTATACTAATCAGGTCACATTTCTTGGCTAGGTTGTGAGTGCTAAAGGTATTGAGGTTGACAAGGAAAAAGTAATGGCAATTTGTGATTGGCCTACACCTAAGTCAATTCGTGATGTGTGTAGCTTTTGTGGTCTAGCTAGTTTTTATAAATGCTTTGTTAGGGACTTTAGCACCATTGTTGCACCACTAACTAAGGTTATCAGAAAGAATATGAGTTTTAAGTGGGGTAGTGATCAAAATAAGGCTTTTAATTATGTTAAGGAAAAATTGAGTTATGCACCCTTACTTGCCTTACCTAACTTTGCAAAAGCTTTTAAGATTAAATGTGGTGCTTTAGGAATTGGCATTGGAGCTATTTTGATGTAGGAAAGGCACCCAATTGCCTACTTTAGTGAAAAGCTAAGTGAAGCGAGTCTCAATTATCCTAAGTATGATAAAGAGATGTATGCATTGGTACAGGCTTTGGAGACATGGCAACATTACCTTTGGCCCAAGGAGTTTGTCATCCATACCAACCATTAACCCTTGAGGCACTTGAAGGGACAAGGAAAGTTGAATAAAAGATATGCCAAGTGGATCGAAGTCATTGAGACCTTTTCCTACATCATTGAATAGAAACAAGGTAAGGAAAATGTGGTAGTTTATGCATTATCTCACAGGTATGCCCTTATCTCTACACTTACTACAAAATTCTTAGGATTTGAATATAGTAAAGATTTATATGTGAAAGATCTTGACTTTGCTAATGTGCTTGGATCATTTGAGAAGTTAGCTTTTGAGGAGTTTTATAGGTATGAGGGTTTCTTATTTAAAGAAAATCGTTTATGTGTGCCTATGGGTTCTTTGAGGGAGTTGGTTGTGAGAGAAGCTTATAGGGGTGGTCTAATGGGTCATTTCGGAGTTAGAAAAACCCTAGATGTCTTAACTGAATATTTCTTTCAGCCATGCATGACACGAGATGTTGGGAGGGTACGTGAGAAATGCATAACATGCAAATTGGCTAAATCTAGAGTTTTACCTCATACCTTGTATACCCCCTTCCTTACCCTTACCTAGACATCCTTAGGTTTAAAGTTACCATTTGAGAAGTTTTATAGGCATGAGGGTTTCTTATTTAGGAAAAATTGTTTATGCATGCCTATGGGCTCTTTGAGGGAGTTTGATGCGAAAAACCCCAAAAAGGCGTGGCTTAAGGACCCAATGCACACAAGGAATCAAAGAACAACTAGGAAAGTTAAATCAAAGTTTAATAACACAAACCCAAAACCCAACATTCAAAAGAATATGAACCTAGGGTATTTAAGAAGGATATGGATGCCACACTTTAGAAAAGAAAGGAATTGGGAGTGATAAGTCGATTGGAACGCCACAAGAAGAAGTACCTCTTGATAAGTTCTTTAGTTCTCAAAAGAACTGAGGGAGAAAACCCTTGCTTTCTATTTCACTCAAAATTTTCTGATTTTCTAGAGCTTACAAGGGGTGCCTATTTATAGGCTAAGATAGTAATCCTAAAGAGGCACAAATTCCTACTTAAGAAAAATCCTTATTTAGGAGGAATTCCTATTAGGGACATATTCTTACACAGACAATAAACTCCTATTTAGGAATGAATGCTATTACTTAGCCTTGACCCATTAAGTACTCCAATCATATTAATAAGGCCTGGACTCTCTTTCAAGCTTAAATTCGCTCCATTTGAAGTTTGGTTGGCCTGAATGTCCTTAATCAGCCCACTTAGTGCTTCTTTCATCTTTCTGGCTCTAGCTCGTATTATTGGGCCTTATAGAATGTGCAATGGACATCTTGCATCCTTTAAAGCCTTCCACCCGTCATCTCTAAGGTTCTTATCATCCCACTCTCGTAGAAAGGATTCATCCTTGAATCATCACTTACATTAAAAAGGGAAAGATCAAAAACATTAAATGTTGCATTCACATTATTCTCACTAGGAAGGTCCAAGTTATAAGCATTGTCATTAATTTGTACTACAACATAAAATGGACCAGCTCCTCTAGGTTGTAGCTTTGAACACCTCTAAGCTAGGAACTGTTCCTTACGCATATTGTCACGGGGCCATTACCCTCTCCCCAAAAGATTAACCTATCAGAGCGTGCAGCGCGTCAGCGTGGCCAGTGTCCACTCTGTCCTGTGGCGTTATCCACTGCCACGTGCCCATTACCCTCTCTCCAATAGATTAACCTATCAGAGCGTGCAGCGCGTCAGCGTGGCCAGTGTCCACTCTGTCCTGTGGCGTTATCCACTGCCACGTGCCCATTACCCTCTCTCCAATAGATTAACCTGTTGGGGTGTGCAGCGCCCACGCTTATAAGGCCCAAAGATCCCCTTTTCCTTTCCGATGTGGGACTCCGTCACATTCTCCCCCACCGATTCTATCGACGTCCTCGTCGTGAATCGGGGCCCCCCTGCCTACTCCCCCTACTCTTGGGCCTAGAGCGCTCGGCGGTGGACATCGGATTCGGGACGGGCCGGCTCTGATACCACTTGTCACGGGGCCATTACCCTCTCCCCAAAAGATTAACCTGTTGGGGTGTGCAGCGCCCACGCTTATAAGGCCCAAAGATCCCCTTCTCCTTTCCGATGTGGGACTCCGTCACATTCTCCCCCACCGATTCTATCGACGTCCTCGTCGTGAATCGGGGCCCCCCTGCCTACTCCCCTACTCTTGGGCCTAGAGCGCTCGGCGGTGGACATCGGATTCGGGACGGGCCGGCTCTGATACCACTTGTCACGGGGCCATTACCCTCTCTCCAATAGATTAACCTATCAGAGCGTGCAGCGCGTCAGCGTGGCCAGTGTCCACTCTGTCCTGTGGCGTTATCCACTGCCACGTGCCCATTACCCTCTCTCCAATAGATTAACCTGTTGGGGTGTGCAGCGCCCATGCTTATAAGGCCCAAAGATCCCCTTTTCCTTTCCGATGTGGGACTCCGTCACATTGGGGGAGAATGTGACGGAGTCCCACATCGGAAAGGAAAAGGGGATCTTTGGGCCTTATAAGCGTGGGCGCTGCACACCCCAACAGGTTAATCTATTGGAGAGAGGGTAATGGGCACGTGGCAGTGGATAACGCCACAGGACAGAGTGGACACTGGCCACGCTGACGCGCTGCACGCTCTGATAGGTTAATCTATTGGAGAGAGGGTAATGGGCACGTGGCAGTGGATAACGCCACAGGACAGAGTGGACACTGGCCACGCTGACGCGCTGCACGCTCTGATAGGTTAATCTTTTGGGGAGAGGGTAATGGCCCCGTGACAAGTGGTATCAGAGCCGGCCCGTCCCGAATCCGATGTCCACCGCCGAGCGCTCTAGGCCCAAGAGTAGGGGGAGTAGGCAGGGGGGCCCCGATTCACGACGAGGACGTCGATAGAATCGGTGGGGGAGAATGTGACGGAGTCCCACATCGGAAAGGAGAAGGGGATCTTTGGGCCTTATAAGCGTGGGCGCTGCACACCCCAACAGGTTAATCTTTTGGGGAGAGGGTAATGGCCCCGTGACAATATGCACCCAAACCCAATCACTAGGTTTAAACACCACCTTCTTTCGTCCCTTGTTGACATGGGATGCATATTACTTAGTTTGTTTTTCAATATATTGCCATACCTTCTCAAGCAATTTTTCACCATGTCAACCTTACATTCACCATCTAAGCTAGCATACTTATCGACAAGTGTAGGTACTAAATCCAAAGGAGTCAACGAATTAAAACCATAAACAATTTCAAATGGAGAGTAATTAGTAGCAGAATGAACAGTCTTATTATATGCAAACTCAACATGCAGTAAACAATCTTCCCATGCTTTCAAATTCATTCGAATAATAGCACACAAAAGAGTAAAACACACAAAAGAGTAAAAAGAGTTCAATTAACCACCTCAGTCTGCCCATCAGTTTGTAGATGACAAGTAGTTGAAAACAATAGCTTAGTACCTAACTTACCCCACAAAGTCTTCCAGAAGTAGCTTAAGAACTTTGTATCTTGGTCTGAAATGATGCTCCGTGGCATGCCATACAAACGTACTACCTCTCTAAAGAATAAGTTAGCCATATTGCTTGCATTATCAGTTTTATGGCATGGAATGAAGTGTGCCATCTTTGTAAATCTATCAACAACAACAAATACAGAATCCCTACCCCTTTTTGATTATGGCAACCCTAGTACAAAGTCCATAGATAAATCAACCTAGGGATGGCTAGGTATGGGTAAGGGGTTATACAATCCATGGGATAAAACTGTAGATTTAGCTTATTTGCATATTATACATTTCTCACATATCCTCTCAACATCTCATCTCATGCATAGCCAAAAGAAATGTTCGTTTAGGACAACCAAGGTTTTCCTAACTCCGAAATGACCCATTAGACCACCCTCATGAGCTTCTCTTACAACCAACTCCCTTAAGGAACTTATAGGCATGCATAAACGATTTTCCTTAAATAAGAAACCCTTATGCCTATAAAACTTTTCAAAGGCTGACTTCTCACATGCTCTATACTCATTAGCAAAGTCAAGATCATTCACATATAAATCTTTAATATGTTCAAATCCTAATAAGTTTGTAGTAAGTGTAGAGATAAGGGCATACCTGCGAGATAATGCATCAGCTACTACATTTTCCTTACCTTGTTCATATTTAATGATGTAGGGAAAGGTCTCAATGAATTCAATCCACTTAGCATGTCTTTTGTTCAACTTTCTTTGTCCCTTCAAGTGCTTCAAGGATTCATGGTCAGTATGGATGACAAACTCCTTGGGCCAAAGGTAATGTTGCCATGTCTCCAAAGCTTGTACCAATGCATACATTTCTTTATCATAAATAGGATAATTAAGGCTTGCTTGGCTTAGCTTTTCACTAAAGAAAGTAATTTGGTGCCTTTCCTGCATCAAAAAAGCCCTAATGCCAATACTTGAAGCATCACACTCAATCTTAAAAGCTTTTGCAAAGTAAGGTAAAACAAGTAAGGGTGCAGAACTTAATTTTTCCTTAATGCAATTAAAAGCCTTGTCTTGGTCACTACCCCACCTAAAACTCATGTTCTTTTTGATAAGCTTAGTGAGTGGTGCAGCAATGGTGCTAAAGTCCAAAACAAAGCGTCTATAGAAACTAGCTAGACCATTAAAACTACACATATCACTAATTGACTTAGGAGTAGGCCAATCTTGCATAGCCCTAACTTTTTCCTCGTCAACCTCAATATCTTTAGCACTCATAACATAGCCAAGAATTGTGATCTGATTGGTACAAAAGGAGCATTTGTTGAAGTTAGCATACAATTTCTCAGAATGTAAAATAATTAAAATAGAACTTAAATGATCAAGATGCTCTTCTAGGCTTTTGTTATAAATCAAAATATCATCAAAATACACAACCACAAATTTACCAATGAATGGATGTAAAACATGATTTATTAATCGTATAAAAGTGCTTGGTGCATTAGTGAGACCAAATGGCATAACAAGCCATTCATACAAACCATACTTAGTTTTGAAAGTTGTTTTCCACTCATCTCTGTCTCTCATCCTAATCTAGTGATATCCACTTTTCAAATCAATCATAGAAAAGACACATGAACCATACAGTTCATCCAACATGTCATCTAACCTAGGTATGAGGTGATGATACTTTATAATGATTTTGTTCATCACTCGACAATTAACCCGCATCCTTCAAGTCCTATTTTTTTTGGGTTCAAGTAAGGCAGGAACGACACAAGGACTGATGCTTTCCCTCATATATCCTTTTGAAATAAGTTCCTCAACCTGTTTTTGAAGCTCCTTTGTCTCCTCAGAATTACTCCTATATGTTGGCCAGTTAGGGATGGATGCACTAAGGATGAAATCAATTTGATGCTCAATTCCTCTCTTAGGTGGAAATCCACTTGGGACATCATCAAGGAATACATCTTCAAATTCTTGCAATAAAGCAACAACAACACTAGGCCAAGATGGTTTAAACTTGTTAATGTTAAAATAAGCCTCTTTGTACAAAAGTATGATCATAGGTTGTTTGGCATAAAATGCTCTTTTGACATCGCATTCTTTTGCATAAAAACTTTTTGTTTTCTTCTCTCTTTCTCTTGTGTCCTCACATTTTCTCCTCTCTTTTCTTTTTTGTCAATCTCTCTTTTTTTTTATTCACTCTCACTTTTAATCCTTGACTGATCCTCATAAGCTTGTTGGGGTGATAATGGACAAGAGTGATGGGTTTTTCATTCATTATGAAAGAATATCAATTCTTGAAGCCATCATGCATGACTCACTTATCAAATTGCCATGACCTTCCTAATAGAATATGACCCACCTACATAGGTACAACATCACATAAAACTTCATCATGATACCTTCTAATAGAAAATGACACGAGCACTTGCTTATTTACCTTGACTTCACCACTCTCATTCAACCATTGAAACTTATATGGCCTAGGATGCTTCATAATAGGTAAATCCAAATTCTTAACTATGGTTGTGCTAGCAATATTAGTGGAACTCCCACCATAAATAATCATACTACATACCCTATCTTTAATGAAACACCTCATCTAAAAGATGTTATCTCGTTACACCTCATTTTCTTCCTTTACTTGCATAGTCAATGCTAACCTTGTGACAAGAGCTACTCCATTAACTGGCTCCTCTCCATCACTTTCACTCTTTGATGATGGCACATAATCATGATCTGATTCACTTGTAGTTTCAACATCACCGTTACCTCTCAAGATCATTGCATGCTTATTTGGACATTGAGATGCAATGTCACCCCTACCCAAACACTTAAAACATTTAACATCTCTATTTCTACTTGGTTAGGGGTCACAATTACCTGCCTCCTTACTAGAACCCACATTCTTGTGCTTTGAGAGCTTGGCTTTGGACTTGTAATCGGCCTTCTCATCCCTTTTACTCAAATTTGGCTTCCAAGATCACGTGGAACCCTTTCATTTAAGTTGCCTTTCAACTTTCATTGCCATGTGCACCATGTCTTCTAATTCCACATAATGTTGCAATTCAACCATGTTGGCTATGTCTCTATTTAGCCCTTGTAGAAATCAAGCCATGGTTGCCTCTCTATCTTCTTCTACATTCACCCTAATCATGGCAATCTCCATCTCTTTCCAGTAATCCTCTATACTTTTAGTGCCCTGAGTGAGCCCTTGCAGCCTTTGGTACAACTCCCTATAATAGTGATTAGGGACAAACCTCATCCTTATGATAGCCTTTATCTCCTCCCATGTATCAATAGGCCACTCATGATTCCTTTTCCTAGTCAAAACAATTTGATTCCACCAAATAATAGCATAATCAGTAAATTCAATAGCAACAAGCTTTACCTTTTTCTCCTCAGAATAATTATGGTAGTCAAAAACCAATTCAACCTTCTTCTCCCATTCTAAGTACACATCAGGATCATTCTTACTTTGGAATGGAGGAATTGTCATTTTAATACTGCCCAAATCATGGTCATAGGTGCCTTGCCTCCCAAAGTCTCTCTAATCCCTTCTATTGTTAGTAGTTCTAACCACAGTAGTTCGATCGTCAAATTCATCATCTTTTACATCATCTTGATGGTCATAGGCATGTCTCAATTGCCTTATTGCTTTAGGAGACTCATATTCCCTATGCCTCCTTTGCAACTCTACTATTGTATTAGCATACTCCTCTATCCTCTCCCTCATATCATCAAATTTGGTATTCATGTGCTCAAATTGTTGTTGCATAACTTCGATCATGAAGGACACATCACCAGGTCCCTCCTGAGCTACACCTTTGTCTTTAGATGTCATAGTATTACTTATACACAAAATAATTAGGATACCTCACAGAACACTCCAACATGTGTTTCACTTAAAAGAAGGTGTCACACTCCCTTGTGTTTACACTCTTTATGGCTTTTTCTTTATATGAACTTTCACTCTTGCCTTTTACCACTCGGATTTCCCCTTCCAGCTTTGTAAAGAACTAAGCAAACTAAATCAAGAGGATTGATTTTGAACATAATAAGATAAATGAAGTAGAATTGAACAAATTAGAGAACAAGGAGTAAACAAAAATGAAAAAAGGATAGTAATGCAAACAAATTTAATGAACTAATGATGAGAACCATAGAGGTGATGGGTGGAAGGTTTCAAAGGATACAGGAAGTCCATTGCACATTCCAGAAGGTCAAATAACACAAGTTAGAGCCAAAAAGATAAATGAAGCACTAAATGGGATGATTAAGGACATTAAGGCCAACGAAACTTCAAATGGTGTGAATTTAAGCTTGAAAGAGAGTCTGAGCTTTATTAATATGATTAGAGTATCTAATGGGTCAAGGCTAAGTAATAGCATTCATTCTTAAATAAGAGTTTATTATTTGTGTAAGAATTTGTCCCTATATAGGAATTCCCCTTAAATAAGGATTTGTCCTTAGTAGGAATTTGTGCCTCTTTAGGATTGTTATCTTAGCCTATAAATAGGCACCCCTTGTAAGCTCTGTAAGATCAGACAATTTTGAGTGAAATAGAAAGCAAGGTTTTTTCTCCCTCAATTCTTTTGAGAACTAAAGAACTTATCAAGAGGTACTTCTTCTTGTGGTGTTCAAATTGACTTATCACTCCCAATTCCTTTCTTTTTTGAAGTGTGGCATCCTTATCCTTCTTAAATACCCTAGGTTCATTCCTTTGAATGTTGGGTCTAGGGTTTGTGTTATTAAAGTCTAGTTTAGCTTTATTGGCTGTTCTTTGATTCTTTGTGTGCATTGGGTCCCTAATCCATGTCTTTTTGGGGTTTTCCACATCAATAGGTTCATTGCACATTCCAAAAGGCCTAATAACATGAACTAGAGCTAGAAAGATGAAAGAAGTACTAAATGGGCTGATTAAGGACATTCAGGCCAACCAAGCTTCAAATGGTGCAAATTCAAGCTTGAAAGAGAGTCTAGGCCTTATTAAAATGATTGGAGTACCTAGTGGGTCAAGGCTAAGTAATAACATTCATTCCTAAACAGGAGTTTATTGTTTGTGTCAGAATCTGTCCCTAGATAGGAATTCCTTCTAAATAAGGATTTGTCTTAAGTAGGAATTTGTGCTTTTTTAGGATTGCTATCTTAACCTATAAATAGACACCCCTTGTAAGCTCTGGAAGATCAAACAATTTTAAGTGAAGTAGAAAGCAAGCTATGGCCCTGCCTTAAAATCACATAGCACTGATACTAACGCAACGATCATCTGGGACTTTTCTATACTCAAAGACTTCATTTACAAGGGTCAACCAATCAACAGTTTCATCAACAGAATCGATACCTGAAAATTTCAGGATGTCCCTCTTGATTTCCTTTTCCAAATCCAGTTCACAAAATTCTTGTGCACAACGATAAGCATTCCTCCTTTGGGGAAAGGACTGAACATTTTCTGAAAAAGAGGAATCACCATTCAATTCTTCTGTTCTGGAACGAGACCGAGGGTTGTTTGCTTCAGCCCTTAGGTGCTGAACTTCTCGGGTCAAGGCATTGATTTGTTCTTGCATATGTTGTAAATTCTCAGCAGGTGAGTGCACTTCGTTCAATGGAATGGCTCTGCCACCTTGATGTTGCCACCTTGACGTCTAGCTTGTCTTGGAGGCATTGTCCTCTCCTCCAAAGCTCTGATATCAATGATGTAGGTGAAGGCTTGACGATTAAGTCAAAAGTAAAAAAAAAAAAAAAAAAGGATCAGGAGAGTGACTTGTAGAAATTTGAGCAGAAATTTCAGTTCAGCATGTCGTCAGGAAAATGGTCGTATCTCTCAATCAATAGGTCAGAATGGAGTGATTCCAATTGCAAACGAACAAGGACTTGTAGATCTACAACTTTTGTGTTTTGAGTTTTTGCAGATAAGTGCTACGGAACTAATTAGAACGTGAAAATGAGAAGGGACTTCAATGGTTGCCCTTCTAGGCTTCCAATGAAGCTGGTGGGGCATCAATTCTTCTAGATTGATGGCTACAACTCTTCAAGGATGTAGGCTTTGAAAAGCTCCAACTCTTCAAAGATGTAGTGAAAACTCTTCTAAGTTTTCATGCATATGAACTCTTCAAGGTTCAAAAGAATGCTCAAGGCAATTTCATTCATCTAGTCGAGTCTAGGAACTAGCAGCTAATAAAGAAAGATTATTAAAACAGAATATTTTCAATGTACAGGAAATGACAAAGTCGACAATGAGAACCTTGTTGATTATGGAAAGTCAACAATGAAAATCTTGTTAGTTATGGACTTGTTGAGAAGACTGATGGGCTTGAATACGAGCTGATCTTCTTGGCTGAGCAAATGTTGTGGAACTTGCCAATGAGGGCTTGTTGGTGAGAGAGTGATGCAGATTGCATCATTGGTTTCCTATAGATTGAAAATAAAGATTAGTATAGTTTCCTTATTGTATAACAATACATGTAGATGATTCTGCTTTACATGGTGAAGCTATAATCTCACTATCTTCTACTTTAATACTTGGGTTTAATGTAGGGAGGTGAACACTAATAACCCTTTTTCCCTTTTTAGTTGTGTATTCCGAGTATGCCTTTTCTAATACCATGCACTCTTCTAGGGCAGAAAATTTTGGGAAAGGTTTCTTTTTAAGTTTATAGACCTTTCTCAAATAAGTGAAAATGTCTGCTGCTCCCATCCCATTAGTATATATTTGATGACATTTATGCCACATCTCTCTTTCTTTCTCATTAAAGGTCATAAGAAATCATTTTCTTTTTATAGTATTTTCAGGAAAGCAAAATAATTCTTTTACCTTTTCATTTACCTCATTGACTACTTCAAGGACGTAGAGACTCCTATCTTCATTCCGATATCCCATATCAGAGATAGGAGACCTAGGCCTAGAGGCCTGACTGGATGTTTCTAATGGCTCGTTAACTATAGAAGCAAAAGTTGAGAAGAGCAAGTCAACTCTATACTGAGGTTGACTGACCTACTCTCATATTTTTCTAATACCTTCCAGCTCAATGATTGGCACTGAGGGGGTACATAATCTAGGTTGAACCTTTGCTCTTTCTTTTTGGAAGTTTAATCTTACACTTCTAAATGGAGCAAATTGGATTTTGTCATCCTTATCTTTAAACTCAATTACTTCCTCCATTTGTTTGTTAACTTGTTTAACAAATTCAACAACCTTTTCTAATATCCATTTTTTAGGTAATTTAACTTGATCCCATGTAATTGTTTTAAGAACCATAACATTAGATTTTGACCTACTAGTCAAAAACAATGAAGCATATCTTGTTAGAATTTCTTTAATTCCTAGGACATTGATGTTTATAATAACCTTACAATGTATCTTGTAAATAAAGATTAGATTTTTTGAAGATGGCATCGTATCAAATCCATCAATTTTAATATCCAAACATAGAGCATGCATCAAATTAAGATCTAATAATGGTAGGGTAAAATTTAAAAAACAAGAGAACCAAATAAGCCTATCACTAAGAGTAAATTCAATTACTCTTAATAAGGAGTCATTGAAACAGTTGTGTCTCTTATCTCAAATACATATAATTGCTAAGTTATTTAAACCCAATCTAGTAGCAAGTTTTAATACCACTTATACTATCCTAATATGGATAAATCTATACATTTTTTTATGCAAGCTAATAGGCTCTTAGGATAGCAAAATAAAATGTAACCCTAAAGTAAGGGTAAAACTTCTTCTACAGTTTTAATAACACAATCAATTTTAGAAAGAAATTTCCCCATTTATAAACCTAGAAGACAAAGAAGAAGAAAGAGAAAGATTCCAATTTCATAAATAATTAATATCTAAATTTTTACTAATTATTATTTCATTATTTTTATTCCTAGAAGAACTATCCCTTATAAACAGTCAATCGGGTCTTAACCTATTCATACCCCACGATATTACTATCAATATCTTAAGCCACAACCCTGCACACCTATATGGCAAACATGGGTACAAAGGTAGTACAACTTGGGTTTTCAACGATGAGACATCAAAGAGTCTAAGTGGCAGTTCAACTACTTAAAGGATTAGAATTCCACTAGGTACAAGGCTTTGATACCATTCTTATATCGGCAGCATAAAGACATATAGAAACTAATTTAAATGTACTGATGTAAAAGAAGACAATAAAGAAAAGAATAACTGCTGCCAAAAGAATAAAGGCTCGAGTAAAAGAGCTACCATGTTTAAATATTTTCCATCTTGATGCTTTTAAAATTGTAAAAACAAATGCATTGGATAAGGGATATAGGGGAATTCTAAAACAAAGAATTCATTCCCAAGAATAGCTCATTATATTCACTTCAAGATTATGGAAAAGAGTTTGAATTCATTATTCTACTATCAAACAATAAATTCTTGCTATTGTTTTATGCATTTAAAAAATTGAAAGTGATTTGATAAAATAGAAATTCCTTCTTTGTATTGACTACAGAGCAGTGAAAGATGTACTTACAAAAGATATTAAGAACATAGTCTCTAAACAAATCTTTATTAGATGGCGAGGAATTCTATCTATATTTGATTTTCATATAGAGTTTATTGATAGAACAAACTCTCTCACTGATTTCCTAACTCGTGAGTTTCTGTAGGGATTTAGATAGTAAGAGACCCTTAATATAGGGCTGCAATCCCTAGCTAACTCAATTATTTCACTAACTAAGGATGCTTCAAGTTCAAAACTAGTAGAAGTTGATAAACTTCAAGAAGACACTTATGAGTGAGCTTTGGATAAAACCTTAACATATTGTTTAATTCCCAAGCACATTGACTTTTTATGTGCTATTGAAAATAATAATATTCAGCTTTAACCTAATGAGGTGAAACTCTAATCTTCTAAGTAGTTGAACTACCACTTAATGACGAGAAGTTTACAGATCATGTGTGGAAGGTTTCAAAGGAGGCGAGAGGTCCATTGCACATTCCAAAAGGTCCAATAACACAAGTTAGAGCCAAAAAAATGAAAGACGCACTAATGGCCTGATTGAGGACATTGAAGCCAACCAATCTACAAACCATGCCAATTCAACCTTGAAAGAGATTCAAGGCCTTATTAATATGATTGGAGTACTTAATAGGGCAAGGTTAAATAATAGTATTCACTCCTAAATAGGTGTTTATCTTAAATAAGTGATTGTTATAAAAGTGGAAGTTTTCTATATAAGAATTTATCTTAGATTTGTCCTAAATAGGAATTTATGCCTCTTTAGGATTGATATCTTAAGCTATAAATAGGCAACTCTTTGTAACCTCTAAAAAAGCAGACAATTTTAAGAGAAATAAAAAGCGAGGGTTTTCTCTTTTGGTTCTTTTCAGAACTAAAGAACTTATCAAGAAGTACCTCTTCTTGTGGCATTCAACTCAACTTATCACTTCCAATTCCCTTCTTTTCTGGAGCGTGGCATTCATATCCTTCTTAAATACCGTAGGTTCTTGTTCATTGGAATGTTAGGTTTAGGGTTTGTGTTATTAAAGTCTAATTTAGCTTTCTTGGATATTCTTTGATTCTTTACCTGCATTGGTTCCTTAAGCCATGTCTTTTTGGGGTTTTTGAAATCACTTAAACTCTTTGGTGTCTCATTGTTGAAACTCCAAGTCACGCTACCTTGGTACTTGTGTTTGCTATGTAGGTGTGTAGGGTTGTGGCTTAAGATGTTGACAGTGATATGGTGAGGCATGGATAGATTAAGACTTGATTGACTATTTAGAGGTGATACTTCTTTTAGGAGTAGAAATAAATAAATAATAATTAATGAAAATTTAGATAACAATTATTTATAGAATTGGACTCTTCCTTTTTCATCTTCCCAGGTTTATAAACAAGGAAGTTTCTTTTCTAAAGTTGATTATATTATTAAAATTATAGAAGAAGCTTTACCTTTAACTCAAGGTTACAATGATTTCTTTTTACTATCCCAGGAACTTATTTGCTTGAATAAGCAAAAGTATAAATTTAAACTATTTAAACCTAATTAAAAAAGCTAATCAAGATCAATGATTGCTTTGTTTAATGGAATTTGATGGATTTATAGTGCTAACATTATAATATGGAGCTTGTAGTAACGAATATAATGTTTGGTGTAGGCTTGAAAGTTGACTTCATGATCATTTGTGTGAATGACTCTTTGAAATGAAAGGGGATGTCTTGTTAGCTAGAAATGAAGTTACAAGCTCATCCTTAAGGAATTAAACCATTTAAACCCAATAAGAAAAGGTAATTAGAACAATGATTTTTTTTTTTTTTTTACAGAATTCAATGGATTCAAATTGTCAAAGTTTTAAAGACATAGTTGCAATGGATGTAATGTTTATTGTATACACAAAAGTTTATTTCATAATCATAATGTATGAATAAAAGAAATTTTAGTCTAGGTTACCTACCTTATTTATTGAAAGGGTAAAAAATAGGTGAAAATTCTATCATAGAGGAGTTATTGATTACTTTAGTTATAGCAAAAGGAGTTAAAATCTATAGTGAGATAAAACTACATAACTAGTTGCAAAATGAAAAAATACAAGGAAATAAAGCCCTAAGTAATTTCTATGAACAAATGGGTTATCCACTCATGAAATATCCTAAAAAGTTCCTAAAAAATTAAGAAGAATTATAAACCCATGGCTTAAAGGAAATCCTTTTATGAAAAGGAAAAGTTAAAAAAAAAAAAAGAAATCATATAATCCGTAAGAAAAGAAAAAGAAAATAGTTGTTTGTTACAAATGTGGAAAAATAAGCTATTATTATAAGAAATGCAAAAAGAAACAAAAAAATTTAAAAATTAGTTGTAAATGAAGACCTTAAGAGGTCATTTATGCATATTTTTTTTAAATAGAAGATGAATCTAAGGAATTAGATTTAGAAGTAGATCTTCTAAGAGAAAAAAATGAAACTACTTTTAAAGACAATTCTAACAATAGTAATAGCAATCAATACAACTATTATCAAGTTTTATGTAAAAGTAATGGCTTCTTAATCTTTACAAAAGAAAAAAAAAACAATCTAATATTAGATCTTATTGATAAGATTATAGATCATCTAAAAGTAAAAAGAGAATAGTTAGAGAAGTATCTTTATCTATCTCAAAATGAGATTAAAGTTAAGGAACCAAATGAAGATTATAGGTTAAAAATTTTTTATTCAAAAAATTAGAAATAATCATTCTAATTTAAAAACTAGAACAATAGCAATAAAACCTTCAATTAGAAAGCTTAAAGTTGAAATCAATAAGTTAAAAATTATAATAAAAGACTTAAAAGAAAGAGTTTTAGTTTTGGAATATATAAATGAACATTTGGACATTCCAAATGCTTCATTAGAAGAAAAGTTAAGTATTCTTAAATATATTAATCTCCTTGATAAGGTAATTACTCATAAGTGGCATACTCAAATTACTGTAATAGTCAAGAAAGAATATATCTTTTCAACTATTACCTTAATTGATTTAGGTACAAACATAAATTGTATTAATGAGCAAATAGTTCTCTCATTAAAAAATAACAAAAGTGTTAAACACTACTAATAAAAGCAAGCTTGTTATTAAATACAAGCTATCTCATGCAGTAATATGCAATGAAGGAATTTGCATTAAGATTCCTTTCATATTATATTGGTTAAAAACCTATCTTAGGATATTATTTTAGGAAATCCTTTCCTACACATGCTATACCCTATTAAGGAAATTAGCGATAAAGGAATTTTCTCAACAATAGATGGAAACCTCATTAGTTTTAAATTTATATCTACCCCTCAATATAGGGAGAAAGACACACTTCAAAACTTAGTAAGGAGAAAAAAGAGATTTATTCAATCTCTTCATAATGAGGTTAAAAAAATAAATATTTACAAGAAAAGATAAATACTCTTGTTACACAAGTTAAAATATAAAAATTATAGAACTTAGAAAGATGGTTTGTGAAAAGGTAATAGCCCATAAAGTTGCCTAACATTTTATGTGAAAAATGCTACAGAATTGGAGTGAGCAATTCCAAGGTCGGTTATTAATTATAAACCCTTAAATAAGGCCTTAAGATGGATTAGATATTTTATACCTAATAAAAAACATTTGGTATATTAGGTTTTATAAAGTTCAAATATTTTCAAAATTTTATTAGAAATATAGTTACTAGTAAATCTAAATATATGAAAAGGATAAGTATAAAATAGTATTTACAATTTCATTCAAACATTATGAATAGAATATAATGCCTTTTAGGTTAAAAAATACACCCTCAAAATTTCAAAAAATCATGAATGAAATGTTGAATACTTATTCAATATTTACAATTGTTTATATTGATGATGTATTAGTATTTTCTAATACCATTGAACAACATTTTAAACATTTCAACCTTTTCTTAAAGGTTATTGAAAAAGCTGGCTTAACCATTTTAGCTAAAAAAATATGAAGTTATTCCACACTAAGGTTAGCATTCCTTAGTAACTTCATAAAAAATGAAACAATTTTTCCTATTTATCGAGCAATTGAGTTTACCTCTAATTTCCTAATGAAATTAGAGAAAAATAATAATTGCAAAGGATTTAGGATATTTGATATATATTTTAGAATTCTATTAATAATTAAACTATGATGCTGAGGCTTTGTTTGATAGATTATAGAAAAATCCTCCCAAATAGACAAACGAACATATAAAGGTAATTAAGAAAATAAAATTAAAAACAAAAAACTACCATGTTTAACTCTTCTTTATCCTGATACTTTTAAAATAGTTGAAATTGATATATCAGTTAAGGGTTATGGAGGAATCCTTAAAAAAGGATTAATTCAAAAGAATAATTAATTTGTTTCACTTAAAGTGTTTAGAGATGAGCTACAACTAATTACTCTACTATTAAAAAAGAAATCATAGCTATTGTACTATGTATTCAAAAGTTTGAAAGTGAGTTGTTAAATCAAAAATTCCTCTTGAGGATACATTGTAAGATAGTAAAAGATGTTTTTACCAAAGATGTTAAAAACATTACTTCTAAATAGATCTTTACTAGATGATAGGGAATACTTTTTGTATTTGATTTTGATATTGAATTTATTAAAGGAAATTCTAATTGTTTACTAGATTTCCTAACTTATGAATTTTTGTAGGGAACTAATACATGAGTAAAAAGCCTCTCATGCAAGGGTCTTAATCACTAGTAAAGTCAGTTAATTCACCAGTTAAAGATGTAAAAGTAAAAGAAGTTGATAAACTTTGTGATAATGCTTATGAGCAAGCTTTGGATAAATCCATTATATATCCTTTAATTCCAAAGCACATAGACATTTTATATAACATTAAAAATAATTATACTCAATTTAGACCTAATGAGATTGCACATTTTTATCTTAAAGATGATATATATCCCCATAATAATTTGAAAGATTGCTTGTATTATCAACAAATACTATGAAAAATAGGCTTAATGGTTATTGAACCCATAGAAAGAAGGTTTGGAACTAGATTGGTGGTTCTATATATTTGCTATATGCAATCCTATGCTACCAAGAACCATACACAAACATATAAAAAGGTAATTTAAGAAACTAAATTAAAAACACTGATATAAAAGAAACTTAAAGCAAATAGAATTATAATACTTAGAGAAACAAAGCTTTCATTGAACACTCATAGTTGCTATAAGTTTATATTTTACAAAAGGGAGAGAAAAGCAAACTTAAAGAATGAAGGAAATTAGATTCTACCTCTCCTATGGCCTAAGAAAGGTCTTTTTTTTTTTGGCAAAGTCAGATACTCTATTATGTTCCATTTTCCTCCACTTTTGTTAAAGTAGCTTTATTAAAGCTATCTATTAAGTCCCATGATAATTTGTCCACTGAAAGTTGTTTGTCCTTTTGCCCTTTACAACTCATATAAGTGCTAAGAATCTTACATAACATCATCGTTGAAATGCCTCTAATTGCTTTTAGCTTGGTAGGCTTGGGTGTCTTGAAATGGTTAAATCAAAGCAGCCATCATTTTCAATAACCTCTCTCTTGATACAAACTCCATTAAGGTCATTATAATACAAAGGAATCACTATAACCATGAGTTAATGGTAAAGCCTCTTCTACTATTTTAATAACATAATCAACTTTAGAAAAGAACTTCTCTATTTATAAACTTGGGAAGATAAAGAAGAAGGAAAAGTCCAATTATGCAAATAATTATTATCTAAATTTTCACTAATTATTATTTCTTTATTCCTATTCCATAAGAACTTTCACCTCTAAATTGTTGATTAGATCTCAACCTTTACATGCCTTACCATATCACTATCAACTTCTTAAGCCACAAACCTACATGCCTATATACTACCAACACAGATACAAAGGCAATGTGACTTGGGTTTCAACAATTAGACACATAAGAGCTTTAAGAATTCAACTGCCTAAAAGATTGATGTTCCACTAAGTTCAAGGCTTTGATACCATTCCTTTCTTGGCAACACAGGATCACACATAACAAATATATATAATAACACACAGATATATAGAAATGTAATTTAAGAAACTAAATTAACATGATCAATATAAAAACCTATAATTATTTCAATTATATCGATGCATGGGTAAAGACAATATTATATGAAAATTGGCAAAATAAATTTAATTGGTTCATCTAAATACATCTTCTAAATGACCCAAAAGGATTTTCAAATTAGTTTAAAACCTGGTCTTCCAAATGGGGTTGACAACATTTAACCTTGCTCTATAATGTCAGAACTATTTATGAATAATTTTGTGAAGCAAATGAACTACCCATTGTTAATATCTGCAACATAGTATCACATTCCATGGATTATTTAATAGACTACATCATTATGACTAAACAGGTTAATGCTAATAAGAATCTTATACATGATGGGTGGAAGGCCTCAAAGGATGCAAAAGGTCCATTGCACATTCCAAAAGGCCCAATAACACGAGCTAGAGCCAAAAAGATGGGAGAGACACTAAATGGGCTAATTAAGGACATTTAGGCCAACCAAACTTCAAATGGTGTGAATTTAAGCTTGAAAAAGAGTCTAGGTCTTATTAATATGATTGGAGTACCTAGTGGGTCAAGGTTAAGTAATAGCATTCATTCCTAAATAGGAGTTTATTGCCTGTGTAAGAATTTGTCCTTAGATAGAAATTTCTCCTAAATAAGGATTTGTACTAAGTGGGAATTTGTGCCATTTTAGGATTGCTATCTTAGCCTATAAATAGGCACCTCTTATAAGCTCTGGAACATTAGACAATTTTGAGTGAAATAGAAAGCAAGGGTTTTCTCCATCAGTTCTTTTAAGAACTAAAGAACTTATCAAGAGGTACTTCTTCTTGTGGCATTCAAATTTACTTATCACTCTCAATTTCTTTCTTTTGTTCCTTTTCTTTTCTTTTTCTCGTTTTTTTTTCATTGCTATTTTTTTATTTCTTTTCTTTTACTCAACACAAAACAATAGTAGAATACTTAGATACAGGAATTGGGATTGAAATTAGCATGTTTTTGATAGTTATGATCTCAAACAAACAAGCAAAAGAGAAAAATTGCAAACAAACAGATTAGTGCATTTGAATGGTAATGCACTTGATAGACAAACTAAACAGAAATAAATAAATCACAAGGTAGAAATTTGAAGAATGAGTTGATTCAACTTAATTTAAAGTTGGGCTCTGATACCAACTGATGCAGAAAACCCCAAAAAGACATGGCTTAGGGACCTAACGCACGCAAGGAATTAAAGAACCAAGAAAACTAAATTAGAGATTAACAACATAAACCCTAGACCCAACATTTGTAGGAACACGAACCTAGGGTATTTAAGAAGGATATGGACTCCATACTCCAGAAAAGAAAGAAATTGGGAGTGATAAGTCAATTTGAATGCCACAAGAAGAAGTACCTCTTGATAAATTCTTTAGTTCTTAAAAGAATTGAGGGAGAAAACCCTTGGTTTCTATTTCACTCAAAATTGTCTGATGTTCTAGAGCTTACAAGAGGTGCCTATTTATAGGCTAAGATAGCAATCCTAAAGAGGCACAAATTCCCACTTAGGACAAATCCTTATTTAGGAGGAATTCCTATTTAAGGACAAATTCTTACATAGACAATAAACTCCTATTTAGGAATGAATGCTATTACTTAGCCTTGACCCATTAGGTACTCCAATCATATTAATAAGGCTTAGACTCTCTTTCAAGCTTGAATTCGCACTATTTGAAGCTTGGTTGGCCTGAATGTCCTCAATTAGCCCATTTAGTGCCTCTTTCATCTTTTTGGCTATAGCTCATGTTATTGGGCTATCTAGAATGTGCAATAGACCTTTTGTATCCTTTGAGGCCTTCTACCCATCTTCTCTAAGGTTCTTATCAAATGTCCTAGATGTAACAAAAAGATAAGCCTTAAGAGCTAGAAATGAAGTAACAACCTCATCCTTAAGGCAATGAATCATTGTAACAAAAGTTAATCAAGATAAATGAAACAATTATTTATGGAATGAAACAATTCATCTTGGAAGTCAAATTAGAGCAAAAAGGAGGAGAGGACTGATTACAAGCTCAAGATTGAATCGTACAATAGTAAGGAAGTGAGTCCTAGAAAGGAGAAGTGCAATTTTAATTCCTAACTTTGTAAAAATAGTGATATTAAATGTTTTAAGAGTCTGTGAAGGGGACATATTGCATCTTAGTGTCCAAATAAGCGTACCATAGTGTTGTAAGGCAATGGTGATATTGAGACTAAAAGTGAGACTGATGATGACTCCATTCCACCATTAGAGGTTACAAGTGATGGAGAGGAATACCAAATTGAAAAAGATGTGTTGATGACTAGATGAGGATTGATTATACAAACCAAGGAAAATGAAGAAGTGTGGAGACATAATCTCTTCCATACATGGTATCACATCAAAGATAAAGAATGTAGTATAATCATTGATGGGGGTAGTTATACAAATATAGTTAGCACTACTTTAGTTAAAAAACTTAATTTACCTACCTTAGGCAATATAAGTTTTGATAGTTGAATGAATCTAAGGAGTTTAAGGTAAATAAGCTAGTGTTAGTATTGTTTACTATTGAAAGATATACTGATGAGGTCTTGAGTGATGTTGTACTCATGCATGTTGGGCATATTTTACTGAAAAGATTGGCAATATAATTAGCATGTGATTCAATGTGATGCAGCATAGGTCTAAAAATGAGTAGTCTATTGTAATAAATAATAAATTTGTCACTCTTGTATCTTTGTCACCATGACAAGTTTATGAAGACCAATTAAGGATTAAAAAAGAGAGAGAGAAAAAGAGAAATTTAGGTTAATGAGAGAAAAGAGGGAAAAATAAAGGAGAGAAAGGTGATGACATTGAAAGAAAAGAAGGAAGAGGGCAAGAGAGAAAGATTGAGAATTTGACTGCAAAAGAGAGTGATATTAAGAGAGCTTTCTATTCAAAACAATCAATAATTGTACTTTTGTACAAGGAGATTTATTATAGTACTGATGAGCTTAACCTCTCTTTGCCAAGTACTGTTATTTCTTTTTTGTAGGAATTGGGTGATATTTTTCCCAAAAAACCAAGCAATTTGCCATCTTTGAGAAGAATAAAACATCAAATTGAATTCATCCTTAGTGCAATAATTCCAAATTAACTAGCCTATAGAAGTAATCTTAAAGAGACAAAGGAGCTTCAAAGGTAAGTTATGGAGCTTATAGCAATCTGTGTGCAGTTCTAGTATTGCTTGTACCATAGAAGAGTGGGACTTAGAGGATGTGCATTAACTATAAAGTGGTCAACAAAATCACTATTTTGGCATTGAAGCTATTTTGATGTAGGTGATGATTGGTGGACAAATCCTTAAGAAGAGGGAGAATAATGAGATGCACAAAGGAGCTACTGCATGGAGGGCTTCTAAGGATCCAATGAGAATTCAAGAAAGACCAATAATATGTTCAAGAGCTAAAAGGATGAAAGGAGCACTTAGTGAGTTGATTGAAGAAGTTTGGGCCAAAAAAGCTAATTCAAACTTGAAGGGCAGCAAAGCATACCTTAATGCAGGCCTAGGCTTTATTAATTTTACAAGGATGCTAAATGGACTTGTGTGTGAAATGATTGTAAGTATTTACACAACAATCCCTAAAAAATAGGAGTAGACTTGTTGTCATCCTCTTTAGGAAGTTTGTCCTTATCTCTAAGGTTCTTAATTTAACCTATAAATAGGCTTGATTTCATTGTTAAAGGGAGCAAATCATTAGGTAAAATAAAAGTGAGAATTTTTGCTTTCGGTTATTTCAAGAACTAAAGAACTTATTAACCTAACTTATCACTTCCAAGTCCATTCTTTTCTAAGGTGTGGTGTCCATCTCTTTCTTTATACCTTAGGTTCATGTTCCTTAAACATTAGGTCTAAGTCTTATGTGATTGAAATCTGATTTAACTTTCTTGAATTCTTGTTTAATTCCTTATGCATGTGGGCCCCTAAGTCACATCTTTTAGGATTCACAGTAGAAAGAAGAGAGGCCAGTAACTCTGATGTGCTAGGTATGCAGTGGTTGTGATGAGAACCTTAGAGATGATGGGTGGAAGGTTTCAACAGATGCAAGAGGTCCATTTCACATTCCAGAAGGCCCAATAACATGAGTTAAAGTCAAAAAGATGAAAGAAGTACTAAATGGGCTGATTGAGGACATTTAGGCCAACCTGTCACTCTTATACCATTATCACCCCAACAAGCTTATGAGGATTAGTCAAGGATTAAAAGTGAGAGTGCACAGAAACAAGAGATTGAAAAAATAGAAAACAGAGAAGAAAACGGGAGGACATAAGAGAGAGAGAAGAAAACAAAAAGTTTCTATACAAAAGAATGTGATGTCAAAAGAGCATTTTATGCCAAACAACCTATGATCATACTTTTGTGCAAAGAGGCTTATTTTAACACTAACAAATTTGAACCATCTTTGCCTAGTGTTGTTGTTGCTTTATTATACGAATTTGAAGATGTATTCCTTGATGATGTTCCAAGTGGATTGCCACCTAAGAAAGGAATTGAGTATCAAATTGATCTCAACCTTGATGCATCCATCCCTAATCGGCCAACATATAGGAGTAATCTTAAGGAGACAAATGAGCTTCAAAAACAGGTTGAGGAGCTTATTTCAAAAGGATATATGAGGGAAAACATGAGTCCTTATTTGTTCTTGTCCTACTTGTACCTAAAAAAGATAGGACTTGGAGGATGTGTGTTGATTGTCGAGCGATCAACAAAATCACTGTAAAGTATCATCACCCTATACCTAGGTTAGATGACATGTTGGATGAATTGTATAGTTTGTGTGTCTTTTCTAAGATTGATTTGAAAAGTCAATCAACTAAGTATGGTTTGTATGAATGGCTTGCTATGTCATTTGGTCTCACTAATGCACCAAGAACTTTTATGTGATTAATGAATAATGTTTTGCATCCATTCATTGGTAAATTTGTGGTTGTGTATTTTGATGATATTTTGGTCTATAGCAAAAGCCTAGAAGTGCATCTTGATCATTTACGTTCTAACTTAATTGTTTTACATTCTGAGAAATTGTATGCTAACTTTAAGAAATGTTCCTTTTGTACTAATCAAATCACATTTCTTGGCTATATTTTGAGTGCTAAAGGTATTGAAGTTGATGAGGAAAAAGTTAAGGCTATCCAAGATTGGCCTACTCCTAAGTCAATTAGTGATGTGTGTAGTTTTCATGGTCTAGCTAGTTTTCATGGTCTAGTTAGTTTCTATAGATGATTTGTTAGGGAATTTAGCACCATTGTTGCACCACTCACTAAGCTTATAAAAAAGAACATGAGTTTTAGGTGGGGTAGTGACCAAGACAAGACTTTTCATTGCATCAAGGAAAAATTAAGTTTTGCACCTTTACTTGCTTTACCTGACTTTGCAAAAGCTTTTGAGATTGAGTGTGATGTTTCAAGTATTAGCATTAAAACTGTTTTGATATAGGAAAGGCGCCCAATTGCTTACTTTAGTGAAAAGTTAAATGGAGTAAGGCTTAATTGTCCTACTTATGATAAAGAGATGTATGCATTGGTACGGACTTTAGAGACATGGCAACATTACTTTTGGCCCAAGGAGTTTGTCATCCATATTGACCATAAATCCTTGAAGCACTTAAAGGGACAAGGAAAGTTGAATAAAAGACATGTCAAGTGGATTGAATTCATTAAGACTTTTCCCTACATCATCAAATATAAACAAAGTAAGGAAAATATGGTAGCTGATGCATTATCTCGCAGGTATGCCCTTATCTTTACACTTACTGCAAACTTATTAGGATTTTAACATATTAAAGATTTATATGTGAATGATCCTGATTTTGCTAATGTGTATAGAGCATGTGAGAAGTTAGCCTTTGAAAAGTTTTATAGACATAAGGGTTTCTTATTTAAGGAAAATCGTTTATGCATGCCTATAAGTTCTTTGAGGGAGTTGGTTGTAAGAGAAGCTCATGAGGGTGGTCTAATGGGTCATTTCGGAGTTAAGAAAACCCTAGATGTCCTAAATGTACATTTCTTTTAGCCACGTATGAAACAAGATGTTGAGAGGATATGTGAGAAATGCATATCATGTAAACAGGCTAAATCTAGAGTTTTACCCCATGAGTTGTATACCCCCTTACCTATACCTAGCTATCTTTAGGTTGATTTATCTATGGACTTTGTACTAGGGTTGTTGTAATCAAAACAAGGTAGGAATTCTATATTTGTTGTTGTTGATAAATTTTCAAAGATGACACAGTTCATTTCATGCCATAAATCTAATGATGCAAGCAATGTGGCTAACTTATTCTTTAGAAAAGTAGTACATTTGCCTGGCATGCCACGGAGCATCATTTCAGATTAAGATACAAAGTTCTTAAGCTACTTCTGGAAGACTTTGTAAGGTAAGTTAGGTACTAAGCTATTGTTTTCAACTACTTGTCATTTATAAACTAATGGGTAGACTGAGATGGTTAATCAAACTCTTTCTACTCTTTTGCATGCTATTATTCAAATGAATTTGAAAGTATGGGAAGATTGTTTACTACATATTGAGTTTGCATATAATAAGAGTGTTCATTCTGCTACTAATTACTCTCTATTTGAAATTGTTTATGGTTTTAATCCACTAACTCCTTTAGATTTGGTACTTATACCTGTTGATGAGTATGCTAATTTAGATGGTTAATGCAAGGCTGATATGGTGAAAAAAATTGCATGAGAAGGTGCAGCAACATATTGAAAAATGAAGTAAGCAATATGCATCCCATGTTAACAAAGGATGAAAGAAGGTGATATTTGAACCTAGTGATTGGGTCTAGGTGCATATGTGCAAGGAATGGTTCTCAGCTCGGAGGTGTTCAAAACTACAACCTAAAGGAGATGGTTTATTTCAAGTTGTAGCATGAATTAATGACAATGCTTATAAGTTGGACCTTCTTGGTGAGTATAATGTAAGTGTAACGTTTAATATTTCTGATCTTTCCCCTTTTGATGTAGATGATGATTTGAGGATGAATCCTTTCAAGGAGAAGGGGAATGACGAGAACCTTAGAGATAATGGGTGGAAGGCCTCAAAGGATACAAAAGGTCCATTGCATATTTTAGAAGGTCTAATAACTCGAGTTAGAGCCAAAAAGATGAAAGAGGTACTAAATGGGCTGATTAAGGACATTCAGGCCAACCAAATTCAAATGGTGCAAATTCAAACTTGAAAGAGAGTCTAGACCTTATTAATATGATTGAAGTACCTAATAGGTCAGAACTAAGTAATAACATTCACTCCTAATTAGGAGTTTATTGTCTATCTCATAATTTGTTCCTAGATAGAAATTCCTCCTAAATAAGGATTTTTTTTACGTAGAAATTTGTACCTCTTTAGGATTGCTATTTTAGTTTATAAATAGGCACCTCTTGTAAATTATGGAGGAGTAGACAATTTTGAGTGAAATAGAACGTAAGGGTTTTTCTCTCTTGGTTCTTTGAGAATTAAAAAACTTATCAAAAAGTACTTCTTTTTATGGCGTTCAAATTGACTTATCACTCCAATTCCTTTCTTTTCTAGCGTGTGATGTCTATATCCTTCTTAAATACCTTAAATTCGTGTTATTTTAAATGTTGAGTATAAAGTTTGTGTTATTAAAATCTGATTTATCTTTTCTGATTATTCTTTGATTTCTTGTGTGCGTTGGATCTCTAAGACATGTCTTTTTGGGGTTTTTTGCATCATTGTGTATAAGTAAATAATGTAAAATCTAAATTTAATATAAGAAATTGAAAATGTTTTGAAACCTTTTAATTAGTAACAATCAAATTAATTATTTTTTACTAGCCATTTTTACTTGTTAAAAACTAAATTATTATAGTAATAAAATCACTATAATTATTGACTATTATTTTCATTTTTAATATTTATTTTTATTAAAAATTAAATAAAAAATAATATAATTTTTTAATCAAAATACACCAATGAAAACAACATTTATTCTTACTCTCTTTTTTTTCTTATTGAAAATTATTCAATTAACCAAACTAATATTATTTTTATTATCTTATTATTTTAAATACATATTAATAAAAAGATCTATTGCAAAATTAAATGATTATAGTAATAAAATCACAATAATTACTAATTATTATTTTTATCTTTAATGTTTAATTTTATGACATATTAAATAAAAAGCAATTTAAAAAAATTTTCATCTTCTTCATTTAGATACACCTAAAAAAAACATTTCTTTTTGCTCTCTTTCTTCTTGAGAATTGTTGAGTTAAGTGGATTAATATTATTTTTGTTATTTTACTATTTAAAATACATGTTAGTAAAAAGTTTTATTATATTTTAAGAGGATAGTTATTATAATTTACTATATTAAAATATTGTCCAAGAGATGAGAATTATTTTTAAAAATAATGTTAAAAATATTTCAAATATTATATTTTTTTAATTCAATTTAATTTTATTTGTATTTATATTTTATATATTTTTAATTTATTATAATAATAACATTGTCTTAGAGGAATCCATTATTTCTTATAAATAGGGATTACAACGCACCAAGTTTTTTGCCACCAATAAATCATAGTTTTGTAACAAAAGATTTGATGTTAAATATTTCTTTTCTAGAACAAATCTTGTTCCTCTCGGATTTTGCTTATACTCACCGTACAAAGATAGATTTAACGGAATACAAAGTGATCCATTAGAAAAGTTTCATTTATTTATTTATTTAAATTTTAGACTTCTTGATATATTTATTGGTAACATGTTTTTTGTTACTTATCATAATTGATGATACTTTAGGTTGCTTAATGTAGAAAATAAGTTCTTTTTTTTTTTTTTGTATAATTGCATTGAAAAAGGATGAGTTAACCATGAATAAGTATGAGGTTCAATTCTTAGATCCCATCAAACTTCTGCTTTGTGGCCCCTAATGATCACAATGGTAAAAAGTTGAGGCTGAAAAGTATGCAAGAAGGATATGTAAGAAGGAACAATATCTGTATCTTTATTGCAATATGGTTGTACATTAACACTGAAATTTGTGGTACAATGAAGATAATTACTTAATGGACCAAAAAACCAACAGGCATTGTTAGGACTCTCATTGCAGTTTGATTCATCGTGTTTCTTACTTAGACAAATATTAAAATTTTTTTCTCATCTCCTGAATAAAATTCTCACGGACATGCGCACTCTGAAATTTTACTCACAATCAATTCATAAGTGACTGCCTGTACTTTCACCCTTTTCAAATAAATTTCATCATCTACAATGATTTCTATTTGCTGCAATTGGGGACAAATATTTTTAAGAAAATAATTGGATGCCTAATATCTGGTACGGTGCAATTATTTATGGACATAGTTCTCTATTAGATTGAGATTTTTTTATTGTATTTTTTGGCAGGGGGTGTCAACATTTATCTAACCATTCATGGGATTAGGTTTGGGAGCAAGTAAATGGGATCTATCGAGAAAAAATAACAATTTGTTTTTCCGACAATAGCACAATCCCCTATTGCAACCTTTTGGTCATTCCAGATGATGAAATTTGTTTAAAAAGGGAGAAAGTCTATGCAGCTCTTATGATTTAATTGTAAACCAAATTTCGGAGTACCCACATGTGAGTATTTTATTTAAAGAACAAAAACGAAGCTTTGACGAATGTCCTGGTAAGAAATCGAAAATTAATTACCTCCAGCAGTATTTACTCCACTTTGTATCTGTTAGCCATTTCCTCCTACCTACAGTAATAAAAAAAGAAAAAACATGTTCATAGGCCATGTTTGAATTGGGTAAGTAAAGCATAGGACTCAATCGCTTTTACAAGAATTGTTGGGCTTGAAAACAACAGCAAAGACTTTGAGAAGTGGGTTTTCGATCCCAATTGGCCTTCCCTCGGATGACATTTGTTATGTCTCAGAGATTCAAGTGATAAATTAAGATGCGAGAAGGAAAAGAAGAAGAGAGAGACTGATAGAGAGAGAACACATAAGAAGTAGAGAGAGACTTAAAGAGAGAGAAAAACTAGAGAAAGAATAAAATTAATTTTCAGTTATTGTTGTTGCTATTTACCAAACCTTACGACTTTTATACATGTGGCAAATCAAGACTAATCTCTCTTTCGTAGTAAAACGCACCATTTACCAATTAAAGATGGAAGGCAATGTACAACTAACAAATTCTACCATTGAATCACAATTTAAGAGTCATTAACTATTTATTATCGTTACAACAAAATATAACCAAATAGAAAGAGAAAGAAGAATAAAATGAATCTCAATCCAAGGCTTTGACTCCTCTAATTTGTAACAAGTCCTTCTTGGCAACTCAAGGCTCAAAAGTTGGAAACTGAGAGGAAATAAAAGACCAATCTTCATAAGTGGCATATTTTGGAGCTAAGTTAGACCATTGGATTAAAACATGCTTAACAACTTTGTTCTGCCTTTTCACCAAATGTCAATCTAGTACTATAATAGGCTTTGCTAGAGGCTGGCGATCCTAACCCATTGGAGGTAATTGAGACATCAATTGACTTTGATGACTCACAAATCTTTTCAACAATGACACATGAAAAATGAGGTGAATATTGGAGTCTTCAAGTAATTAAAGCTTGTAAGCCACATGTCCCACCATCTTTTGAATCAAAAAGGGTCCATAATACTTCATTGCAAGCTTTAAATTATTAAGGATGGTAACCGAGGCTTGTCTATAAGGCTATAACTTCAAGTAGACCTAGTACCCCATTGAGAAGGATTGGTCATACCTATTCTTATCAACATAATGTTTCATCCTCTATTGAGCTCGAAGGAGTTGTTCTCTAAGAAGCCCAAACATGTGTTGCCTTTCCTAAAACATAGCTTCAATAGAAGCCACGTTAGGCTGATCAACATATAGCTCTAGTAACTGAAGTGGGGTAAAGCTATAAAGAGCTTGAAAAGGAGACATTGCCAGAGCTCAGTGATAGCTACTATTGTACCAACACTCAACCAAATGTAACCATTTATTCCATTGGCTAGCTATCTAGAAAGACATACAACACAAATAAGTTTCCACACATCTGTTGAGTGTCTTAGACTATCTATTAGATTAAGGATGGTATACAATGCTTAAATGAAGGTTAGTCACCAAGAGTTTAAACAATTCTTGCCAAAATAGACTCATAAACAACTTATCTTTATCAAATATAATAGAGTGAGGAACCTTATACAACTTCATTATCTTTTCCATGAATACTTTAGTCATTGAAATAGTAATGGACGGATGGGATAGAATAATAAAATGACCATACTTATTGAATCAATTAATGACTCTTAAGATCACTTCCTTATCCTTTTATAAAGTCCATACTAATATTCCTCCAGGCTTAAATAGTCATTAATAAAGGTTGTAGAAGATTATGACTCCTCACATTCTCCTTTTATATCATTGACAAGTGTCACATTGTTATATGAAAGTATAGACATATTTTTTAAGACCTGGTCAATAAAAAAGTTGTTGCAACGTAACACAAGTGACCTTGATGCCAGAATGTCCCCCAATTGTAGAATTACATGATTTTTTAAGCATTTGCAACTTGAGATCACTAATAGATCCAATGCAGATCTTGCCTTTATGTTTGAATGCCTTATCATGGAGAGAAAATGGGGCTTTAGCTATTAGGGGAAGAGTGAGCACTAGAATAAGCTCAAAGGCTAAAACGTCCTTCTTATAATTATCAATCACTTCATTTAACTACTAAGGCATTTGGGTTGTTGCAGCACAATAATTAGTAAATTCCTATAGTTAATTTATTAGGGCTTTGACATCCTTTCTTCCGAAGAAAGTATTTGTTGCCTTATTTTTAATATATATATATATTGGATGCTATAGTCTAACCCAAATAACTTGGTACCCCTTGAGCTAAATGTAGGTATGCAAACTATTGTTAGAGTAAGAACTTAAGGCTTTCATGGTCAGTCTTAATAACAAAGTGGTGTCCCTCCTATTAGAATCACCAAATATATTTGTTTGAATAATTTGTTGTTGAAATGGAGGATTTAAAATTTAATTTTTAAAAGTAGATTGATTTGTTTGTTAAATATAATATATTTATGGTAATCTAAACTGACAATGAGAAAATAACTCTTATAACCTAAAACCTTTATAAGAAAGGAAGAAATAATTCTCCTAACTTAAAACTCTCTTAGGGAGAGAGAAAGGAAGGAGGCCAATAACATTAATGTGTTAGGCATGCAATATCCAACCATCTTATAGCTTGTATCAATTTTCAATAAATTTCACTTTAGCTCTTATATTTTTAAATATAATATATTTGACCTTATAAGTTTCTTAAACCTTTCAATTAAGTCTAACTTAGTTTCTATTTTATATTTATTTAATTATCTTTATGTGTGTGACCCATTAGGATCCTAATATGTTGGTAATAAATATGAATTATAATCTTGAGGGATTAGATAAATTAAACTTTTTTAATTTATCAATAATTCTTTAATTAGTCAATTCATATTCATAAATCAAGATTGATGTCTAGTCATTTATCATGACCACCCAAATGTTATAATTATCAAAGTGATTTGACTAATCCCTTTGGCTACTCAACATAAAGCTCACTAAAAGCAAGCATAAATTTGAAAAAGCAGATTGTAGAGTGTATAATGTTAGGCCTAGATGCAATTAAGTATAAGAGACATCTCATAAGGCTTCTATAAAGATCTATACTGAATTCCTCAACTTCTTCATCTTTGCTTAATTTCTAATTCGTTATTAAAGGAGTAGAGATCTACTAGTAATTTTCTGTTATGAACCTTTTCAAAAACTCTCTTGTATACTTCTCTCGGCAAACAAATATGTCATATTAACTTTGCTTCACTTTAAGTTCTAAGAAAAATGACATTTTACATAAATCAATCGTATAAAAAACTTGAAACATTTCCTTTTTGAACTATTTCACTATGTTAATGCTTTTACTAGTGATGAGAAATTATCATCATACAAGGAGATAATTAGAATTTCTTCTTTTTTGCCTTCATAAACAAAAACAACTTCATTTTTGCATTAACAAAGCCAAGCTTCAAAAAGGTCATTTATGCTACTATACCTGCTTTTAAGTTGTTTTAGACCATAAAGAACCTTTATCAGCTTATATACTTTGCCTTTGATCCTTGCTTTCAAAATCCCTTTGGCTACTCACATTAAATTTCTTCCTCTAAAATTCCATTAAAGAAGCCTAACTTCACATCTANTTTAAAAAGTTAAAGAACACCCTAATCCGAGGTTTATAGCTCTAATTATGGTTCAAAAACTAAATAGTATCCAAACTACCAAAATAGGAATTCTTGCCAAAATATAAAAAGCTTTTTTGTTTGAAATCCTTTACTTTTTAAAACTATTGAAAGTCCAATTCACCACTTAAACCTACAAAATAACAAGGACTAAATAAATGTAACTAAAGCCTAAAATGTGAAAATTAATTAACTTAAAAACTAAGAAAACACTTAAATTGTGATATAAAATGTGTGAAATAATTTCAGACATCAAATATCCTTAAACATGCTTAACTGCTTGTTTTTGAGCAAGTGAAAAATCATATTCAAAGTAAAGAATAACAAGCAATTAAGAATCACTCATCACACTTAAGGTACCTACCACGTAAAACATCATATTTTAACTTAGAACAACAAATAACAAATAAAAAAAAACAAACTAAGCATACTCACATTCTTCATCTCACGTATACATACATAATTCTTAGGCTCAATTATATTTATTATGCAACTAACATAATTAAATCATGTAACTACTACTCTTGCAATCACCCTTTCTCACTACTATAATCATCTTCTCTTGTTTTTTTTTCCCTCAAAATCTTTAAGTTTGTACACTTGTTTTTGGATGCAAACACAAACATTTTGGTGATGAAGTCTTCTAGGAACTTTGTTTATTGATTTTCAATTTACATTTTAGAATTAATTTATAATTTTGTAGTTATTTAACTCTCTTTTCAATTAGTTTATCTAGATAATATAGGGAATGTTGCAATAATTTGGTACTTGATTTTTCTCCTCATAGGATCAATACTTGGACTCACATCCACTTTACTACTTGAATGTCTTATACACTTATGGTGGATTTTAGGGCAATCAAAAATCCAGAACTTAATAGATTGGGTATGGTTACATGGTCACAAAGAAACAAGAAATATAAAGTCCTTACTAAGTATCTCAATAAGATCATAAAAGTGGATTTATAACTAAACTTGAGGCTGTCCAAAACATTGCCTTTTAAACATCTACTCCTTAGCCATAACCTGTAATTGAAATAACAAAAATTTGGAGTGTTTTCCCTTTAATAAAAGCTTCTTCTTTGATTGACTAAGAGTCCTTAATGTTTAAGGCCAATCTTTATCACTCTTGCTTGCATGGCAAGCTCTTTTCTAAGATCCTCAAATATGTTCTTAATAAAAGCTTTGGTGAAAATGTTTGCTAGCTATTTTGTACAACAGATCAATCTCTCCTTCCTCTTGAGGATCCCTTAGAAAATGTAGCTTGATCTTATAGTGCTTTGTTCTTCCTTGATGGAATGGATTTTTAGAGATAAACAATTAAAGACAAATTGTCACAATGAGTGGCAATAGGTTTAAATGGTTTTTGATGCAAATTTCAAAGCAATCTCTTTAGCTAGACAACTTGATTTGTAGCTTATGTTGCTACTGTATATTGTACCTTTGTTATGGATTATGTCACCATACATTTTTAAAAAATTCCAGTAAAATGCCCTTAAACCAAGTGTGAAGACATAGTTTAATTTACTTCTTAAGTCATCAATAGAACTAACTTAATCATTATAAAAAAAAACCAATCAACTTCTACTCAACTTCTTTTTTAAATAAAACACCTAACTTAGCAATGCCTTTAACATATCTAGGCACCCTCTTGGCAACTTTATAATAAAGCTCACTAGGAGCAAGCTTAAATTTGAAGAGCAGATTTGTAGAGTGTATAATGTTAGGCCTAGACGCAATTAAGTATAAGAGACATCTCATAAGGCTTCTATAAAGATTTATACTAAATTCCTCAACTTCATCATCTTTGCTTAATTTCTAATTCATCATTAAAGGAGTATAGATCTACTAGCAATTTTCTGTTATGAATCTTTTCAAAACTCTCTTGTATACTTCTTTTGGCAAATAAATATGTCATATTAACTTTGCTTCCCTTCAAGTTCTAAGAAAAATGACATTTTACACAGATCAGTCGTATAAAAAACTTGAAACATTTCCTTTTTGAACTATTTCACAGTGTTAATGTTTTTACTAGTGATGGGAAGATTATCATTATACAAGGAGATAATTAGAATTTCTTCTTTTTTTGCCTTCATAAACAAAACAACTTCATTTTTGCATTTAACAAAGCCAAGCTTTTGAAAAATGGTCATTTATGCTATTATACCATGCTTTTAGAGTTTGTTTTAGACTATAAAGAACCTTTATTAGCTTATATACTTTGCCCTTTGATCCTTGCTTTTCAAATCCCTTTGGCTACTTAACATAAATTTCTTCCTCTAAAATTCCATTAAAGAAGCCTAACTTCACATCTAGTTAAAAGATAGACCAGTTCTTTTAAGCTACAAGTGCAAGTAAAAGCTTGATTATATCAAGCCTTGTAATACAAGTAAAAGTTTTTAAGAAGTCCACTCCAAATTTTATGCATACCCTTTTGCAACAAGTCTCACCTTTAGCTCATTTACTAAGCCATATGGGTTAAGTTTGTTATATACACCCACTTTAGACCAATTAAATTCATGTTTTTGGTTTATGTACCAAAATCCAAGTCTAATTTCTCTCTATAGCAAAAATCTCCTTTTTCATGGCATGTTGCTGACCAATAGATTGAAAGGCATCAAAGTAGTCTAAAGCTTTAATACAAAAAATTACTCCTTGCATAGACATTTATAAGAAACTCAATCCCTCCCACTGATATATTTTCATCATCTTCATCTTTAGAATCTTTTGAACCATTGTTACCAAATAAGAGAACATGTTTAGGAGCAACTTTAGTTTGTTTAACAACTCAGTTTTCTTAATTCCAAGTTTCATTTTCCTTGAAATTTATCTCTACTCACCATAATCCTTTCAAACTAAACATCATAAACTTTATAGGCATTTAAAGTTGAACTATAACTAACAAACATAATAAGCTTATTTTCTTTATCCAGTTTACTATGAAGTGTAAGGTGTTGTTAATTGATGCACAATTCTAGCTTTATTATAAGTCTATTTAAATGCTTTTGAGGTAAATTTAGTCTCATTATCAAACTTGAATGTCTTAATCTTACATCCTAATTGATTATCCACTAGAGCTTTAAATGTTAGAAACACTCCATGGACTTCTAATTTTTGTTTTAGAAAATAAACCCAACTATAACTTAATAAATCATTAATGAACAATAAAATGTATTTGTTACCATTTAAAGACTTAGTTTTTATAGGGCTACATATATCAATGTGAACTAATTGTAGTCTTTCCATTATTCTCTAAGCTCCATCTACATGAAATGGAAGTCTAGACTATTTACTTAATTGACTTATGTCACAAAAATCACCATTATATGAAATCACAAGCACACCATTCACCATTGGTTTTTCTGCAAAGATTGTAGTCTAATATAAAGATGGTGGCTTAATCTTCTATACCATAAAACTGAGTCATCAATAGTAATAGGTAAAGCACTATGATTTAATTGCTTAAGCTTGAAGGGTAAATTTTTCCTTTTATTCTTAACAGTTATCAATTTAACTCTAATGAAATCTAGAATTATGCATAATTTTTGTTTACAAATTAAAGAGCAATGTTTCAAAAGTAATTACCCTACACTCAACAATTTCTAACTAAATTCTAGTACTATTATACATTAGTGATCAATTCAGTACTTAAGGGAGTTTAAACTGCTATTAATCCTTTTCTTTTAATAGCAATATGAGCACCATTATCAATTCTAACTTTGGAAGCATAAGACCTATCTAGATCCTTGAAAACATCTCAATTTAATGATATATGGTAGGTACAACTACTATTAATAAGCCATGAATCAATTATTTTCTTGCTTGTACAATTAGTTGCAACAAAAAGCTTTTCCTCATTTGCTGATTACCATAGTTTGTCAACCTTAGCTTGCCTTTTCTTTTGCTACTGCAGTTGCTCTCTCTTGGCTTTGTAGATTTTATCAATAGGTCCTTTCATATTACAAGAGGAACACACTACATCTAGTCTTCTCCAACAATCCTTTAGAAGATGAGTTTTTTTGTTACAATGCTGATAAGGATCATAAACCCTTTTTCTAGTAGCTTTATTGCTCTCTACTCCTTTTTATTTTTCTGAGCATTTTGTTGACTCTTATACTGAGATTTATCCTTGAAACTTACTGCAAAAGCTCCTTTATCTAAAGCTCCCCTCTTTGAATCTCCTTTTTGTCTAAAAGGACTTCTTTGCTCTTATACTTGTAGAGAATTAAAAGTCTTTCAATGATGCAATCTTTGCCTCAAATCCTTCAATGGCACTGACAAGGATTTTTTCAATAATCCTTCTATTTGAAATCATCTCAAAGTAATATCACTTGATTTATAATTTTCATGAGCCTATAACTATGTTCTTTAATAGTTTCAGTCTTTTTCATTTTCAAAACCTCAGATTCCCTTTTAAGATTTAATAATTGTATGGTTCTAGTTTTGTCAATACTGCCACATTCTTCCTTCAACTTGTCCCAAGCTACTTTAAGCATCCCAAATGCCATGATGCTACTAAATATAGCCTTTATCATAGAAATTTGAATACAAGAAAGAGCTTGGAAGTGTTTTGCCACCTACTCAATATGATTTTTCAGTTAAACAACTCTAGGATTAATAGAAAGAGCTGAAGGATCTCCACTATGTTCAATGACCTTCCAAATATCATATGCCTTTAAATATGTTTTCATCATCATAATCCACTACAAGTAATTTTTAATAGAGATCAAAGTAGTGTGAAGTTTATTAAGGCCATAATACATATTTTGATATGGTTTGGCAACTAACTTCTTTCAAATTTTGGTGATTCATCACAGTACTCTTGTATTTCTCTCACATATTCAGGTTCTTTTAATATCCTCTTATAAAACCACTCAAGTGGATTTACAATACTTAATCTTCTACTTCATAGTGCAGATTGGTGTCTAAATATGATTTTAAAAAAAAAAATTTAAGTAATTTCTTTTAAGATTTATATGTAAAAAATCAATTTATATATAAATCAAACGAATAATAAATAAATAAATATATTCTATAATAGATACATTATTTTATAATGATTTTACATAGAAATATAATTAACATCTCCATTGTTTATAAATAACTTAAAAAATGAATGGTAAATTTTCTTCACTTATTGGTTAGATTAATAACGTTACTTTTAACAGTTTCAAAGATCGCTTATTGCATTTGAAATTTCATAAGATTTGTGTGTTGAAATTGTCTGATAGGTTGTTGCTAGATCTACAATTTTGATTCAATATGATGCAGTTATCTTTAGCCACAAAGTGGGCATATTGAGATTTCTGTTGTTGGGGTGGCAGATCTTGCCACAGATGTTTGGTGCTATCGAAATGGACTAAAGATCCAGCATAATAATACATCAACAGGCAAGGGACAGTAGACAATTTGAGCAGACAAGCTGCATATTTCAGCATCATATGCAACTAATTAAAAATAATTAACATCGTATACATACTCAGATATATAACTTTTACTATTCATGAAAACTCCTTATTCAAAGAACCTACCAAGATGTGTTGTCTTACAGAGCACACATACCTGAAATAAATCTTAACGGTGTGTTTGGTTTGATTGAAAACCGCGGGAAAGAAAAGGTAGTGAAAAAAATTGACCAAAAAGAGTCAAAATCACATGTTTGGATAACCCCTGTAAAAGAAACGCGCGTGAAATCATAGGAAAATATAGCGTAGGATCCACTAATTTTTTTTTTTTTCTCATCATAGGAAAATATACTGTAGGCTTAATTAACTCTGTTTATGTATTTCTCAAAATGGCCTCATCTAAGCCACAACCTATTGTTCTCTACTGTCCTTTTCTTTGTTCTTCTTCCTCTGAATAATTAACTTTCCTTCTACATTCTCACAGAAAAAAAATCGTTCTTCTATTCTGCCAACATCATTGCCCCGTAACCCACAAGGAAGCAAATCGAAACAAAAGGCAGATTTGGGTATTATCTGCAAAGATTGAGGTTCCTTCAAGTGTGAAAACTTTAAAAAAAGAAGAGTTTTTGCAGAAGATATTGAGGTATGCCATGTAGAACAGATAATAGGGAACAGGAATTTGCAGAGAAGAAGATGAAATTTTAGTGTTTGTATCCCCCGTTTATCAGTTGCTTTGGCAGTACTGAAACCAAGCGATGACTTCCTCTCTCAGAGCCCTAGTTCTAACTTCATCTTTGTTGAGGTTTTTATATCCCCTGTTCTCCATTATCCCAGTTTCTGTTTTAATTTTTGATTTTTGTTTTTCTTGTTTTTTGGCTCTTCTTAGCTCTTGCATGTTAGGGTCTTTTCGATTTGTTAATACTTTATCTGTTTGCTTCCCTGCATGTCTGCCTCTCCATGCTCTGTCACCGAACAATCATCTTTGATATTTGAAGAATGCTATTGAAAATAGTACTAGAATGCCTTTACTATTTGCCAGACCATTGAGGAAGCATGGATAAAAGTGTAAAAACAGTTAGCAGAATCGGAGAAGGATTTGATACTGAAAGAATTTGAATCACTAGAAGTGTTCTTCTTGGACAAAAAAAAAAAAAAATGCTTTTTTTCCGTACCTACGCAGCTCTGCTTCTATTTCACGTTGCATCCGCTTTAGAGGCCATTTTTTTTTTCTTTTAAAGCTTAAACAATCTTTCATGAATGCCTCGGCCAAAATCTGCCATATTATATGGTGTTACATTTTAACATTTGTCCATGTAGATGCATGAGACTTGGATTCTTTGTTTATAAAGATCCATTAAACAACTTATTATTCGGCCCAGAGCTAATTTATCTACTAACTCGATAAAACTAATTTCGTATTGTTTCTGGCTTCTCATCATGTAGCTGTTTCTCTTTAACCTATGCTTCATCATCCAAGCTGACAATGTCTGGATTTATGATTCATGACATTTTTTTTGTAAATTAAACATTGGAGACAATATTATGCAGCAAGCGAACTGGTGGAATTTTTATGGTGCATCACTATCAATTTTGTTAATTGTGGAGCTTTTTTATTTGTTTCCTTGCGAGCTGGGGGGAGGGGAGCATTATTAGCAGGACGTTGCTTCCTTATAATTTTGGGGTGGCTTTTGTTTTCCCTTTGCCCCATTTTGTACTGTGAAAGCTACAGAGATTGGTTTTCGGGATGTGTTTTTGTACAGGGCTTTTGGGCACAGTTTCATAGTTTAGGTACCTATTAATAAAATTAACGTGATTGCTGTTCTATAAGTATATCACACGATTGTCAAGCTGAAGGCATTCGCATCAAGCATATTATATTCATACAATATGCACCAGCCAGAGACTATTCCTATTATATCGTGCAATAATAAAAGGCACGCAAGTAAAGTTTGTATGCGCGAATAAGTTAGACTGCTTTGGAAAACGTTCCTCCCGAATAACATGCCAGCATACAAAGTCCACGTCAAATTCAGATTCAAGCTCTTTCACAGACGGAAGTTCCATTTCAGTTCAACCACAATTAATCATCCTTAGCTGTGTTAAAACAAATCAACACACACTGAGTCGGACAGCTGGACAATGTAGCTATTACTACACAGCTTACATTCCCCTTACCATCTTCTTAATAACTCTCTGCACATGCTGTGCTTCCAACTTGAAAACCGACTCAAAGACAATAACCCTTTGATCATGGATGCCAACACAGAAAATCCCAATTTTATCATAGATCTCTGAAAAAAATAACTACACAAAATAAAATGTTTAAAAGACTATTATCATTGTCAACTTCATTTTCCTAATACCTACTTGCTCCCACTACTTAGTGTTGCTGACAAGTATAGGAGTGGGTGACATAAATAAGCGTTACTGCCAACATCTACTTACATGCCTCACTTCCCTCAACTTTACCTCTTGACCCACAAAGTCCTTCAATTTAATAATCCCAGAGCAAAGGGTAAAAATTTATGGAACTGTCTTTTGATCTCCTCTTGCCTTCTGTTGTGCCCATGACCTCTGTTTATTATCGCATTTAGACTGATAATAAACCTAAGGGCTAATACACCATGCATAATTTCTTTGAGTTGCATTCTGCCATCAGCATACTAAGGAACGTTAACGTCTCACTAGAAAGAAGATGTCCCATTCAAATGAAAAGACAATATTTTAGGAATCCAAAAGCAACATACCGAAAATGAATGCTCAATAATATACCGACGCATTTTCCTTTCCTTCAGCGTAATAGTCTTTCATTAACAACCATGCAGAGATTTGGACAAATTGGCAGATAAACGTTGGGGTAAATTCTTGCATAAGCAATGAATTGACAAGATCTACTAATTTAGGCACACCTTATTTAACAGAAATAGCTACTTACGCCGACACTTAATTTGCCTTGTGGACGAACACAATTGTAGAGCTCCGACTTACCTTTCTACCAGCCCCCTGCACCCACCACATCTATAAACTTACAGTGATCTGGTAAACTTTCATACAGTTAGACACAATATAACATGCATGCGTTCATATGTATGTTATGCTCTATATCTTTTTAATACGACTAAGACTATTGCACCATGTAGTAATCAAACCAAAATTAAATCAGCTTGTGGGAGTATAACATTTGATATTTTACAGATTTGTTTAAACAGACATCATTCAGTATTCTTTGTTCAAAATCCATCCACCCATTCTGATGATGAGTCTGAACTGGTACATGTGGAGATGTCGCTAAAGGAGACACTCACACAGTCGTACACAACCTCATTTGCTTCTCTCCCTCCAACGTTTGCTTCCCCTTTGACCCACCATCATCAAATACACTAACAGATTTAGCATGTACATCCACACTGCCATGTGATTCAATGTCCAACCCCTTCTCCACACTACCTCCACTAACCTCTACATCCTCTAATGGCTCACGGTCCATTGCTCGTTCCTTTGCCACAGTCCCCACACTAGGAATATGCCTTTGAATAGCAGCTACAACACCTCTTACCAATGAATCTAGATAAACTAAACTTCATCTTTTGAACCTTTGCATGCATCATCCAAGCCTACACTCTTTTAACCATTGTCTATCCCCTCACATGTTGTTTGACTGAACCCAAAATTCTCTCTTAATCCAACTGGAACATTGATGAGAAGCTTATAGATGATGTGTGGAAGGTTTCAAAGGATGCAAGATATCCATTATACATTTTAGAAGATCTAATAACATAAAGTAAAGTTAAAAAGATGAAGAAATACTAAATGGGTTAATTGAGGACATTTAGGTCAATCAAACTACAAATAATGTGAATTCAACCTCGAAAGAGAGTCAAAGTCTTGTTAATATGATTAGAGTGCTTAATGGGTTAAGGTTAAATAATAGCATTTACTTCTAAATAGGAGTTTATCCTAATTAAGTAATTGTAAGAGTTTGTTCTAAATAAAGATTTGTTCTAAATAAATATTTATACCTCTTTAAGATTGTTATTTTAGCCTATAAATAGGCACTTCCTTATAAATTATGGAAAGTAGACAATTTTGAGACAAATAAAAAGCAAAGGTTTTCTCTTTTGTTTCTTTCAAAAACTAAAGAATTTATCAAAAGATACTTCTTCTTTTAGTATTCAACTCGACTTATCACTCCTAATTCCTTTCTTTCTAAGGTGTGGCATTCATGTCTTTCTTAAATACCTTAGGTTTGTGTCCCTTTGAATGTTGGGTTTAAGGTTTCTGTTATTAAAGTCTAATTTAGCTTTATTGAATATTCTTTGATTCTTTATGTGCATTGGGTTCTTAAGTTACAACTTTGAGGATTTTTCGCATCAGTTGGTATCAAAGTCTGATTCTAAATCAAGTTGGATAAATTAATTCTTCAATTTTCTGCATTATGATTTATATATTTTTGTTTAGTTTGTCTATTAAGTGCATTACCATTCAAACGTGTTAATCTATTTGTTTGAAATCCTTCTTACTTTGCGTGTTTGTTTAAGATCATAACTATCAAAATGTGTTATTTTTAATTCCATTTATTGTCTTTAAGTATTCTATTATTGTTTTGTGTCAAGCAAAAAAAAAAAAAAAAAAGAAAGAAAACAAAGGAGGAACGAAAACAAAATGAGGAATAAAAAAAAGCATCTAATTTAAGTGTTTGATAGAAATTAAACAATTTGGTCAAATTGGCCACAATAATAATATAGTTTTCATACTCAACTCTAATTTTGTCATCTATTTTCCTATTATAACATCCAAGTTTGTCCTCTAAATTTAACTCCATATCTTGTTTTATATCAGTCTAGTTCATTAAATTTATTTGCCCTAATATCCTTTTTCAGTTTTTTTAACTCCTTGTTTTCCAATTATTTCAATTCTACCTCATTCACCTTACTATATTATAAAGCAATACTCTTAATTTAACTTGTTTAGTTCTTTAAAGAGCAAAAAAGGAAAATTTGAGTGGTAAAAGACAAGAGTGCAAGTTCATATTAAGAAAAAACCATAAAAGCATAAACATATGGGAGTGTGACACCTTTTCTTCTGAGTGAAACGCATAAGGAAGTGTTTTGTGAGGTATCCTAATCATTTTGTGCAAAAGTAATACTATGACTTCCATAGAAAAAGGCATAGCTTAAGATGGAGTTGGTGATGTGTCCTTCATGATCAAAGCTATGTAACAACAATTTGAGCGCATGAATACTAGATTTGAAGATATGAGGGAGAGGATGGAAAAGTAAGCTAATGCAATAGTACAATTACAAAGGAGGCATGAGGACTATATGCAAAAAGGCAAGTGAGACAAGCCTATGACCATAAAGATGATGTAGAAGATGATGAATTTGATGATCAAGCGTTTATGGTTAGAATTATTAACAATAGAAATGATCGAAGAGTTTAAAGAGGCGAGGCACCTATGACCATGATTTGAGTAGTATTAAAATGACAATTCCTCTATTCCAAGGTAAGAATAATCTTAATGTGTACCTAGAATCGGAGAAGAAGGTTAAATTGGTTTTTAATTGTCATAACTACTTCAAAGAGAAAAAGGTAAAACTTGTTGTCATTAAATTTATTGATTATTCTATTATTCAGTGGGATCAACTTATTTTGACTAAGAGAAGGAATCATGAGAGGTCTATTGATACATGGGAAGAGATGAAGGCTATCATGAGAAGGAGGTTCGTCCCTAATCACTATTATAAGGATTTCTACCAAAAGGTTGATTCAAGACACGAAAAAGTGTGGAGGACTACCACAAAGAGATAAAGATTGTCATGATTAAGGAAAATGTAAAAGAAGATAAAGAGGCAATCATAGCTCGATTTTAGAAGGGCTAAATATAGACATAACCAATATGATGAATTGCAACACTACATGGAATTAGAAGACATGATGCATATGGAAATGAAAGTTGAAAGACAACTTAAATGAAAGGGTTCCATATGGTTTGGGTAGAATTTGGATTCTACCTTATCTTAGAAGCTGAATTGGAGTAAAAGGGACAAAAAGATTGATTATAAGTCCAAAATCAAGCTATCTTAGAGCAAGAATGTGACTTTTAATACCAAGTAAAAATAGAGATGTTAAATGTTTTAAGTATTTGGGAAATGGTCACATTACATCTCAATGTCCAAATAAGTGTGTAATGATCTTAAGAGGTAACAGTGACATTGAAACTGTGAGTCAAATGATGATTTTATGCCATCATTGGAGTGTAAAAATAATGAAGAGGAGTATTCGATTAATGGAGTAGCTCTTGTTATAAGGCGAGCATTAAATGTGCAAGTGAAGGACAAAAATGAGGTGTAATGAGATAACATCTTTCATACAAGGTATTTCATTAAAAATAAGATATGTAGTATGATTATTAAGTGTGAGAGTTGCATTAATGTGGCTAGCACAATTATGGTTGAAAAGTTAAATTTATCTACTATGAAGCATCCTAGGTCATATAAACTTCAATGGTTGAATGACAATGGTGAAGTTAAGGTAAATAGGTCATATAAGCTTCAATGGTTGAATGACAATGGTGAAGTTAAGGTAAATAGGTCATATAAACTTCAATGGTTGAATGACAGTGGTGAAGTCAAGGTAAATAAGCAAGTGCTCGTGTCATTTTCTATCGGAATGTATCATAATGAAATTTTATGTGATGTTATACTTATGCATACAGGTTATATTTTATTAAAAAGGTTATAGCAATTTGATAAATGAGTTATACATAATGGCTTTAAGAACTGATATTCCTTTATAATGAATGAAAAACCCATCACTTTTGTACCATCAACACCTTAACAAGCTTATAAGGATAAAATAAGGATTAAAAATGAGAGTGAATAGAAAAAAGAGACTAAAAAGAAAAGGATAACCAAAATAGAAAAGAAAAGAGACAAAGTGAGGACACAAAAAGAGAAGAAAATATAAAGTTTCTATGCAAAAGAAAGTGATGTTAAAAGAGCATTTTATGCCAAATAGTTTGTGATCATACTTTTGTACAAAGATGGTTATTTTAACATTAACAAGTTTGACTTTTCTTTACCTAGTATTGTTATTTCTCTTTTGTAGGAATTTAAAGATGTATTCACTGAGGATGTTCCAAGTGGATTGCCATCTAAAAGAGGAATTGAGCATCAAATTGATTTTATCGTTATTGCATCCATCCCAAACTAGCTAGCATATCGAAGTAACCTTGAGGAGACAAAGGATCTTCAAAGGTAGGTTAAGGAACTAATGTCAAAAGGATATTTGAGAAAAAGCATGAGTCCCTATGTGTTTCTTATCCTACTTATACCCAAGAAGGATGAGACTTGCAAGACATGTGTTGACTATCGAGCGGTCAACAAAATCATTGTAAAGTATTGTCACCCCATACCTAAGTTAAATGACATATTAGATGAATTGCTTAGTTCATGTGTCTTTTTTAAAATTGATTTGAAAAATGGATATCACAAGATTAAGATGAGAGAGGGAGATGAGTGGAAAATAGCTTTTAAAACTACGTATGATCTGTATGAATGACTTGTTATGCCATTTGGTCTCATTAATGCATCAAGCACTTTTATGTGATTAATGAATCATGTTTTACACCCATTCATTAGTAAATTTGTAATTATATATTTTGATGATATTTTGGTTTATAACAAAAGCCCAAAAAAGCATTTTGATTATTTACATTCTGTTTTAATTGTTTTACATTCTGAGAAATTGTTTGCTAATTTTGAGAAATTTTCTTTTTATACTAACCAGATCATATTTCTTAGTTATGCTTTGAGTGCTAAAGGTATTAAGGTTGATGAGGAAAAAGTTAAGACAATCCATGATTGGCTTACATCTAAGTCAGTTAGTGATATGCGTAGTTTTCATAGTCTAACTAGTTTCTATAGACACTTTGTTAAGGACTTTAACACCATTGCTACACCACTAACTAAGGTTATCAAAAAGAATATGGATTTTAAGTGAGGTAATTATCAAAACAAGGTTTTTAATTTTATTAAGGAAAAATTAAGTTTTGCACCCTTACTCACTTCACTTGACTTTGCCACTTTTAAGGTCGATTGTGACACTTCAGGTACTAGCATTAGAACTATTTTGATGTAGGAAAGGTGTCCAATTGCCTACTTTAGTGAAAAACTAACAGGAGCAAGCCTTAATTATCCTACTTATGATAAAGAGATGTATGCATTGGTACGAGCTTTAGAGACACAGCAACATTATCTTTGGCTGAAAGAGTTTGTCATCCATATTGACCATGAATCCTTGAAGCACTTGAAGGGATAAGGGAAGTTGAGAAAAGACATGCCAAGTAGATTGAATTCATTGAGACCTTTCCCTATATCATTAAATGTAAACAAGGTAAGGAAAATCTGGTAGTTGATGTATTATCTTACAAGTATGCCCTTATCTCTACACTTACTGCAAAATTATTAGGATTTGAATCTATTTAAGATTTTTAGGTAAAAGATCCTAACTTTGCTAATGTGTATGAAGCATGTGATAAGTTAGCCTTTTAGAAGTTTTATAAGTATGAGGATTTCTTATTTAGGGAAAATCATTTATACATACCTATAAGTTCTTTGAGAGAGTTAGTTATGAGAGAAGCTTATGAGGGTGGTCTAATGAGTCATTTTGGAGTTAAAAAAACTCTAAATGTCCTTGCTAAACATTTCTTTTGGTCATATATGAAACGAGTTGTTGAAAGGGTATGTGAGAAATGCATAACATGCAAACTGGCTAAATTTAGAGTTTTGCCCCATAACTTGTATACCCCTTCACCCATACCTAGCTATCCGTGAGTTGATTTATCTATAAATCTTGTACTAGAGTTGCCAAGGTCAAAAAGAGGTAGGGATTCTGTATTTGTTGTTATTGATGGATTTTCAAAGATGACACACTTTATTCCATGCCATAAATTGGCGATGTAAGCAATATGGTTGACTTATTCTTTAGAAAAGTAGTACGTTTGTATAGTATGCCACGAAGTATTATTTCAGATCGAGATACAAAGTTGTAAGTTATTTATGAAAGACTTTGTGGGGTAAGTTAGGTACTAAACTATTATTTTCAATTATTTGTCATTTATAAATTGATGGGGAAACTATGGTGTTTAATCAAATTCTTTCTACTCTTTTGCATGCTATTATTTGAATGAATTTGAAAACATGAGAAAATTATTTACTGCATGTTAAGTTTGCATATAATAAGAGTGTTCATTCTACTACTAATTACTCTTTATTTGAAATTGTATATAGTTTTAATCTTTGACTCTTTTGGATTTGGTGTCTATATCTATCAATGAGTATACTAGCTTCAATGGTGAATACAAGGTTGACTACCAAATGTATATTTATATCCACATGGGTTCCTTTTTATATGACCTTTAGCATTTTAACATTATAGACATGCTCATTTATGGTAGAAAGTATTACACATAATTTATGGCATTATATGGTTTTTTTTTTTTTTTTATAAATCTTAGTGGAATGCAAGAAGTTCACTCCTTTATTTCATCTTTAACAGAATTCGTACTACACTTGGTATTTTTTATATCATAAGTAGTAATGATTGCTTTACATCTTATTTATCTAGGATTGTAAGATTATTTTGTGATCAAGAACCAGTGTACAGTTTCCTTATAAGTCATATTTTATTATATCTTAATTGATAAATGCCTTGCATAATATATATCTACAGGTTTACGTAATTTTGCATATAGTATTAGATTGCTAAGTTTGTTTCAAGTTGACATTATAAGTTGATTTGTAACATAAAGTAAAATGACACTTCATTAAGAGTCATACATCAAAATACTATACTTGATGCATTTATATCAAATAATTACTTATATTAGCATGGATTTTTTTTGGAATAAATTTTTTAACTTTACGGATACTGCATGGTTATAATATAAATATAGGGTGTACAACATAAATTTTCTTTTTTTGAGGGGTTTTTTGAAAACTTTTATTACTCTTAAAATGTCCTTTTATACAACATCATTAATGTCTTATACTAAAAGAGTTTTCTTTTTAACCACTTTAATTCTATTTTGTATGACATACATTTTTTTTAAAATGTACAAACTAATTTTCGTATTATAAAATAATGTATGTTTCATTATTTGTTATCAAATTATATTTTAATCAAGAAATATGATGTATAATACCTAACTAATCTTTTGTATAGCTTTGCACAAAGTAATAGCAAGGGACATGTTTGTTTAATGTATCATAAACATGTTGATTTTATATTACAAAATAGCAAAAACACTAAAATTCTAAGTTTAGTAAAAATTATGAAAATTAGAATTTAATTTTAAAAACTAGAAAAAAATTCCAAATTAATTTATATAAATAGAATAAAATTTTGAAAAATAGAAATTAATTTTGAAAAATTCTAAAAAATAAAAATAAAAATTAGAAAATTAGAAAAAATAGGAATTAATTTTGACCTGCTAGTTTCTTAACCTTTACCAATTACAAACCTAAATGGTTAGCATCTTTGCATGTTAACCTACCATCATTGCGGGAGAAGTAGAGGGTGTTCCCTAAATAGTTATTGCACTGGATTCGATAATGATAAGACAGATGTTGAAATTTCTCAAAATTAATTTTTATTTTTCAAAATTTTCTAAAACTAATTTCTACTTTTAGAATAATTTTTATAATTTTTCAAAATTAATTTTGATTTTTGAAAAAAATTTTCATAATTTTTTTAGAAATTTTTGGAATTTTTTTCTATTTTTGAAAATTAATTTCTATTATTTTTAAAAATAATTTATTACTACGTCATCAAAATATGATTTAACAAAATTGGATGACATAACTTTATATGGGTTTCCACGTAAGAAGAATAACAGAAGATTGATGGTAAAGAGTATAAAAGGGTGATGAAGTAAACATAAAGGGTGAATTGTAAAGAATCCAAACATAATGGGTAAAAATTTCAAAAGCGCTTAAAGTTGTGGGCAAAATTTTATTTTTTTTTATAGTCAAATGGATATGTAGAGTAGTACCCCTCAAGGGTGGATTGTATCGTTCCATGTACCATAGGAAGTTGTCCATGTCCTTGGCCACCCAAGAACCCCTGAACTCCTTTGGCTTGGGTGCGTCTATACGTGGCCCTTGCATGGTGATCACTCCGCGTGCATAGCCGCCATCATGGTCTCCAGGGACTCATCCCACTGATGGAGTTCTGCCCTTAAGGTCCCTAGCAACTCTCCTTGAAGTTCTCCCATGCCGACTTTGAGCTCCTGCATCTTGACCACGAGCTCCTCCCTTTCGGCATCTACACCTTCGATGGACTAGGTCAGGTCATCAATCGAACCTTAGACATCAGTGACGAATGATTCAATCTTCATCACATGATGTGTCAGGTCCCCTACTGGATCCCTCGAACTTGAAACAACACTATTCTTCTTTCCATTGGCAGCACTTCTATCGGCCTTCCTCCCACTATCATCGCGGTCATCACCCATGATGAGCGCTTCATCAGAATGTGGATCTGCCATAGTGCTTGGAACGGATCTGCTCTAATACCAACTGTCATGGGCCTATGGCTTTTTCGCGTCCTACCCGTGCGGCCTTGAGAAGTCTTCCCAAACAGCCTTCTCACACTCAACTCACAAAACCTTTTTGAAGATTAACTTTAGAAGTATATTTCACTTGAAAATTGAGAGTGAGTACAAATGAGGGGCAGGAGGTCCCCTTTTATACAAGTTTTGGGCAAGCTACAACCGTTAAATCCCTCCTTGATCCAAGGGTGGATATTACATCCTTTCGACTTCCTATGTATATACATTTTCTAGCATTTATTACATGTCTAGTTCCAATGTGTTTACCTTCCCTAGGAGTGTCTACATTCAACGTATTGTCCATCCCTAGGTACAAAGGACCATGACACATGCAATACACTTAAGCCATTGTATATATTATAACCACTTAAAGATTAGAATTAAATTCATATCATGACTATGGCTAAGAGAATAATGGTGTGGCCTTTGTCAATCTTGCAATCAAGTTATGAATAAGAGATTAACTTAACATCAATAAAATGCATAAAAGATCCATTAAATCACATGCCCTATACCAGTAGAATTATCCCCCATTAGATTCATCCTTTATAGGATAAAAAGCTTAAAATACCTATACCCTAATCATCACATCATACATCCTTTTATTTTTAGGTTTTACTACCTTACTTTATAATTTATACCTTATTGTTATTGTCCTTGCACTAACACATTTCTTTTTGTTTTATTTTGTTATTTTTCTTATGTCATCTTATGACGTTCATTTAAGAATACCTATTTTGTCCATCAAACATATAATAAGGAATTCATAACTAGTAAGGTGTACAATCCTAACTTAATCTCATATGAAAAGAATGGAGGACAAAGTCAAAGAGCTAGCTAGCCACACAACAAAATTCAAACCTTAATCAAGGAATTAAAGGAGTAAGTGTAGTAAATAGTTTATACATTCGCTAAAGGAAGGATAGTCATAAGGGACATAATTCCTTAAAAAGAATTCTCCAACCATAGTTGATGGGCTATTTCAAACAACCCCAATGTTAAGAGCTTCTTTAACACTCTTCATCTATGCTTAATCAATGGTATAACCCTTTTTAACTACGCAATCATTTCATGCTAAGATGTATGTGTCTGACGTCACTTTAGCACTTCATACTATTAATGCTACCCTTGGCGAATTTAAAACTACTCTTGAATTGAAGGATGAAGTGGAAAGATGCACTAAGCACTCTATGAAACAAAAAAATTGATCTTTTATTGGAGGAAGTCAAAACTATCAAAGGGGATGATGTGCACACTCTCTTAAGCACAGAAGATCTTTGTCCAGTTTAAGATGTAGTCCTTTTGCCAAAATTTAAGATTATAGAATTTGGAAAGTATGATAGCATGATGCCACTTATATATCACTTGACCATGTACATTTGAAAAGAGCAAAATTATTGATATTGTTGTTAACACTACAACATCTAAGAAAACTAGTATGACCTAAAGGAAGAAAGGCATGTTGCTTGTTGGGTCACCCATGGATCTATATTGCAAGAGCGATTCTCTCCTGCTTACACCAAAAGGTGAAGTTCATCATAGGTGATCAATTAATAGAGGTCCGAGTGGAAAAAGAAGGAGCACACTAACCCTCACTAGAGGCTTGCTGTTGCCACCATTGACCATCAACAATGTCATTGAAAAATGCCACAACACCCTCATTAGAGCCACCAATGATTGATTTGTGCATTGTCAAAGGCTATGCACCAAAAGGAGGTTTGGAAGTACGTGAACTGACAAAGCAACCTAAGGCCAACCGCTACATTACTGCTACTTGTGTTGCCACCTAGCATCTCTTTGGCCCAAAATCCACACTATTTGATGCATCGGGCATTGATTTTCCCAACAACACCTTTCATGTATTGAATAGAGCGTGAAGATGAAATGACCATTGGACTAAAGCTCATCTTTATTGCTTGCTCCATCCCTCACATAGGTTATTTTTGACCACTGTCGCCTCATGAAACCAACATTGGTGAACTCGATAAGTGACGATCTACCCAATAGTGCCTCTCATGTGTCAATTAGAGGCTAACGACGCTTCCCTACGTGTAGCAACCACTCTCTTTCTCTGCATTATATTTGGTCCCAAAAATTAGCAAAACACCATTTTTAAAGCCAAATCTTGGCTTTCCACACTAGAAATCATATTCAAGACTAGTGATTGAGGCATTTTAAAGCTTGAAATGCAAGAAAATGATCAAAGGAGTGGTAAGTATAGAGAGAAAGAGTGATTTTGGACCTAAAATAAGAGAGAAGCATAAATGGTAGGGGGTTTTGGAATCTGAGGATAGAAATAAAAGGAAAAATAAAAGAAAGAAAAAGGAAGAAAAAAAAGAAAAAAAAAAAGAAGAAAAGTGAAAAAGAAAAAAGACACAGTTTTTATTGGCAGTACTAGTTTGGGATGCCCCTTTTAAGCCTATAGGTGCAAAATTACATTAATTCCTCTAAGAAAAAAAAATATCCTTTTTGCCACCCGTTTAAATTCCTTAAAATCCTAACATGTTTGCCTTTATGACAAATCATAAAAAAAGAGAGGGGGACATAAATAAAGTATCAATAAGAGAAGTGTAGAAGTAACAATACATGAACAATAGTACCGTTGCTTGTGATGGGTGTTTAAGTGGGTTAGCTACGGCCTTTGCCAAATATAACTATGCTCCCGAACCCCGAAGAATCTAGGTAAAGTAGACCAAGTCAAATACATACATTACAATGCTCCCCTACTACCCCCCAATCTTGACACACCACTAAAGGTGTTGAATGCCACACCTTATCTTCCATGTCCATCAAACTCCCTTATCTTGATAAGCTCATCATGATAATTATTAATTGAGAATATTCTAACAATCACCAAACCTTGGATAAGTTTTATCAATTAGGAGCCCTTTGTTGGCCAAAGCATTTTATGTTGGCAAGAACCTTTTGTAAGCTCTCTAAAGAAAATGCTCCACTTTGTTAGGAAATTGGAGCTGTCATAATTGCTTCCACGACCAATGATTAGCTCCAATGCTCATGGATGTAGAGGTGTTTGTTGCTTGAGAGTGCAACTTCATAAGATAATAAGTAGATTGGATTGTATATGCTTCATCTCCATTATAATGCTAAATGAGTTCATCATCTAGTCCCCTTATACTAAAAGGGATAGAAAGGAGTTAAACCCACTTAGTTGGATCAAAAATATGTTGGAGAAGGTCCTTATGCCACTATTTTGTATATGGGTCAATAAGCACAAAAATTGAATCATTTTCAAGAGGCATTGATGAGACTTTGAATCCATGCTACTCTAAAAGCCAAGGATTCAACCATATTTTATCTTTTAAACCATTGCCAATGAACCATATTAAACCATAACACAAGAAAGGTTAAGTATCTACAATAGAGTGCCATGTGTAGCTTGGAGTATATCCTAGTCAAGCATCTAGGGAATCACATTTTGGAAAATAATAGGCTTTCAAAAGTTTAAATAAGAGTGAGGATTCATTGTTGAGAAGAAGAGAATGGTAAGTGCTTTGGACTTTTTGTGTAAGGGTTGGTGAATGGCTAGGATGTATGCAATTATTGGAAAAGTTTTATTATAGGGATATGGATAAATAGATATAAGTGAACATAGGCTCACATCACACAATCATAGTCATTGATTATTATGCATTAAAAGATGTGTTAACTATAATAGTTATAACTGCACATTTGTGTACCCATGTTTACTTATATCCATTTATTTGTGTATCTTTAACTTTTTTATTCCTCGAAAAGGATGTGTACTTGTGTTAAATATTATATGGTATTTGCATTTTGGGTATGTATTGGATAGATACATGAAAAAAGTATTGGATAGATGCATGAAATATGTAGCTTTTGTCAAATCTTTATTTTTAGAAAGAGTTTGAATGAGATATGGAAGATCTCAAGACAAAATGGAAAGAATCAAAAAGGTTTAAGTGTGACAAAAAGTTAGGATCGATCAACTAGACATCTTGAAAAAGAAATTAAAGAAAGTCAAAATTTTAATATAAAGTTTGAATCAGTAGAATAGACTAGTCACTATGGTTGATCAATGATGCAAAAATTGCTAAAAACATAATCTTGGTAAAAAGTTTAGATTGATTGATTAGTTAAAATGCTATGGTCAATTGATGCCCTAAAAAAGAAATTTCCAAATTTGGTTTCTAATTTTGATGAACTTTTTCTAAAAAAAGAGATCTCAATCATAACAACTAGTTTAGCCTTAGAAATCTATAAAAGTGTATTAGGAACTCTTTGTTAGAAGTCTGGAACACCTTGAATAAAAGAGAGAAGCTAAAGAGCTTTAACACGTGGTTAAAAAAAAAAAGAGTTAAGATTGTAAAAGAAACAAGAGTTCTCTAGGTTTAAAAGTGTTAATGGCGAGTGTGCTCTAGAGTTATAAAAAACCATTGGTTCTTACATAAAGCTTCACATAAGCTTTATAAGTTCAAGATTAAAGGACCTAAAGAGCAAAGGGTTTTCTTGACCTATAAAAAGAAAAAGTTGTTGATGGATTGAACTATTAAGGATTAAGGAGTAGATGTAAGCTTGTGGTGGATCTGAACCACTATAAATCACTATGCAATCTCTCTCTACCTAACTTTCTTTAATTTTTGTTGTGCCTATATTGTTTATATTACTTGTGATTATTTTGTTATTGTTTATTATTAAGGTTAATTAGCTTTTAGTTAGGTTAATGTGAGTGTTACGTGACCTTGGCCATTTAAACCCTCTTGGGTTGCATCTAGAAGCAATAAGTGATATTAAAGCTTAATCTCTATTCACAAGTTTAACACCATAGAGTTAATCCATTGTAGTTCTTATACCTATGTGCCATGTTAAAAGTGACAACATTCTTAGACCACCCACTTTTTTGGGACCAACTATGAGTCATGGAAAAACAAATTGATCACATATATCCAATCCCATGATTATGACCTTTGGAAGGTAGTTGAGAGTGGTGATAAGAAAATTTAGACAACCATAGAAGGTAGTTTGAGTGGAAGAGTAAAGAGTGAGCTTACTCTTGAGGAAAAGAAATACAAAATCCTTAACTCTAAAACCATTTACATACTTTATTATGGTTTGAGTGTCAATAAATATAATAGGATATCTTTGTGCAAATCTGTAAAAGAGATTTGGGATAGGCCCAAGGTCATACACAAAGGTACCTCATAAGTGAAGAACATAAAGATTAATCTACTTATGCATGTGGTTAAGCTATTTAAGATGAGGAGTGACAAAAGAATTTTTGAAATGTACATGAGATTCACTAATATCATCAATCCTCACATTAACCTTAGAAAGCAATTAAACATGTTGGAGCTCATAAAGAAGCTACTGAGATCACTACATAAATCTTGAAACCCCAAGGCAATTGCAATAATTGAATCTACAGACCTAAACACATTAGGCTTAGATGAATTGATTGGCTACCTATTAATTCATAAGATAACCTTTAACAAGAAGGTATTAAAGAAGAAAAAAGGATTGGAATTCAAAATCTCCTTAACAAAAAAGAGTGATGATGAAGATGAGTTGTCTTCATTCTTTAAGGAAGAAAATCAAAGGATGGTAATAGTAGTGAAAAAGTTCACTAACCTTGTGAGAAGAAAAGGATTCAAAGGAAGAAGATTATTCAAACGTAATAATGAGAAAGACAAGATTATTTGCTACAGTTGCAACAAGCCTAGTCATATTGCTACAAATTGTCCAAATGAGAAAAAGAAAGATAAGAAGCCAACAAAGATGACACTCAAATCTACTTGAGGTGAATCAAGTGACTCTGATAGTGACTCAAACAATGATGTAAGAATCAACTTGGCCTTTATGGCAAAGGAAGAAAAGGTAACTTCTAATTCTTTTGAATATGAATCTTATGATGAATCCCTTGTTGAACAATTATATGATGCATTAGAACTCCTGCATAAGAAGCTCAATAAAGTAGTTGCCATAAATTAGAGCTAAAAGCTCAAATAAAATCCCTTGAGGAGAAAATTGGTTCATTGAGCAAGAGGTTGCTTGCTTAAAGGATGAAAATGTTTCATTAAAGCCTAAAAATGCTTCCTTAATGGACGAGGTCAAGTCATCTATTGAAAAAAGTTATGCGATAATTATATTATATGTATTATATTTATTCTATTATATTTAACCTTTTTAGTGTATTTTCTTCTCAAATGAACTTATTAGAGTTGATTTTATATTTTAGGAAAAGACCAAATGGATTGGAATAATTTAAAAGCTCAAAGATGTGGTTTTGAGAAAATCTAACCACTGTAGGTTATTTTATGAATTTCACATTTTAAACATTATTAGATGGATTAGGGCCTTCATAAGAATTAAAATAGATATCTTGAACTTTCTAGAATGGAATTATATGTAGAGATCAAAGAAGAATTGGGTCATGAACCAACCAATGTCCTTAATCCAACATATAGGCTAGTCAAAGTTATCCTAATTCAATTAGGAGTTGTCCACAGGCCTACGATTTGCAAGGTTAGGGTTTTATTTTAGATTATAAAGATTGAAATCATTGAAGAAGCATTGTGAAACTTCTTAGTTTTTATTTCTAATTTGATTCTTTTCTTTGAATTCTCATATTCTTTTATTATTATTGTTTATAATTATATTGTATAATTACTAGGATTTATACTAGACAATTATATTTTATGGTCTAATGCTAGTTTAGAATTCAAGTCTATAATTACTTGATAATTTTAATACTAAGTAACAAGTAGAAATTGATAATTATAACCAAGTCTTTGTCTAATTTTTATAAAGAATATAGTCTAAAATTGAACAAATTAGTTTGGAAATTTGTTGTTTAGATTGAACTATTTTTCTTATCTTAATTCTATTAATAACTTATATCTAGAGAGCTTGTTTTAGGTAGTTTAATTAATAAGAGATTAATTGAAGAACTTGTCTAAATCAACAATAAACTAAGAAAAGATTTAAAATAATAGAGTTTATCATTATTCTTAACCAAATATTCAATTCAAGAATTGCTAATCTTTAGTGTTAATGATTAATGTGTGAATCCAATGGTGTAAATATCCTTATTACCAAAGGGATGCTCATTTATTGGCTTTATTTGCAATTAGTTTTTTAGTTTGATTTTCATTAGTTTAATTAAAACCAAATTTCTTCCTCTTTGCTCTCTTATTTACCTGAACTTAATAAGATTATCATTAGTTAACTAATTAATCAAAACTCAATTTTTGTGTATTCAACCTCTAATCACCTCAATTACAAACTTGTCAATTGAGTGATTTAGGGTAATTTTGGTGTATTTGACACACATCAAAATTTGGCACCATTGCAAGGGATTTATTGTTTAGTTAATTTGTTTCCTTATAATTATAATTCTATATAACTTGTGTTGTAAGCTTGTATGTCTAAAGAAGAGTTTGACTAAAAGTTCTGTCAAATAAAAGACTACATTTAAGCCAACAAGCCTATGGTTTTTCCTCCTTTATTGCAAACTACACCCATATATAGTTAAAAATATAAATTTAATCTATCACTTAATTTTAATTTCATTTAATCTTTCAAATACAAATCTAAATTTAAAAAATTTTCAAATTAATTAAGGTACTAATCAAAACTAATAGCAAAATTAATTTTAATTTTACTTTACTACCTTTTTGCAAATTTAAGTTAAATGTAAATTAGTTTGATGAATTGTTATTACAAACATACTTTGATTTTTTTTTTATTTTAACATTTCTAATTAAATATCCAAAATCTACACAATTCCCAAGCCTAAACATATCTTGCTTTTTGTAGGCATAATTAGCAAAGAAAATTTAGTGAAAGTTGGCTTCGTCATGGATTTTTCTTCTTCTTTTTTTATTACAAAAGTGGAACATCCAAAAACTTGCCAATGTTATTTGCATTTAGTTTAATGGCTTTATTTGAAGAATAGTCAATGCAAGAACAATATATTGGTTGGATTTCCTACCAATTAAGATTGATAAAGTTTTATTAAAAGAAAAAACAGAGAGAGAAAGAAATTGATAAAGGAATGCCCAAGTGGAATATTGTTTATTATATATAACAATGGACTAAAAATTTGCCAACTGATTAAAGACATTATGCAATGTTTGGATATAAATCATGGTAGGAAAGAAAATTAAGAGAAAAAGAAAATAATGGGAAAGAAAGTGAATTTCTTATACTTATTTGGATAAGACTGAAAATGATAAGGAAGAAAGTGGACTAAAATTGTATTTTGTTATTTGTAAGTGTAAAAAAGGAAATGAAAAGGAATATATATCTGTAAAATTACTTTCTTGTAGCTCTTTTAAAAAGGAAAGAATGTACTACATGAAGATAACATGGTCATTTTCCAAAATACTCCCTCCTTTCTCCCATTTTCTCACCGATTTGGTGAGATTAAGAATTATGGGTCCTATGTGAAATTTCTTTGAGTTTTTCAACAATCTTTTTTTCTTAAAGTTTATCAAAAAAAAAAAAGGTAAAAAATATCTACTTTCAAACCTATTTTGGTTTTCATTATTTTCATTACCACCCTTTTCTACCAATCCAAACAAATTGTTAAGGTTGGTCAATAGCAACCCCATGCCTATTGTCAAAGTGCCAAGTGTGAGCTTTCCATTGGGAGGATAAAGGGAAAAAACAAGTTCAACTAGGTAAGGTAAAAGGTAGGATTTGTTTAGCATTGTCCTAAGTAAATTTGCCCCAAAATAGCCTCACTTAGGTCATTCTTTTGTTTTTTTTTTTTTTACCAAAGAAAAATTTGTAAGTATATCAATCATTATACCGATGGACTAAGGTGAAGGATCATCTATTGACATCCTCATTTAACTTCTCTTATAGGGGAGACCTACAACTTAAGCACTAGGCTTAAGTAGATCTTTCCTATACTTAGCTTTAATGTTAATAAGTTTGAAACCTAGCATTACACACTTAGCATAAGTCTCCATTTTGTATTTTGGGACAAGTGATAATGAAGAGACTCTAACCTAAACTAATATAGAGATAAACATATCAAATCGTCAACAAGACTACTAATTCAAATGATGGGTAATACCATTTTCGTCCTAAATCAAGTCCTCCCTCTTATAAGTATTATATTAATAAGGTAGACCTACACGTTGTGCAAGTTTTAGATGTATAAAAATAATTGTATTGAAACTGGCTTCCTAGAGCAATTGGTCTATAAACCTTGTGCCAAAGGAGGAGGTAAGAGTTTGAATCGTGCCTCCTCCATTACCTGCCTTATACATATATGAACTATATGACCTTCCATTTAGACCCAAGAAAAAAGGATAATTGTATTAGAGTAATGCTTCAAAATCAATAATTGTGATTATAATTTACTATGAAAGTCTAAAATAGCAAGAGATTAATTTGAAAACATAAGCTTAAAATAATTGCTAAGTTTCTCATATTGGTTCTCCACATGTCGCACTAACTTTTTCTTTAATAATATAGACTAAATATGCTTATTTTAATGGTACGAAAGGAGGATTGGTGCATGTTAAAATATTAATTTTGGTAAATTTCTAAATTAATGTAAAATACTATTGAACAAAACTGAATAATCGTAACTACAATATCAAAATTTTTTTATATTTTGTACTTTTAATTTCATTATGCAAAATTTTTTATAATAACTAATTGTTAAATAGAACTCTACATGACTAAGCTATTTTTTTGTTTTATAATTGTACTATTTTGCTAAACATTAGTGTTTAACAATTAATATGTTTGAATTGAAATAATTGAATAAAATTAAAATTGAGTAATGAACTTAATTTGAGTTTTTAGGAGTATTTTTTTAAGAAAAAATAAATTTAAAAATATTTGTTTCCTTCTTAAAAAAATAAAAAGAGGAATTTAATTTTTTTTCTTTTTGTAAAAATTATTTTTTGTTTTTATTTTTCTTACTTATGAGTATTTATATTGTGTAAATTTTAAACATACATAAGTTGGGTAAATTGTAATATATGTTATCTTGTAATATAGTAAATTAAATAAATTAGATGCATGTTGAAGTCTTAATTCTTTTTAAATAATAAAAAGTGCTAAAAATCAAATATAAAGTTAGTGTTAAAAATTATAAACTGTGAGAATTTATTGAAAAAAGTAGAACTTGAATAAAATACTTAAGTATTCTTAAAATTAACTAAATATGGTCATATAAATGTTTTATTAGTTTCCTTTCAATTTCAAACATATATACTTACATATAGATATGGAAAAAAAATAATCGGCAGAGAAAATGAGTCAAAAGAGAGACAAAATAAGTTGGTATATAAGTCTTACAAAATAAAAAATTATAAACTTTAAAAAATTATGTTTTTTTTTGTTTTTTTTTAAAGTGAGTTTCATATGGTAGCTTATTTTTGCCTCTCCTTTAACTATTTTTCTCCACTAACAAGATCACACCTTATAAATATATACATATAGATAGAAGGAGTTGAGTTCTTAGAGAAAAATATCAACAACAATTCATATTTCAACAATTCTAGATGAACTAGTTGTTCTCATATATGCACTTGGGCTTGAATTTCGTTTAAGAAAAAAAATATAAATATTTTGTTTCTTTTAAAGAGAAAATCTAATCTAAGGTGAGAAATAGGTGAATAGGTTGATTCAAGTTAGATTATTGTAGACCTTAGATTGTTTGAATTTTAGATGTTAGATTTATCAAATTTTGTATATATTGGCTTTCAAGTACATCAAATTTCAAGTTTTATTAACTTTAGATATGTCTAGTTCATTGAATTTAAAATTTATTAATTTTTCATCATTAAAGTTTTTGATTCAAACTTTTTGAATATAAGTTAGATTTTTTTTTTCATTTAATAAAAGTTGAGTTGAGTAAAATTTTGATTAAATTATTTAGGTATACCAATACTTGTCACCTATAAGAGGGAGGAAGGATACAAAAGCAACAACCAAAGTTAATACTTATGTGTTCTTTATTTAAAAGTTTGTGTTTAGATTTTATGTAAACTAAGGGTGTTTGTGAGTACAAGCCACATCCAAATCACCATTGGTAGTCTCTTTAAAATTTAATCCATAACCACTTCATCAATAACCCTAAACCATCCAAAATGTCATGATAATTGTAAGTTAATTGTAGTCAATTTAAGGTGAATTCAAATATATAACAAGTAGCACAATCAATTATAATTTACCATAACAATTAAAATTATGGATTACAATAAAAGGATATTGATTTCAATCATAAGTGTAATATATAAATTATCCCATATTAAAAACATAGGCCTCAACTAATTCGAACTTGTATTTATCCTCAAAACACTCCCTTAACCAATTACAATGCCTAAGAACTTATTGTTATCAATTAGGAAGCAAGCATTTTGGAGTGAGTATTGTTGTGCTTGTCGCTTACAATAATTGTCTCGTGGTCTATACTTTTCGATATCGATAACATCTATATAAGTAAAATGTAAAGCAGTTAAGGTTCAGATAGTCTTTTAATATATTTTTCTCCTCCTCTCGTGGGCCATATCCTAATTAAAAAGATTTTAGTTGTTCGAATTAAACCCACTGAAAGGATAAATCAAAATGTAAAAATTTTACTCTTTTTTCAATTAATTTCAATTGAAATTAAAAAAAGAAAAATAAAATTACACTATATAATTAAACTTTAGTATTAAAGAAAAAGAACCATTTAATTGAAAAATTACTTTATACTCTTTATCCACCACATGAGCAAATTGGAATAATATTGCAGGAGACTCCTTTCTCAAAATGTACCATTTAATACAAGTTGTCATGTCCACGTACGAGAGACACGTCAAGTTTGATTATCCATATGCAATCTAAAATTCACTAAATTGAAAGCACAACAAAGGTTATCCCTTTAAGGCAAAAGTGAAGCCATTATTAGTATAACGGGAAAAAAATAATAAAAACCAAGATAAGGAAAAAAAAAAAAAAGAGAAGAAGAAGAAGCAGAAGAAAGCCTGCTCGAGGAAAAGTGGAGGTGAAGATAAGGAAACAGAGAATATTAGTGGAAGTGAGTGACTAGATTTTCTGTGAGTTTATTATAAAACAATTTAGTATTTATATTTCAACAGAGTATCTACATGTAGTATAATTTTAAATGATTCACAAAAATGGTATCATTTTATTATAAATGATTTAGTTCTAGTTTACTACAAATATTTTTTTAATTATTTAATTACGATGGATTGAATTTATTTTTAATGCTTTGTAAAACCTCAAATTTATAACCAATTTGCCTTCGACAGTGAGAAAAAATTAAAAATCATTTATATATATATAAATATATATTTTTTTCTTCAGGATTAGAATAAACGAATTTTGACAAATTGACTTGGGTAATTTTTGACGAATTAGATGGTTTATGAATACAAAGCAAAGCAAAGCAAAAGGGTCTTCTTAGGAATGAGTTATTGCAACAATTGTTGGAGCTTTCTTAGGAAAAAATGAAGACACGGTGTTATAATTTACTAATTATATTGAAAATACTTATAAGAAATACAAGTTTTCAACAAAAACTCCTTGTTGAATAAAATTCAACTCATTCCAGGTTCCAAGGAGTGTAGATGTGTTTGTTGCCACAAATATTATACCTGTTGTGTGCACACAAGTTATTTTCAAGTTCATTAAGTGTGAATGAGTTATTGCAATAAAAGGTGGAGCCTTCTTAAGAAGAAATGATAATAAGGTGTCATTATTTAGTAATTATACTGAAAATACTTGTAAGAAATGCTAGTTCTCAACAAAGACTCCTTGTCGAAAGAAATTCAATGTATTCCAGCTTCCGAGGGAGTGTAGATGTGTTTGTTGCCATGAATATTGTGCTTATTGTATGCACACAAGTTATTTTTAAGTTCATTAAGTGTGAGTTATTGCAACAAAAGGTGGAGCCTTCTTAGGAAGAAATGAAGAGACAGTCTTGTTATTGAGTAATTATACCAAAAATACTTGTAACAAATGCTAGTCTCCAGCAAAGACTTCTTGTTGAATGAAATTCAACACATTCATAGTTCCTAAGGGTGTGTAGATGTGCTTGTTGCGATGAATGAGTTATTGCAACAAAAGGTGGAGCCTTCTTAGGAAGAAATGAAAAGACGGTCTCATTATCTAGTAATTATATCGAAAATACTTGTAACAAATGCTAGTCTCCAGCAAAGACTTCTTGTTGAATGAAATTCAACACATTCATAGTTCCTAAGGGTGTGTAGATGTGCTTGTTGCGATGAATGAGTTATTGCAACAAAAGGTGGAGCCTTCTTAGGAAGAAATGAAAAGACGGTCTCATTATCTAGTAATTATATCGAAAATACTTGTAAGAAATGCTAGACTTCAACAAAAACTACATGTTGAATGAAATTCAATGCATACCAACTTTGAAGGGAGTGTATATGTGTTTTTGGCCATGAATATTGTGCCTGTTGTTTTCAAGCTCATTAAGTGTGAATAAGTTATTGCAATAAAAGTTGGAGCCTTTTTAGGAAGAAATGAAGACACGGTGTCATTATTCAGTAATTATACTGAAAATACTTGTAAGAAATGCTAGTCTTCAACAAAGACTCCTTGTTGAAAGAAATTCAATGCATTCTAGGGTCCAAGGGAGTGTAAGTGTATTTATAGCCATGAATATTGTGCTTGTTGTGGGCATATAAGCTATGTCTAAGTTTATTAAGGGAGAATGAGTTATTGCAACAAAAGGTGAAGCCTTCTTAGGAGGAAATGAAGAGATAGTCTCATTATCCAGTAATTATTTCGCAAATACTTGTAAGAAATGCTAGACTTGAACAAAGACTACATGTTAAATGAAATTCAATGCATTCTAGCTTCCAAGGGAGTGTAGATGTGTTTGTTGCCATGAATATTGTGCCCGTTGTGGGCACACAAGCTATTTTTAAGATCATTAAGTGTGAATGAGTTATTGCAACAATAGTTGGAGCCTTTTTAGGAAGAAATGAAGACACGATGTCATTATTTAGTAATTATACCAAAAATACTTGTAAGAAATGCTAGTCTTCAACAAAGACTCTTTGTTGAATGAAATTCAACGCATTCCAAGTTCCAAAGGAGTGTAGATGTGTTTGTTGCCATGAATATTGTGCTTGTTGTGGGCATACAAGCTATTTTCAAGTTCATTAAGTGTGAATGAGTTATTCCAACAAAAGGTGGAGCCTTCTTAGGAAGAAATAAAGACATGGTGTCATTATTCAGTAATTATACCGTAAATACTTGTAAGAAATACTAGTCTTTGACAAATTCTTCTTGTTGAATGAAATTCAACGCATTCCACATTCCAAGGGAGGGTAGATGTGTTTGCTGCCATGAATATTGTGCTTGTTGTGGTCACACAAGCTATTTTCAAGATCATTAAGTGTGAATGAGTTATTCCAACAAAAGGTGGAGCCTTTTTAGGAAGAAATGAGGACATGGTGTCATTATTCAGTAATTATATCAAAAATACTTGTAAGAAATGCTAGTCTTCCACAAATTCTCCTTGTTGAATGAAATTCAACGCATTCCACGTTCCAAGGGAGTGTAGATGTGTTTGTTGCCATGAATATTGTGCTTGTTGTGGGCACACAAGCTATTTTCAAGATCATTGAGTGTAAATGAGTTATTGCAACAATAGTTGGAGCCTTTTTAGAAAGAAATAAAGAGACGGTGTCATTATTTAGTAATTATACCAAAAATACTTGTAAGAAATGCTAGTCTTCAACAAAGATTCAATGCATTCCAGGTTTGAAGGGAGTGTAGATGTGTTTGTTGCCATGAATATTATGCCTGTTGTGGGCACACAAGCTATTTTCAAGTTCATTGAGTGTGAATGACTTATTCCAACTAAAGGTGGAGCCTTCTTAGGAAGAAATGAGGACATGGTGTCATTATTCAGTAAGTATACTGGAAATACTTGTAAGAAATGCTAGTCTTCGACAAATTCTCCTTGGTGAATGAAATTCAACGCATTCCAAGGTTCCAAGGGAGTGTAGATGTGTTTGTTACCATAAATATTGTGCCCATTATGGGCACATAAGCTATTTTCAAGTTCATTAATTGTGAATGAGTTATTGTAACAAAAGGTGGAGCCTCCTTAGGAAGAAATGAAGAGAAGGTCTTGTTATTGAGTAATTATACCAAAATACCTACAACAAATGCTAGTCTTTAACAAAGACACCTTGTTGAATGAAATTTAATGCATTCCAAGTTCCAAGGGAGTGTAGATGTGTTTGTTGCCATGAATATGGTGCCTGTTATGGGCACATAAGCTATTTTTAAGTTCATTAAGTGTGAATGAGTTTTTGCAACAAAGGGTGGATCCTTCTTAGGAAGAAATGAAAAGACGGTCTTGTTATTTAGTAATTATACTGAAAATACATGTAAGAAATTCTAGTCTTCAACAGAGACTCCTTGTTGAATGAAATTCAACGCATTCCCAATTCCTAAGGGAGTATATATGTGCTTGTTGTGATGAATATAGTGCCTTTTGTGGGCATTCAATCTATTTTCAAGATCATTAAGAGTGAATGAGTTATTGTAACAAAAGGTGGAGCTTTGTTAGGAAGAAATGAAGGGATGGTCTCTTTATTGATTAATTATACCGAAAGTACATTTAAGAAAAGGTCGTCTTCAACAAAGACTCCTTGTTGAATGAAATTCAATGCATTCCTAGTTCTTGAGGGTCTGTAGATGTGCTAATTATGATGAATATAATGCCTTTTTTGGGTATTTAAGCTATTTTTAAGATCATTAAGCATGAATGAGTTATTGCAATAAAAGGTGGAGTCTTCTTAGGTAGAAATGAAGAGGCGGTCTCATTATTCAGTAATTATACCGAAACACTTGTAAGAAACGCTAGGCTTCAACAAAGACTCCTTGTTGAATGAAATTCAACGCATTCCAGGTTCTAAGGGAGTGTAGATGTGTTTATTCCCATGAATATTGTGCCTATTATAGGCACATAAGATATTTCAAAGATCATTAAGAGACGGTCTCACTATTCAGGTAATATACCGAAAATACTTGTAAGAAATGCTAGTCTTCAACAAAAACTCCTTGTTGAATGAAATTCAATGCATTCCAGGTTCTAAGGGCGTGTAGATGTGTTTGTTGCCATGTATATTGTGCTTGTTGTGGGCACATAAGCTATTTTCAATATCATTAAGTGCGAATGAGTTATTGCAACAAAGGGTGGAGCCTTTTTAGTAAGAAATGAAGAGACGGTCTCATTATTCAGTAAATATCCCGAAAATACTTGTAAGAAATGCTAGTCTTCAAGAAAGACTCCTTGTTGAATTGAACTCAACGCATTCCTAGTTCCCAAGGGAGTGTAGATGTGTTTGTTGCCATGAATATTGTGCCTGTTATGGGCACACAAGCTATTTTCAAGTTCATTAAGTGTGAATGAGTAACTGCAAAAAAAGGTGGAGCCTTACTAGGAAGAAATGAAGAGATGGTGCCATTATTGAGTAATTATATAGAAAACACTTGTAAAAAATGCTAGTCTTTAGGAAAGATTTATTGTTGAATGAAATTCAACGCATTCCTAGTTCTTAAGGGTGTGTAGATGTGCTTGTTGCGATGAATATAGTGCCTTTTGTGGGCATTCAAGCTATTTTCAAGATCATTAAGTGTGAATGAGTTATTGCAACAAAAGGTGGAGCCTTGTTAGGAAGAAATTAAGAGACGGTCTTGTTATTGAGTAATTACACCAAAAGTACTTGTAAGAAATGCTAGTCTTCAACAAAGACTCGTTGTTGAATGAAATTCAATGCATTCCTAGACCCCAAGAGTGTGTAGATGTGCTTGTTGCGATGAATATAATGCCTTTTGTGGGCATTCAAGCTATTTCAAGATTATTAAGTGTGAATGAGTTATTGCAATAAAAGGTGGAGCCTTGTTGGAAAGAAATGAAGTAACGGTCTCATTATTTAGTAAATATATTGAAAATACTTGTAAAAAAAAGCTAGCCTTCAAGAAAGACTCCTTATTGAATTGAATTCAATGCTTTCCTAGTTCCCAAGGGAGTGTTGATGTGTTTGTTGCCATGAATATTGTGCCTGTTGTTGGCACACAAGCTATTTTCAAGTTCATTAAGTGTGAATGAGTTATTGCAACAAAAGGTCGAGCCTTGTTAGGAAGAAATGGAGAGAAGGTCTCATTATTGAGTAGTTATACCAAAAATACTTGTAAAAAATGCTAGTCTTCAAGAAATACTCCTTGTTACATGAAATTCAATGCATTCCAGGGTCTAAGGGAGTGTAGATGTGTTTATTGCCATGAATATTGTGCTTGTTTTGGGAACATAAGCTATTTTCAAGATCATGAAATGTGAATGAGTTATTGCGACATAGGGTGGAGCCTTCTTAGGAATAAATGATGAGACGAACTCATTATTTAGTAAATATATCGAAAATACTTGTAAGAAATACTAGTCTTTAACAAAGTCTCCTTATTGAATGAAATTCAATGCATTCCTAGTTCCCAAGGGTGTGTAGATGTGCTTGTTGCAATGAATATAGCACCTTTTGTGGGCATTCAAGCTATTTTCAAGATGATTAAGTGTAAATGAGTTATTCCAACAAAAGGTGCAGCCATGTTAGGAAGAAATGATGAGATGGTCTCATTATTTAGTAATTGTATCGAAAATGCATGTAAGAAATGCTAGCCTTCATCAAAGACTCCTTGTTTAATGAAATCTATAGAATTCCTAGTTCTAAGGGAGTATAGATGTGTTTGTTACCATGAATATAGTGCTTGTTATGGGCACAAAAGTTATTTTCAAGATTATTAAGTTTGAATGAGTTATTGCAACTGAAGGTGGAGTGTTCTTAGGAAGAAATGAAGAGATGATCTCATTATTCAATAAATATACCAAAAATACTTGTAAGAAATGCTAGTCTTTAAGAAAGACTCCTTGTTGAATTGAATTCAATGCATTCTTAGTTCCCAAGGGAGTGTAGATGTGCTTGTTGCCATGAATATTATGCCTGTTGTGGGCACATAAGCTATTTTTAAGTTCATTAAGTGTGAACGAATTATTGCAACAAAAGGTGGAGCCTTGTTAGGAAGAAATATAGAGACAGTCATCTTATTGAGTAATTATACCAAAAATACTTGTAAAAAATGCTAGTCTTCAAGAAAGACTCATTGTTGAATGAAATTCGATGCATTCCTAGTTCCCAAGGGTGTGTATATGTGCTTGTTGTGATTAATATAGTGTCTTTGTGGGCATTCAAGCTCTTTTCAAGATCATTAAGAGTGAATGAGTTATTGCAACAAAAGGTGGAGCCTTGTTAGGAAGAAATGAAGTCACGGTCACATTATTCATTAAATATACCGAAAAATACTTGTAAGAAATGTTCGTCTTCAACAAAGCCTCCTTGTTGAATGAAATTCAAAGCATTCCAGGTTCCAAGGGAGTGTAGATGTGTTTGTTGCCATGAATATAGTGCATGTTATGGGCATATAAGTAGTTTTCAAGTTCATTAAGTGTGAATGAATTATTGCAACAAAATGTGGAGCCTTCTAAGGATGAAATGAAGACATGATGTCATTATTCAGTAATTATACCATAAATACAAGTTAAAAATGCTAGTCTTCAACAAAGACTCCTTGTTGAATGAAATTCAACACATTCTAGGTTCCAAGAAAGTGTAGATGTGTTTGTTGCCATGAATATTATGCTTGTTGTGGGCACATAAGCTATTTTCAAGTTCATAAAGTGTGAATGAGATATTGTAACAAAAGGTGGAGCCTTGTTAGGGAGAAATGAAGAAACGGTCTCATTATTTAGTAATTGTACTGAATATGCATGTAAGACAAGCTTGTCATTATCAAAGACTCCTTGTTTAATGAAATTCATGGGATTCCAAGTTCCAAAGGAGTATAGATGAGTTTGTTGCCATGAATATAGTGCTTGTTGTGGGCACACAAGCAGTTTTCAAGTTGTGAATGAGTTATTGCAAGAAAAGGTGGGGGCTTCTTAGGAGGAAATGAAGACACAGAGTCATTATTTAGTAATTATATAGAAAATACTTGGAAGAAATGCTTGTCTTCAACAATGACTCCTTGTTGAATGAAATTCAATGCATTCCAGGTGCCAAGGGAGTCTAGATGTGTTTGTTGCCATGAATATAGTGCCTGTTGTGGGCACACAACTAGTTTTTAAGTTCATTAAGGGTGAATGAGTTATTGCAACAAAAGGTGGAGCCTTCTGAGGATGAAATGGAGACACGGTGTCATTATTCAGTAATTATACCGAAAATACAAGTAAAAAATGCTAGTCTTCAACAAAGACTCCTTGTTGAATGAAATTTAACACATTCCAGGTTCCAAGAAAGTGTAAATGTGTTTGTTGCCATGAATATTGTGCCTATTGTGGGCACACAAGCTATTTTCAAGGTCATCAAGTGTGAATGAGTTATTGAAACAAAAGGTGGAGTCTTGTTAGGGAGAAATGAAGAAACGGTCTCGTTATTGAGTAATTATACCAAAAATACTTGTAAGAAATGCTAGTCTTTAACAAAGACACCTTGTTGAATGAAATTCAATGCATTCGAGGATCTAAGGGAGTGTAGATGTGTTTATTGCCATGAATAGTGTGCCTATTGTGGGCACATAAGCTATTTCTAGATCATTAAAAGTGAATGAGTTATTGCAATAAAGGGTGGAGGCTTCTTAGGAAGAAGTGTTGAGCCGGTCTCATTATTTAGTTAATATACCAAAAATACTTGAAAGAAATGCTAGCCTCCAACAAAGACTCCTTGTTGAATGAAATTCAACACATTCCAAGTTCCAAGGGAGTGTAGATGTGTTTGTTGCCATGAATATTGTCCCTGTTGTGGGCACACAAGCTGTTTTGTAGTTCATTAAGTGTGAATGAGTTATTGCAACAAAAGGTGGAACTTGCTTAGGAGGAAATGAAGACACAAAGTCATTATTTAGTAATTATACCAAAAAAAGTTGTAAGAAATTCTAGTCTTCAACAAAGACTCCTTGTTGAATGAAATTCAACGCATTCCAGGTTCCAAGGGAGAGTAGATGTGATTGTTGCCATGAATATTGTCCCTCTTGTATGCACATAAGCTATTTTCAAGATCATTAAGTGTGAATGAGTTATTGCAACAGAGGGTGGAGGCTTCTTGGGAAGAAATAAAGAGAGGGTGTCATTATTGAGTAATTATGCCGAAAGTACTTGTAAGAAATGCTGGTCTTCAACAAAGGCTCCTTGTTGAATGAAATTCAATGCATTACAGGTTCCAAAGGAGTGTAGATGTGATTGTTGCCATGAATATTATTGCTTTTGTAGGCACACGAGCTATTTTCAAGTTCATTAAGTGCAAATGAGTTATTACAACAAAAGGTGAAGCCTTCTCAGGAAGAAATGAAGACATGGTGTCATTGTTCAGAAATTATACAGAAAATACTTGTAAGAAATGTTAGTCTTAAATAAAGAGTTCTTGTCGAATGAAATTCAACGCATTCCAGGTTCCAAGGGAGTGCAGATGTGTTTGTTGCCATGAATATTGTCCCTCTTGTGGGCACACAAGCTATTTTCAAGATCATTAAGTGTGAATGAGTTATTGGAACAAATGGTGGAGGCTTCTTAGGAAGAAATGAAGACATGGTGTCATTATTTAGTAATTATAGCAAAAGTACTAGTAAGATATGCTGGTCTTCAACAAAGACTCCTTGTTGAATGAAATTCAACACATTCCAAGTTCTAAGGGAGTGTAGATGTGTTTGTGGCCATGAATATTGTGCCTGTTGTGGGCACACAAGCTATTTTCAAGATTATTAAGTGTGAATGAGTTATTGTAACAAAAGGTGGAGACTTATGAGGAAGAAATGAAGACACAGTGTCATTATCTAACAATTATACCAAAAATACTTGTAGGAAATGCTAGTTTTCAAGACAGACTCCTTGTTGAAAGAAATTCAACGCATTCCAAGTTCCAAGGGAGTGTAGATGTGTTTGTTGCCATGAATATTGTGCCTGTTGTGGGCACAAGAGCCATTTTCAAGTTCATTAAGTGTGAATGAGTTATTACAACAAAAGGTGGAGCCTCCTTAGGAAAAAATCAAGACACAGTGTCATTATTCAACAATTATACTGGAAATACTTGTAAGAAATGCTAGTCTTCAACAAAGACTCCTTGTTGAATGAAATTCAATGCATTCCAGGTTCCAAGGAGTGTAGATGTGTTCATTGCCATGAATATTGTGCCTATTATTGCCACACAAACTGTTTTCAAGTTCATTAAGTGTGAATGAGTTATTGCAATAGAAGGTGGACCCTTGTTACGAAGAAATGAAGACATGGTGTCATTATTCAGTAATTATACCAAAAATAGTTGTAAGAAATGCTGGTCTTCAACAAAGACATCTTACTGAATTGAATTTAACGCATTCCTATTTCCCAAGGGAGTGTAGATGTGTTTCTTGCATGAATATTGTGCCTATTTTGGGCAAACAAGCTATTTTCAAGTTCATTACGTGTGAATGAGTTATTGCAATAAAAGGTGGACCCTTGTTACGAAGAAATGGAGACACAATGTCATTTTTCAGTAATTATACCAAAAATGCTAGTCTTAAACAAAAACTCCTTGTTGAATTGAATTTAACGCATTCCTAGTTCCCAAGGGAGTGTAGATGTGTTTCTTGCCATGAATATTGTGCCTGTTGTGGGCACATAAGCAATCTTTATGATCATTAAGTGTCAATGAGTTATTGCAACAAAAGGTGGACCCCTGTAACGAAGAAATGAAGACACGGTGACATTATTCAATAATTCTACCGAAAATACTTTTAAGAAATGCTAGTCTTCAACAAATTTGTTGAATTGAATTCAACACATTCTAGGTTACAAGGGAGTGTAGATGTGTTTGTTGCCATGAATATTAAGCTTGTTGTGGGCACATAAGCTATTTTCAAGATCATTAATTATGAATGAGTTATTCCAACAAAGGGTGGAGGCTTCTTAGTCAAAAATGAAAAGACGATCTCATTATTTAGTACATATACCAAAAATAATTGTAAAAAATGCTAGTCTCTAACAAAGACTCCTTGTTGAACGAAATTTAACAAATTTTAGGTTACAAAGGAGTGTAGATGTGTTTGTTACCATGAATATTGTGCTTGTTTTGGGCACACAAGCTATTTTCAAGATCTTTAATTGTGAATGAGTTATAGCAACAAAGGGTGGAGACTTCTTAGGAAGAAATAAAGAGACACTCTCATTATTTAGTAAATATACCAAAAATACTTGTATGAAATGGTAGTCTTCAACAAAGACTCCTTGTTGAATTGAATTGATGAATGCTTTCCTAGTTCCCAAGGGAGTGTAGATGTGTTTCTTGCCATGAATATTGTGCCGGTTGTAGGCACACAAGCTACTTTCAAGTTCATTAAGTGTGAATGAGTTATTGCAACAAAAAGTGGACCCTTCTTAGCAGGAAATGAAGACATGGTGCCATTATTCAGTAATTGTACCAAAAATACATGTAAGAAATGCTAGTCTTCCACCAAGAATTCTTGTTGAATGAAATTCAACACATTCTAGGTCTGAAGGGAGTGTAGATGTGTTTGTTGTCATGAATATTATGCCTGTTATGGGCATATAATCTATTTTTAAGATCATTAAGTGTGAATGAGTTATTGTAACAAAGGGTGGAGACTTCTTAGGAGGAAATGAAGAGACGGTCTCATTATTCAGCAAATATACCAAAAATACTTGAAAGAAATGCTAGTATTCAACAAAGACTCCCTGTTGAATTGAATTTAACACATTCCTAGTTCCCAAGAGAGTATAGTTGTGTTTCTTGCCATGAATATTGTGCCTATTAGGGGCACACAAGCTATTTTAAAGATCATTAAGTGTGAATGAGTTATTGCAACAAAAGGTGGAGTCTTCTTAGCAAGAAATGAAAATGCGATGTCATTATTCAGTAATTAGACCAAAAATTCATGTCAGAAATACTAGTTTTCAATAAAGACTTCTTGTTGAATGAATTTCAACGCATTCTTGGGTCCAAGGGAGTGTGGATGTGTTTGTTGCCATGAATATTCTGCCTATTGTGGGCACACAAGCTATGTTTAAGATCATTAAGTGTGAATGAGTTATAGCAACAAAGGGTGGAGACTTCTTCGAAAGAAATGAAGAGATGGTCTCATTACTTAGTAAATATATTGAAAATACTTGTAAAAAATGTTAGTCTTACACAAAGACTTCTTGTTGAATGAAATTCAATGAATTCTTGGTTCCAAGGGAGTGTAGTTGTGTTTGTTGCCATGAATATTGTGCCTATTGTGGGCACAAAAGCTATTTTCTAGATCATTAAGTGTGAATGAGTTATGGCAACAAAAGGTGGGGACTTCTTAGAAAGAAATGAAGAGACGGTGTCATTATTTAGTAAATATACCAAAAATACTTGGAAGAAATGCTTGTCTTTAACAAAGACTCCTTATTGAATTGAATTTAACGCATTCCTAGTTCTTAAGGGAGTGTAGATGTGTTTCTTGCCATGAATATTGTGCCTGTTCTGGGCACAAAAGTTATTTTCAAGTTCATTAATTGTGAATGATTTATTACAACAAAAGGTGGAGTCTTCTAAGCAACAAATGATGACAGGGTGTCATTACTCAGCAATTATACATAAAATACATGTAAGAAATGCTAGTCTTCCACAAAGTCTTCTTGTCGAATGAAATTCAACGCATTCCAAGTTCCAAGGGAGTGTAGATGTGTTTATTGCCATGATATTGTGCCTATTGTGGGCACACAAGCTATTTTCATGATCAATAAGTGTGAATGAGTTATTGCAACAAAGGGTGGAGATTTCTTAGGGAGAAATAAAGAGACGGTCTCATTATTTAATAAATATACCAAAAATACTTGTAAGAAATGATTGTCTTCAACAAAGACTCCTTGTTGAATTGAATTTAATGCTTTGCTAGTTCCCAAGGGAGTATAGTTGTGTTTCTTGCCATGAATATTATGCCTATTGTGGGCACACAAGCTATTTTCAAGTTCATTTAGTGTGAATAAGTTATTGCAACAAAGGGTGGAGACTTCTTGGGAAGACAAGAAGAGACAGTCTCATTATTCAGTAAATATATTGAAAATACCTATAAGAAATTCTAGTCTTCAACAAATGAAGACACGGTGTCATTATTCAATAATTATATGGAAAATACATGTAAGAAATGCTAGTTTTCAACAAAGACTCCTTGTTGAATGAAATTCAACGCATTCTAGGTTCCAAGGGAGTGTAGATGTGTTTGTTGCCATGAATATTGTGCCTGTTGTGGGCACACAAGCTATTTTCAAGTTCATTTAGTGTGAATAAGCTATTGGAACACTAGGTGGAGACTTCTTAGGAAGAAATGAAGAGACGGTCTCATTATTCAGTAAATATACCAAAAATACTTGTAAGAAATGCTAGTCTTCGACAAAGACTCCTTGTTGAATTGAATTTACCGCATTCCTAGTTCCTAAGGGAGCCTAGTTGTGTTTCTTGCCATGAATATTGTGCCTGTTGTGGGCACACAAGCAATTTTCGTGATCATTAAGTGTGAATGAGTTTTTGCAACAAATGGAGGACCCTTGTAACGAAGAAATGAAAACATGGTGTCATTATTCAGTAATTATACCAAATATGGTTGTAGGAAATGGTAGACTTCAAGAAAGACTCCTTCTTGAATGAAATTCAACGCATTCCAGGTTCCAAGGGAGTGTAGAGTTGTTTGTTGCGATGAATATTGTGCCTGTTGTGGGCACATAAGCTAGTTTCAAGATCATTAAGTGTGAATGAGTTTTTTTAACAAGGGGTGGGGGCTTCCTAGGTAGAAATGAAGAGACAGTCTCATTATTTAGTAAATATACTGAAAATACTTGTAAGAAATGCTAGCCTCCAAGAAAGACTCCTTGTTGAATGAAATTCAACAGATTTCAGGTTCCAAGGGAGTGTAGATGTGTTTGCTGCCATGAATATTGGGCTTGTGGTGGGCACACAAGTATTTTCAAGTTCATTAAGTGTGAATGAGTTATTGAAACAAAGGGTGGAGTCTTTTTAGGAAGAAATGAAGAGATGATCTCATTATTCAGTAATTATACCGAAAATATTTGTGAGAAATACTAGTCTCCAACAAAGACTCCTTGTTGAATGAAATTCAACATATTCCATGTTCCAAGGGAGTGTAGATGTGTCTGTCGCCTAGAATACTGTGCCTGTTCTAGGCACATAAGCTATTTTCAAGTTCATTAAGTGTGAAAGAGTTATTGCAACAAAAGGTGGACCCCTGTTACGAAGAAATGAAGACACGATGTCATTATTTAGTAACTATACCAAAAATAGTTGTAAAAAATGCTAGTCTTCAACAAAGACTCCTTGTTGAATTGAATTTGATGCATTCCTAGTTCCCAAGGGAGTGTAGATGTGTTTCTTGCCTTGAATATTATGCCTGTTGTGGGCACACAAGCAATTTTCAAGATCATTACGTATGAATGAGTTATTGGAACAAAGGGTGGAGACTTCTCAGGAAGAAATGAAGAGACGGTCTCATTATTCAGCAAACATACCAAAAATACCTGTAAGAAATGCTAGTCTTCAACAAAGACTCCTTGTTAAGTGAAATTCAACACATTCCAAGTTCCTAGGGAGTGTAGATGTGTTTGTTGCCATGAATATTGTGCCTGTTATGGGTACAAAAGCTATTTTCAAGATCATTAAGTGTGAATGAGTTATTGCAACAAAGGATGGAGACTTCTTAGGGAGAAATGAAGAGATGGTCTAATTATTTAGTAAATATATCAAAAATACTTGTAAGAAATGCTAGTCTTCAGCAAAGACTTCTTGCTGAATCAAATTCAAAGCATTCTAGGTTCCAAAGGAGTGTAGATGTGTTTGTTGCCACTAATATTGTGTCTATTGTGGGCACACAAGCTATTTTCAAGATCATTAAGTGTGAATGGGTTATTACAACAAAGGGTGGCAGCTTCTTAGGAAGAAATGAAGAGACAGTCTCATTATTCAGAGTATATACCAAAAATACTTGTAAGAAATGCTAGTCTTGTACAAAGACTCCTTGTTGAATTGAATTTAACGCATTCCTAGATCCCAAGGGAGTGTAGATGTGTTTTTTGCCATGAATATTGTGCTTGTTATGGTTACATAAGCTATTTTCAGGTTCATTAAGTATTGATGAGTTATTGCAACAAAAGGTGGAGGCATCTTAGGAAGAAATGAAGACGTGGTGTCATTATTCAGTCATTATACCAAAAATACTTGTAAGAAATGCTAGTCTTCAGCAAAAACTTTTTGTGGAATGAAATTCAACACATTCCAGGTTCCAAAGGAGTGTAGATGTGTTAGTTGCCATGAATATTGTGCCTGTTGTGGGCACACAAACTATTTTCAAGTTCATTAAGTGTGAATGAGTTATTGCAACAAAAGGTGGAGCTTTCTTAGGAAGAAATGAAGACATGGTGCCATTATTTGGTAATTATATCGAAAATATTTGTAAGAAATGCTAGTCTGAATATTGTGTGTAGATGTGTTTGTTGCCATGAATATTGTGTCTGTTGTGGGCACATAAGCTATTTTCAAGTTCATTGAGTGTGAAGGAGTTATTGCAACAAAAGGTGAAGCCCTGTTAGGAGGAAATGAAGAGATGGTCTCTTTATTCAATAATTATACCGAAAAATCTTTCAAAAAATGCTAGTCTTCAACAAAGACTCCTCGTTGAATGAAATTCAACACATTCTGGGTTCCAAGGGAGTGTAGATGTCCTTGTTGCCACGAATATTGTGCCTGTTGTTGGCATATAAGCTATTTTCAAGTTCATTAAGTGTGAATGTGTTATTGCAATAAAAGGTGGAGCCTTGTTAGGAAGAAATGAATAGACGGTCTCGTTGTTAAGTAATTATACCAAAAGTACTTGTAAGAAATGCTAGTCTTCAACAAGTACTCCTTGTTGAATGAAATTCAACACATTATTAGTTCCCAAGGGTGTGTAGCTGTGCTTGTTGCGATGAATATAATGCCTTTTGTGGGCACTTAAGCTATTTTGAAGATTATTAATCATGAATAAGTGATTACAACAAAAGGTGGAGCCCTGTTAGGAAGAAATGAAGAGACAGTCTCATTATTTAGTAATTGTACAAAAAACTTGTATGAAAAGCTAGTCATCATCAAAGACTCCTTCTTTAATTAAATTTCTAGGATTCCTAGTTTTAAGGGAGTATAGATGTGTTTGTTGCCTTGAATATAGTGCTTGTTGTGGGCACACAAGCTATTTTCTAGATCATTAGGTGTGAATGAGTTATTGCAACAAAAGGTGGAGGCTTTTTAGGAAGAAATGAAGAGACGGTCTAATTATTCAGTAAATATACCAAAAGTACTTGTAAGAAATGCTAGTCTTCAACAACGACACCTTGTTGAATTGAATTTAACACATTCTGAGATCCCAAAGGAATGTAGATGTGTTTGTTGTCATGAATATTGTGCCTGTTATGGGCAAACAAGCTATTTTCAAGATCATTAATTATGAATGAGTTATTGCAACAAAGGGTGGAGGCTTTTTAGGTAGAAATGAAGAGACGGTCTTATTATTAAGTAAATAGACCGAAAAAACTTGTAAGAAACGCTAGTCTCCAATAAAGACTCCTTGTTGAATGAAATTCAACACATTCCAGGCTCCAAGGGAGTGTAGATATGTTTGTTGCCTTGAATATTGTGCCTGTTATGGGCACAGAAGCTGTTTTCAAGTTCATTAAATGTGAATGAGTTATTGCAACAAGAGGTGGAGCCTTCTTAGGAAGAAATGAAGATATGGTGTCATTATTCAGTAATTATACCAAAAATACTTGTAAGAAATGCTAGTATTCAACAAAGACTTCTTGTTGAATGAAATTCACCGCTTTCAATGCTCTAAGGGAGTGTAAATGTGTTTGTTGCCATGAATTTTCTGCCAGTTGTGGGCACACAAGGTATTTTCAAGATTATTAAGAAATGCCCATGAAGGGATGAACTTCTTATTGAGCAGTTATACTGAAAATATTTGTAAAAAGTCCTAGTCTTCAACGAAAATTCCTTGTTCAATGAAATGCAACACATTCCTAGTTCCCAAAGGTGTATAAAAGTGGTTGTTTTGATGAATATAGTACCTTTGGTGGGCATTCAAGCTAGTTCCACGATCATTAAGTGTGAATGAGTTATTGCAACAGAAGGTGGAGTCTTCTTAGGAAGAAATTGGGAGACGGTCTCATTATTCAGTAATTATACCGAAAATACTTCTAAGAAATGCTAGTCTTCAACAGATACTCCTTGTTGAATTGAGTTCAATGCATTCCTAGTTCCCAAGGGAGTGTACATGTGTTTCTTGCCATGAATATTGTGCCTGTTGTGCGCACAATAATTATACCGAAAATACTTGTAAGAAATGCTAGTCATCAACAAAGACTCCTGAAGAGACGGTGTCACTATTCAATAAATATACCGAAAATACTAGTAAGAAATCCTAGTCTTCAAAAAAGACTCCTTATTGAATTGAATTTAACATATTCCTAGTTCGCAAGGGAGTATAGATGTGTTTTTTGCCATGAATATTGTGCCAGTTGTGGGCACACAAGCTATTTTCAAGTTCATTAAGTGTGAATGAGTTATTCCAACAAAAGGTGGAGCCTTCTTAGCAAGAAATGAAGACACGGTGTCATTATTCAGCAATTATACCAAAAATACATGTAAGAAATGCTAGTCTTCCACAAAGACTTCTTGTTGAATGAAATTGAACGTATTTTGGGTACCGAAAGAGTGTAGATGTGTTTGTTGCCAGGAATATTGTGCCTGTTGTGGGCACACAAGCTATTTTCAGGAACATTAAGTGTGAATGAGTTGTTGCAACAAAGGGTGGAGACTTCTTAGGAAAAAATGAAGAGAAAGTCTCATTATTCAGTAAATATACCGAAAATACATGTCAGAAATGCTAGTCTTCAACAAAAACTCCTTATTGAATTGAATTTAACACATTCCGGGTTCCAAGGGATTGTAGATGTGTTTGTTGCCATGAATATTGTGCCTGTTATGGGCACACAAGCTATTTTCAAGATTATTAAGTGTGAATGAGTTATTGCAACAAAGGGCAGAGACTTCTTAGGAAGAAATGAAGAGACGGTCTCATTATTCAGTAAATATACCAAAAATACTTGTTAGAAATGCTAGTCTTCAAGAAAAACTCCTTATTGAATTGAATTTAACGCATTCCTAGTTCCCAAGGGAGTGTAGTTGTGTTTCTTGCCCTAAATATTGTGCTTGTTGTGGGCACACAAGCTATTTTCAAGTTCATTATGTGTGAATGAGTTATTGCAACAAAATGTGGAGCCTTCTTAGCATGAAATAAAGACACGGTGTAATTATTCAGTAATTATACTGAAAATACATGTAAGAAATGCTAGTCTTCCACAAAGACTTCTTGTTGAATGAAATTGAATGCATTCTGGGCTCCAAGGGAGTGTAGATGTGCTTGTTGCCACAAATATTGTGCCTGTTGTGGGCACACAAGCTATTTTTAGGATCATTAAGTGTGAATGATTTATTGCAGCAAAGGGTGGAGACTTCTTAGGAAGAAAAGAAGAGACGATCTCATTATTCAGTAAATATACCGAAAATACTTGTAAGAAAAGCTAGTGTTCAACAAAGACTCATTGAATTGAATTTAACGCATTCCTAGTTCCCAACGGAGTATAGTTGTGTTTCTTGCCATGAATATTGTGCCTGTTGTGGGCACACAAGCTATTTCAAAGCTCATTAAGTGTGAATGAGTTGTTGCAACAAAGGGTAGAGACTTCTTAGGAAAAAATGAAGAGTCATTCTCATTCTTCAGTAAATATACCGAAAATACATGTCAGAAATGCTAGTCTTCAACAAAGACTCCTTATTGGATTGAATTTAACACATTCCAGGTTCCAAGGGATTGTAGATGTGTTTGTTGCCATGAATATTGTGCCTGTTGTGGGCACACAAGCTATTTTCAAGATTATTAAGTGTGAATGAGTTATTGCAACAAAGGGCAGAGACTTCTTAGGAAGAAATGAAGAGACGGTCTCATTATTCAGTAAATATACCAAAAATACTTGTTAGAAATGCTAGTCTTCAAGAAAAACTCCTTATCGAATTGAATTTAATGCATTCCTAGTTCCCAAGGGAGTATAGTTGTGTTTCTTGCCATGAATATTGTGCCTGTTGTGGGCACACAAGCTATTTTCAAGTTCATTATGTGTGAATGAGTTATTGCAACAAAATGTGAAGCCTTCTTAGCAAGAAATGAAGACAGGGTGTCATTATTCAATAATTATACTGAAAATACGTGTAAGAAATGCTAGTCTTCCACAAAGACTTCTTGTTGAATGAAATTGAACGTATTCTGGGTACCAAAGGAGTGTAGATGTGTTTGTTGCCAGGAATATTGTGCCTGTTGTGGGCACACAAGCTATTTTTAGGATCATTAAGTGTGAATGAGTTGTTGCAACAAAGGGTGGAGACTTCTTAGGAAGAAATGAAGAGATGGTCTTATTATTCAGTAAATATACCAAAAATACTTGTCACAAATGCTAGTCTTCAACAAAGACTCCTTATTGAATTGAATTCAACGCATTCTAGGTTCCAAGGGAGTGTAGATGTGTTTGTTGCCATGAATATTGTGCTTGTTGTGGGCACACAAGATATTTTCAAGTTCTTTAGGTGTGAATGAGTTATTGCAACAAAAGGTGGAGTCTTCATAGGAAGAAATGAAGAGACGGTGTCATTATTTAGTAATTATACTGAAAATACTTGTAAGAAATGCTAGTCTCCGACAAAGGCTCCTTATTGAATGAAATTAAACACATTCCAGGTTCCAAGGGAGTGTAGATGTGTTTGTTGCCATGAATATTGTGCTTGTTGTGGGCACACAAGCTATTTTCAAGTTCATTAAGTGTGAATGAGTTATTGCAACAAAAGCTGGACCCTTGTTACAAAGAAATGAAGACATGGTGTCATTATGTAGTAATTATACCGATAATAGTTGTAAGAAATGCTAGTCTTCAACAAAGACTCCTTGTTGAATGAAATTCAATGCATTCCAGGTTCCAAAGGAGTGTAGATGTGTTTGTTGCCTTGAATATTGTGCTTGTTATGAGCACATAAGATATTTTCAAGTTCCTTAAGTGTGAATGAGTTATTGCAATAAAAGGTGGTGCCTTCATAGGAAGAAATGAAGACACGATGTCATTATTGAGTAATCATAGTGAAAATACTTGTATGAAATGCTAGTCTCTAAGAAAGACTCCTTATTGAATGAAATACAACACATTCCAGGTTCCAAGGGATTGTAGATGTGTTTATTGCCATAAATATTGTGCCTCTTCTGGGCACATAAGCTTTTTTCACCTTCATTAAGTGTCAATCAGTTATTGCAACAAAAGGTAGAGCCTTCATAGGAAGAAATGAAGACATGTTACCACTATTCATTAATTATTCCAAAAATACTTGTAAGAAATGGTAGTCTTCAACAAAGACTCATTGTTGAATAAAATTCAATGCATTTCAGGTTCCAAGGGAGTGCAGATGTGTTTGTTGTCATGAATATTGTGCCTATTGTGGGCACACAAGCTATTTTCAAGATCATTAAGTGTGAATGAGTTATTGCAACAAAGTGTGGAGGCTTCTTAGGAAGAAATGAATAGACGGTCTCATTATTCAGTAAATATACCGAAAATACATGTAAGAAATGCTAGTCTTCAACAAAGACGCCTTGTAGAATTGAATTCAACAGATTCCTCGTTCCCATGGGAGCGTAGATGTGTTTCTTGCCATGAATAATGTGCTTGTTGTGGGCACACAAGCTATTTTCAAGTTCATTAAGTGTGAATAAGTTATTGCAACATAAGGTGGAGCCTTGTTAGGAAGAAATGAATAGATGGTCTCATTATTGAGTAATTATACCGATAATACATGTAAAAAATGCTAGTCTTCAACAAAGATTCCTTGTTGAATGAAATTTAATGCATTCCAGGTTCCAAGGGAGTGTAGATGTGTTTGTTGCCATGAATATTGTGCCTGTTGTGGGCACACAAGCTACTTTCAAGTTCATTATGTGTGAATAAGTTGTTGCAACATAAGGTGGAGTCTTGTTAGGAAGAAATGAAGAGATGATCTCATTATTGAATAATTAAACGGAAAATACATGTAAAAAATGCTAGTCTTCAACAAAGACTCCTTGTTGAATGAAATTCAATGCATTCTAGGGTCCAAGGGAGTGTTGATGTGTTTGTTGCCATGAACATTGTGGCTGTTGCGGACACATAAGCTATTTTCAAGATCTTTAAGTGTGAATGAGTTATTGCAACAAAAGGTGGAGCCTTTTATGGATGAACCGAAGAGACGGTATCATTACTCAGTAAATATATCAAAAATACACATAAGAAATGCTAATCTTTGACAAAGACTCCATGTAGAATTGAATTCAATGCATTCTAGGTTCCAAGGGAGTGTAGAGGTGTTTGTTGCCATGAATATTGTGCCTATTATAGGCCCAAAAGCTATTTTCAAGATCATTAAGTGTGAATGAGTTGTTGCAACAAAAGGTGGAGCCTTGTTAGGAGGAAATAAAGAGATGGTGTCATTATTGAGTAATTATACCGAAAATACTTATAAGACATGGTAGTCTTCAACAAAGACTCCTTGTTTAATGAAATTCATAGGATTCCTAGTTGCAAGGGAGTGTAGATATGTTTGTTGCCATGAATATTGTGCCTGTTGTGGGCCTAGAAGCTATTTTTAAGATCATTAAGCGTGAATGAGTTATTGCAACAAAAGGTGGAGCCTTGTTAGGATGAAATGGTGAGACAGTCTCATTATTTAGTAATTATACCGAAAATGCTTGGAAGAAATGCTAGTCATCATCAAAGAGTCCTTCTTTAATGAAATTCATAGGATTCCTAGTTCCAAGGGAGTATAAATGTGTTTGTTGCTATGAATATAGAGCCTGTTATGGACAAACAAGCTATTTTCAAGTTCATTAAGTGTGAATGAGTTATTGCAACAAAAGGTGGAGCCTTGTTAGGAAGAAATGAAGAGACGGTCTCGTTATTAAGTAATTATACCAAAAATACTGGTAAAAAATGTTGGTCCTCAAGAAAGACTCATTGTTGAATAAGATTCAATGCATTCCTAGTTCCTAAGGGTGTGTAGATGTGCTTGTTGCGATGAATATAGTGCCTTTTGTGGGCATTCAAGCTATTTTCAACATCATTAAGTGTGGATGAGTTATTGTAATAAAAGGTGGGGCCTTGTTGGGAAGAAATGAAAATATGGCCTTGTGATTGAGTAATTATACTGAAAGTACTCGTAAGAAATGCTAGCCTTCAATGAAAACTCGTTATTCAATGAAATTCAACACATGCCTAGATCCTAAGGGTGTGTCGATGTTTTTGTTGCGATGAATATTGTGCCTTTTGTTAGCATTCAAGCTATTTTCAAGATCATTAAGCGTGAATGAGTTATTGCAACAAAAGGTGGACCTTTATTAGGAAGGAATGAAGAGACGATCTCATTTTCAGTAAATATACCGAAAATACTAGTCAAAGAAGATAGTCTTCAACAAAGACTCCTTGTTGAATGAAATTGAAAGAATTTATAGTTACCGAGGCGTGTAGATGTGCTTGTTGCCATGGATATAGTGCCTTTTGTGGACACACAAGCTATTTTCAAGATCATTAAGTGTGAATGAGTTATTGCAACAAAAGGTGGAGCCTTCTAAGGAAGAAATGGAAAGACGGCCCCATTATCCAATAATTATACCAAAAATACTTGTAAGAAATGCTAATCTTCAACAAAGACTCTTTGTTGAATTGAATTCATCGCATTCCTAGTTCCTAAGGGAGTGTAGATGTGCTTGTTGTGATGGATATAGTGCCTTTTCTGGGCACACAAGCTATTTTCAAGATCATTAAGTATGAATGAGTTATTGCAACAAGAGGTAGAGCGTTGTTAGGAAGAAATGAAGAAACAGTCTCATTATTTAGTAATTGTACTGAAAATGCTTATAAGAAATGCTTGTCATCATCAAAGACTACTTGTTTAATGAAATTCATAGGATTCCTTGTTCCAAGGGAGTATAGATGTGTTTGTTGACATGAATATCGTGCCTGTTGTGCGCACACAAGCTATTTTCAAGTTCGTTAACGGTGAATGAGTTATTACAACAAAGGATGGAGCCTTCTTAGGAAGAAATGAAGAAACGGTCTCATTATTCAGTAATTATACCAAAAATATTTGTAAGAAATGCTAGTCTTCAACAAAGACTCCTTGTTGAATGAAATTCAATACATTCCAGGTTCCGAGGGAGTGTAGATGTGTTTATTGCCATGAATATTGTGCTTGTTATGGGCACACAAGCTATTTTCAAGATTTTTAAGTATGAATGAGTTATTGCAACAAAAGGCGGAGCCTTCTTAGGAAGAAATGAAGAGACGTTCTCATTATTCAAGAATTATACTGAAAATACTTGTAAGGAATGCTAGTCCCCATCAAAGACTCCTTGCTGAATGAAATTCAAAGCATTCCAGGTTTGAAGGGAGTGTAGATGTGTTTGTTGCAATTAATATTGTGCCTGTTGTGTGCACACATGCTATTTTCAAGATCATTAAGTATGAATGAGTTAATACAACGAAAGGTGGATCCTTCTTGGAAAGAAATGAGGAGATGGTCTCATTATTCAATAATTTTACCCAAAATACTTGTAAGAAACGCTAATCAACAACAAAGACTCCTTGCTGAATTGAACTCAACACATTCCTAGCTCCCAAGGGAGTGTAGATGTGCCTATTGCCATGAATATAGTCCCTTTTATAGGCACACAAGCTATTTTCAAGATCATTAAGTGTGAATAAGTTATTGCAACTAAAGGTGGAGCCTTGTTAGGAAGAAATGAATAGATGGTCTCGTTATTGAGTGATTATATGGAAAATGCTTGTAAGAAATGCTAGCCTTCAACAAAGACTCCTTGTTGAATGAAATTCAACGCATTCAAGGTTCCGAGGGAGTGTAGATGTGGTTATTGAATGAAATTCAACACATTGAGGGTTCCAAGGGAGTGTAGATGTGTTTGTTGCCATGAATATTGTGTCTGTTGTGGGCACATGAGCTATTTTTAAGTTCATTAAGTGTGAATGAGTTATTGCAACAAAAGGTGTAGCGTTCTTAGGAAGAAATGAAGAGACGGTCTCATTATTCAGTAATTGTACTGAAAATGCTTGTAAGAAATGTTAGTAATCAACAAAGACTCCTTTTTAATGAAATTCAATAGATTCCTATATCTAAGGGAGAATAGGTGTGATTGTTGCCATGAATATTACTCCCTATTGTGGGCACACAAGTTATTTTCAAGATCAATAAGTGTGAATGGGTAATTATGACAAAATGTGGAGCATTGTTAGGAGGAAATCAAGTGACAGTCTCCTTATTCAGTAAATATACTGAAAATACTTGTAAGAAATGCTAGTCTTCAACAAAGACTCCTTGTTGAATGAAATTTAACGCATTCCAGGTTCCAAGGGAGTGTAGATGTGTTTGTTGCCATGAATATTATGCTTGTTAAGGGTACACAAGCTATATTCTAGTTCATTAAGTGTGAATGAGTTATTGCAACAAATGGTGGAGCGTTTTTAGGAAGAAATGAAGAGACGGTCACATTATTTAGTAAATATACTGAAAATACTTGTAAGAAATGATAATCTATAAGAAAGACTCCTTGCTCAATTGAACTCAACACATTCCTAGTACCTAGGGGAGTGTAGATGTGCCTGTTGCCATGAATATAGTCCCTTTTGTAGGCACACAAGCTATTTTCAAGATCATTAAGTGTGAATGAGTTATTGCAACTAAAGGTGGAGCCTTGTTAGGAAGAAATGAAGAGACAGTCTCATTATTGAGTAATTATACCAAAAATACTTTTAGAATATACTAGTCTTCAACCAAGACTCCTTGTTGAATGAAATTCAATGCATTCCAGGTTCCAAGGAAGTGTAGATGTGTTTGTTGCCATGAATATTGTGTTTGTTGTGGGCACACGAGCTATTTTCAAGTTCATTAAGTGTGAATGAGTTATTGCAACAAAAGGTGGAGCATTCTTAGGAAGAAATGGAGAGACGGTCTCATTATTCAGTAATTATACCTAAAATGCTTGTAAGAAATCAGCAAATACTCCTTTTTAATGAAATTCAATGGATTCCTATATCCAATGGAGAATAGGTGTGATTGTTGCCATGAATATTACTCCCTACTGTGGGCACACAAGTTATTTTCAAGATCATTAAGTGTGAATGGGTAATTACAACAAAATGTGGAGCATTGTTGGGAAGAAATCAAGTGACGGTCTCCTTATTCAGTAAATATACTAAAAATACTTGTAAGAAATGCTAGTCTTCAACAAAGACTCCTTGTTGAATGAAATTCAACACATTCCAGGTTCCAAGGGAGTGTAGATGTGTTTGTTGCCATGAATATTATCCCTGTTGAGGGCACACAAGCTATTTTCTAGTTCATTAAGTGTAAATGAGTTATTGCAACAAAGGGTGGAGCCTTCTTAGGAAGAAATGAAGAAACAGTCTCATTATTCAATAATTATAACAAAAATACTTGTAAGAAATGCTGAATTACAAGAAAGACTCCTTGCTAAATTGAACTCAACACATTCCTAGTTCCCAAGGAAGTATAGATGTGTTTGTTGCCATGAATATTGTGCCTATTGTAGGCAGACAAGCTATTTTCAAAATCATTAAGTGTGAATGAGTTATTGCAACTAAAGGTGGAGCCTTGTTGGGATGAAATGAAAAGACGGTCTCATTATTGAGTAATTATAACGAAAATACCTATAAGAAATGCTAGTCTTCAACAAAGACTCTTGGTCGAACAAAATTCAACGCATTCCTTATTTAAAGGGAGTGTAGATGTGTTTGTTGCCATGAATATTGTGCTTGTTGTAGGCACACAAGCTATTTTCAAGATCATTAAGTGTGAATGAGTCATTTCAACAAAAGGCTACAATAGGCGGTCGTGAAGAAATAAAGAGACGGTCTAATTATTCAATAATTGTACCGAAAATACTTGTAAGAAATACTAGTCTTCAACAAAGTCTCCTTGTTGAATGAAATTCTATGCATTCCTGATTCCCAAGGGTGTGTAGATGTGCTTGTTGCGATGAATATAGTCCTTTTTGTAGGCAAAGAAGCTATTTTCAAGATCATTAATTGTGAATGAGTTTTTCAACAAAGGGTTAAGCCTTCTTAGGAAGAAACGAAGAGACAGTCTGTTTATGCAGTAAATATACCAAAAATACTTGTAAGAAATGCTAGTCTCCAACAAGGACTCCTTGTTGAATGAAATTTAATGCATTCAAGGTTCCAAGTGAGTGTAGATGTGTTTGTTACCATGAATATTGTGCCTGTTGTAGGCACACAAGCTATTTTCCAGATCATTAAGTGTGAATGAGTTATTGCAACTAAAGGTGGAGGCATGTTAGGAAGAAATGAAGAGACGGTCTCGTTATTGAGTAATTATACCGAAAATACTTGTAAAATATGCTAGTTTTCTACAAAGACTCCTTGTTAAATGAAATTTAACCCATTCAAGGTTCCGAGGGAGTGTAGATGTGTTTGTTGCTATGAATATTGTGCCTGTTGTAGGTACACAAACTATTTTCAAGATCATTAAGTGTGAATGAGTTATTGCAACAAAAAGGTGGACCCTTCTTAGGAAGAAATGAATAAAAGGTCTCATTATTCAGTAATTATTCCAAAAATACTTGTAAGAAATGCTAATCTACAACAAAGACTCCTTGTTGAATTGAATTCAATAGATTCCTAGTTCACAAGGGAGAGTAGATGTGCCTGTTACCATGAATATAGTGCCTTTTGTAGGCACACAAGCTATTTTCAAGATCATTAAGTGTGAATGAGTTATTGCAACAAAAGGTGAAGCCTCGTTCAGAAGAAATGAAGAGATGGTCTCATTTTTTTGATCAAAGACTCCTTGTTTTGATGAATTTCATAGGATTCCTAGTTCCAAGGGAGTATAGATTTGTTTGTTGCCTTGAATATAGTGCCTATTGTGGGCACACAAGCTACTTTCAAGATCTTGAAGTATGAGTGATTTATTGCAACAAAAGGTAGGGCCATGTTAGGAAGAAGTGAATAGACGGTCTCATTATTCAATAAGAAAATGCTTGTAAAAAACGCTAGTCATCATCAAAGACACCTTGTTTAATGAAATTCAACGCATTCATAGCAACAAAAAGTGGAGCCTTGTTGGGAAGAAATGAAGAGACGGTCTCATTATTCAGTAACTATACTGAAAATACTTGGAAGAAATGCTAGTCTTCGACAAAGACTCCTTGTTGAATGAAATTCAACGCATTCCTGGTTCCAAGGTAATGTAGATGTGCTTGTTGCGATGAATATTGTGCTTGTTGTGGGCACACAAGCTATTTTCAACTTCATTAGGTGTGAATGAGTTATTACAACAAAAGGTGGAGCCTTGTTAGAAAGAAATGAAAAGACGGTCTCATTATTTAGTAATTGTACTAAAAATGCTTGTAAGAAATGTAGTCATCATCAAAGACTTCTTGTTTAATGGAGTTTAACGCATTCAAGGTTCCAAGGGAGTGTAGATGTGTTTGTTGCCATGAATATTGTGCTTGTTGTGGGCACACATGCTATTTTCAATATCATTAACTGTGAATGAGTTATTACAACAAAAGTTAGAGCTTTCGTAGGAAGAAAGGAAAAGAAGGTCTTTTTATTCAATAATTATACTGAAAATACTTGTATGAAATGCTAATCTATAATAAAGACACCGTGTTGAATTGAATTCAAGACATTCCTAGTTCCCAAGGGAGTGTAGATGTGCCTCCTGCCATGAATATAGTGCCTTTTGTACGCACATAAGCTATTTTCCATATCATTTAGTGTGAATTAGTTATTGCAACAAAAGGTGGAGCTTTGTTAGGAAGAAATGAAGTGATAGTCTCGTTATTGAGTAATTATACCGAAAACACTCGTAAGAAATGCCAGTCTTCAACAAAGAGTCCTTATTGAATGAATTTCAATGCATTCTTAGTTCCCAAGATTGTGTAGATGTCCTTGTTGTGATGAATATAGTGCCTTTTATGGGCAATCAAGCTATTTTCAGGATCATTAAGTGTGAATGTGTTATTGCAACAAAATGTGGATTCTTTTTAGGAAGAAATCAAGAGACGATCTCATTATTCAGTAATTATACCAAAAATTCTTATAAGAAATGTTAGTCTTTAACAAAGACTCCTTGTTGAATTGAATTTAATGCATCCCTAGTTCCCAAGAGAGTGTAGATGTGCTTGTTGCCATGAAAGTGTGGATGAGTCATTACAACAAAAGGTGGAGCCTTGTTAGGAAGAAATGAAGAGACGATCTCATTATTTAGTAATTGTACCGAAAATACTTGGAAGAAATGCTAGTCTTCAACAAAGACTCCTTATTGAATGGAATTCAACGCATTCCAGGTTCGAAGGGAGTATAGATGTTTTTATTGCCATGAATATTGTGCCTATTGTGAGCACATAAGCTATTTTCAAGTTCATTAAATGTGGATGAGTTATTGCAACAAATGGTGGAGGCATTTTAGGAAGAAATGAAGAGACGGTCTCATTATTCAATAATTATACCGAAAATACTTGTAAGAAATGCTAGTCTTCAACAAAGACTCCTTGTTGAATTGAATTCAATGCATTCCTACTTCCTAAGAGAGTGTAGATGTACTTGTTGCCATGAATATAGTGCCTTTTGTGGGCACACAAACTATTTTCAAGATCATTAAGTGTGACTAAGTTATTGCAATAAAGGGTGGAGCCTTGTTAGGAAGAAATGAAGAGACGGTCTCATTATTTAGTAAATATACTGAAAATACTTGTATGAAATGCTAGTCTTCCATAAAGACTCCTTGTTGAATGAAATTGAATGTATTCAAGGTTCCAAGAGAGTATAGATGTGTTTGTTGCCATGAAGATTGTGCCTGTTATGGGCACACAAGCTATTTTCAAGATCTTTAAGTGTGAATGAGTTATTGCAACAAAAGGTGGATCCTTGTTAGGAGGAAATGAAGAGACGGTCTCATTATTCAGTAAATATACCAAAAATACTTGTATGAAATGCTAGTCTTCCACAAATACTCCTTGTTGAGCGAAATGGAAGGTATTCAAGGTTCCAAGAGAGTGTAGATGTGTTTCTTGCCATGAATATTGTGCTTGTTGTGGGCTCATGAGTTATTTTGAAGATTTTTAAGTGTGAATGAGTTATTGTAATAAAAGGTGGAGCCTTGTTAGGAAGAAATGAAGAGACAATCTCGTTGTTGAGTAATCATACTGAAAATACTTGTATGAAATGCTAGTCTTTAACAAAGACTACCTGTTGATTGAAATTCAGTGCATTTGTAGTTCCCAAGGGTGTGTAGATGTGCTTGTTGCGATGAATATAGTGCCTTTTGTGGGCAATCAAGCTATTTTCAAGATCATTAAGTGTGAATGAGTTATTGCAACAAAAGGTAGAGCCTTCTTATGAAGAAATGAAGAGATGGTCTCATTATTCATTAATTATACTGAATATACTTGTAAGAAATGCTAGTCTTCAACAAAGAATCCTTGTTGAATGAAATTCAATGTATTCCTAGTTCCCAAGGGTGTGTAGATGTGCTTGTTACGATGAATATAGTGCTTTTTTTGGGCATTCAAGCTATTTTCAAGATCATTAAATGTGAATCAGTTATTGTAATAAAAGTTGGAGCCTTGTTAGGAAGAAATGAAGAGACTGTCTCATTATTTAGTAATTATATTAAAAATGCTTGTAAGAAATGCTAGTCATCGTGAAAGATGATGAGAACTGTAAAGATGATGGGTGGAAGGCTTCAATGGTTGCAAGAGGTCCATTGCACATTGTAGAAGGCCCAATAACATGAGCTTGAGTTTCAATGGATGCAAGAGGTCCATTACACATTCCAGAAGGCCTAATAATACGAGCTAAAACTTTAATCAATGCAAGAGGTCCATTACACATTCTAGAAAGGCCCAATAACACAAGCTAGAGCCAACAAGATGAAAGAAACACTAAATGGGCTAATTAAGGACATTCAGGCCAACCAAGCTTCAAATGGTGCAAATTCAAGCTTGAAAGAGAGTCTAGGCCTTATTAATATCTTTAGAATACTTAAAGAGTTAGGGCCAAGTAATAGCAATCACTCCTAATTAATAGTTTATTGACTGTGTAAGAATTTGACCTTAGATAGGAATTCCTCCTAAATAAGGATTATTCCTAAGTAGGAATTTGTGCCTCTTCAGGATTGCTATCTTAGCTTATAAATAGACACCCCTTGTAAGCTCTAGAAGATCAAACAATTTATCAGACAACTTTGAGTGAAATAGAAAGCAAGGGTTTTTCTCCCTCGGTTCTTTTGAGAACTAAAGAACTTATTAAAAGGTATTTCTTCTTGTGGTGTTCCAATTGACTTATCACTCACAATTTCTTTCTTTTTTGGAGTGTGGCATCTATATCCTTCTTAAATACCCTAGGTTCATGTTCCTTCGAATGTTGGGCCTAGGGTTTGTGTTATTAAACTTTGATTTAGCTTTTCTTGGTTGTTCTTTGATTCCTTATGTGGGTTGGGTCCTTAAGCCACGTCTTTTCGGGGTTCTCTGCATCAAAAGACTCCTTGTTTAATGAAATTCAACACATTCCTCGTTCCAACAGACTATATATGTGTTTGTTGCCATGAATATAGTGCGTGTTGTCGGCACATAAGCTATTTTCAAGATCATTAAGTGTCAATGAGTCATTGGAACAAAAGGTGGAGCATTCTTAGGAAGAAATGAAGAGATAGTCACATTTTTCAGTAATTATACCAAAAATATTTGTAAGAAATGCTAGTCTTCAACAAAGACTCCTTGTTCAATGAAATTCAACGCATTCCAGGTTCCAAGGGAGTGTAGATGTGTTTGTTGCTATGAATATTGTACCTGTTATGCCACACAAGCTATTCATTAAGTGTGAATGAGTTATTACAACAAAAAGTGGAGCCACGTTAGGAAGAAATGAAGAGACGGTCTCATTATTGAGTAATTGTACCGAAAATGCTTGTAAGAAAAGCTAGTCATCATCAAAGACTTTTTGTTTAATGAAATTGATAGGATTCCTAGTTCTAAGTGAGTGTAGATGTGTTTATTGCCATGAATATAGTTCGTGTTATGGGCACACAAGCTATTTTCAAGATCATTAAGTGTGAATGAGTTATTGGAACAAAAGGCGGAGCCTTGTTAGGAAGAAATGAAGAGACAATCACATTATTCAGTAATTATACCGAAAATAGTTGTAAGAAATGCTAGTCTTCAAAAAGACTCCTTATTGAATGAAATTCAACGCATTCTAGATTCCAAAGGAGTGTAGATGTATTTGTTGCCATGAATATTGTGCCTGTTGTGGGCACACAAGCTATTCTCAAGTTCATTAAGTGTGAATGAGTTATTGCAACAAAAGGTGGAGCCATGTTAGGAAGAAATGAAGAGACGGTCTCGTTATTGGGTAATCATCACAAAAATACTTGTAAGAAATGTGAGTCTTCAATGAAGACTCCTTGTTGAATGAAATTCAATGAATTCCTAGTTCCAAGGGAGTGTAGATGAGTTTGTTATTAGGAATATTATGCCTATTGTGGGCACATAAGATACTTTCAAGATCATTAAGTTTAAATGAGTTATTGCAACAAAAGGTGGAGCCTTGTTAGGTAGAAATAAAGAGACGGTCTCGTTATTGAGTAATTATACCCAACATACTTGTAAGAAATGCTAGTCTTCAACAAAGACTCCTTGTTGAATGAAATTCAATGCATTCCTAGTTCCAAGGGAGTGTAGATGTGTTTGTTGCTAGGAATATTGTGTCTGTTGTGGGCACACAAGATACTTTCAAGATCATTAAGTGTGAATGAGTTATTGTAACAAAAGGTGGAGCCTTCTTAGGAAGAAATGAAGAGACGGTCTCGTTATAGAGTAATTATATCGAAAATAATTGTAACAAATGATTGTCTTCAACAAAGACTCTTTGTTGAAAGAAATTCAATGCATTCGTAGTTTGCAAGGGTATGTAGATGTGCTTGTTGCGATGAATATAGCGCCTTTTATGGGCATTGAAGGTATTTTCAAGATCATTAAGTGTGAATGAGTTATTACAACCAAAGTTGGACCCTTGTTAGGAAGAAATGAAGAGACAGTTTCGTTATTCAGTAATTATATCAAAAATACTTGTGAGAAATGCTAGTCTTCAACAAAGACTCCTTGTTGAATGAAATTCAATGCATTCCAGGTTCCAAGGGAGTGTAGATGTGCTTGTTGCGATGAATATAGTGCCTTTTATGGGTATTCAAGATCTTTTTAGGATCATTAAGTGTGAATGAGTCATTGAAACAAAAGGTGGAGCCTTGTTAGGAAGAAATGAAGAGACAACCTCATTATTGAGTAATTATACCTAAAATACTTATAAAAAATGCTAGTCTTCAACAAAGATTCATGCTAGTCTTCAACAAAGATTCCTTGTTGAATGAAATTCAATAGATTCCTATTTCTAATGGTGTGTAGATGTGCTTGTTGTGATGAATATAGTGTCATTTGGGGACAACCAAGCTATTTTCAGGATCACTAAGTGTGAATGAGTTCTTGCCACAAAGACTCCTTGTTGAATGAAATTCAACACATTCTAGGTTCCAAGGGAGTGTAGATGTGTTTGTTGCTGTGAATATTGTGCCTATTGTGAGCACACAAGCTCTTTTCAAGTTCATTAAGTGTGAATGAGTTATTGCAACAAAAGGTGGAGCCTTCTTAGGAAGAAATGAAGAGACAGTCTCCTTATTCAATAATTATACTAAAAAAACTTGTAAGAAATGCTAGTCTTTAACAAAGACTCCTTGTCGAATACCCATTCCTAATTGCCATGAATATAGTGCCTTGTGTGGGCACACATGCTCTTTTCAAGATCATTAAGTGCTAATGAGTTATTGCAACAAAGGGTGGAGCCTTCTTAGGAAAAAATGAAGAGACAAACTCATTATTTAGTAATTATACCGAAAATACTTGTAACAAATGCTAGTTTTTAAAAAAGACTCCTTGTTAAATGAAAGTCAATGCATTCCTAGTTCTAAGGGAGAGTAGATGTATTTGTTGCCATAAATATTATGCCTATTGTGGGCATAAAAGCTATTTTCAAGATAATTAAGTGTGAATAATTTATTGCAACAACAAGTGGACCTTCTTAGGAAGAGATGAAGAGACAATCTCAATATTCAGTAAATATACCAAAAAAACTTGTAACAATTACTAGTTTTTAACAAAGAGTCCTTATTGAAAGAAATTTAACACATTCCTAGTTCCAAGGGAGGGTAGATGTGTTTGTTGCCAGGAATATTGTGCCTGCTATGGGCACAGAAGCTATTTTGAAGATCATTAAATGTGAATGACTTATTGCACCAAAAGGTGGAGCCTTCTTAGGAAGAAATGAAGAGACGGTCACATTATTCAGTAATTATACCAAAAATACTTGTAAGAAATGCTAGTATGCAGCAAAGACAACTTGTAGAATTCAATTCAACGCATTCCTAGATCCAAGGGAGTGTAGATATATTCGTTGCCATGAATATTGTGCCTGTTGTGGGCACACAAGCGATTTTCAAGTTCATTAAGTGTGAATGAGCTATTGCAAAAAAGGTGGAGTCTTCTTAGTAAGAAATGAATAGATGGTCACATTATTCAGTAATTATACCCAGAATACTTGTAAAAATGCTAGTCTTCAACAAAGATTGCTTGCTGAACGAAATTCAACGCATTCCTAGTGCAAAGGGACTGTAGTTGTGTTTGTTACGATGAATATTGTGCCTGTTGTGGCCACACAAGCTATTTTCAAGATCATTAAGTGTGAATGACTTATTGCAGCAAAAGGTGGAGCCTTCTTAGGAAGAAATGAAGAGACAGTCACATTATTTAGTAATTATACAAAAAATACTTGTAGGAAATGCTAGTCTTCAGCGAAGATTAGTTGTTGAATTAAATTCAACGCAATCCTAGATCCAAAGGAGTGTAGATGTGTTTGTTGCCATGCATATCGTCCCTATTATGGGCACACAAGCTATTTTCTAGATCATTAAGTGTGAATGAGTTAGTGCAACAAAAGGTGGAGCCTTCTTAGGAAGAAATTAAGAGATGGTCACATTATTGAGTAATTATACTGAAAATACTTGTAAAAAATGCTAGTCTTCATCAAAGGCTGCTTGTTGAATGAAATTCAATGCATTCTTAGTTCCAAGGGAGTGTAGATGCATTTGTTGCCATGAATATTGTGCCTGTTATGGGCACACAAGCTATTTTCAAGATCATTAAGTGTGAATGACTTATTGTAACAAAAGGTGGAGCATTCTTAGGAAGAAATGAAGAGATGGTCACATTATTCATTAATTGTACTAAAAATACATATAAGAAATGCTAGTCTTCAACAAAGACTCCTTGTCGAATTAAATTCATCGCATTCCTAGATCCAAGGGAGTGTAAATGTGTTTGTTGCCATGAATATTGCACCTGCTGTGGGCATACAAGTGATTTTCAAGATCATTAAGTGTGAATGAGTTATTGCAACAAAAGGTGGAGCCTTGTTTGGAAGAAATGAAGAGACTGTCTCATTATTCAGCAATTGTACTGAAAATATTTGTAAGAAATGCTAATCTACAACAAAGACTCCTTGTTGAATTGAACTTAACCCATTCCTAGTCTCCAAGGGAGAGTATATGTGCTGATTGAGATGAATATTGTGCCTTTTGTAGGCAAACAAGCTATTTTAAAGATCACCAAGTGTGAATGAGTTATTACAACAAAAGGTGGAGCCTTGTTACGAAGAAATGAAGAGATGGTCTTGTTATTGAGTAATTATACAAAAAAACTTGAAAGAAATGCTAGTCTTCAACAAAGACTCCTTGTTGAATTATATTCAATGCATTCCTAGACCCAAGGGAGTGTAGATGTGTTTATTGCCATGCATATTGTGCCTGTTGTGGGCACACAAGCTATTTTCAAGATCATTAAGAGTAAATGACTTATTGCAACAAAAGGCGGAGCCTTCTTAAGAAGAAATGAAGAGACGGTCACATTATTTAGTAATTATACCAAAAATACTTGTAAGAAATGCTAGTCTTCAACAAAGACTCCTAGACGAACAAAATTCAACGCATTCCTATTTTAAAGGGAGTGTAAATGTATTTCTTGCCATGAATATTGTGCCTATTATGGGCACACAAGCTATTTTCAAAATCATTAAGTGTGGATGACTTATTAAAACAAAAGAGGAGCCTTTTTAGGAAGAAATAAAGAGACAATCACATTATTTTGTAATTATACCAAAAATACTTATAAGAAATGCTAGTCTTCAACAAAGACTCCTCGTCGAATTATATTCAATGCATTCCTTAATCCAAGGGAGGGTAGATGTGTTTATTGCCATGAATATTGTGCCTGTTGTGGGCACATAAGTGATTTTGAAGGTCATTAAGTGTGAATGACTTATTGCAACAAAAGGTGGAGCCTTCTTAGGAGGAAATAAAGAGACGGTCTCCTTATTCAATAATTATACGGAAAATACTTGTAAGAAATGCTAGTCTTCAACAAAGACTCTTTGTTGAACGAAATTCAATGCATTCCTAGTTCAAAGGGAGTTGAGATGTGTTTGTTGCCATGAATATTGTGCTTGTTATGGGCACACAAGCTATTTTCAAGATTATTAAGTGTGAATGACTTATTGCAACAAAAGGTGGAGACTTCTTAAGAAGAGATGAGGAGAGAGTTACATTATTCTGTAATTATACTGAAAATACTTGTAAGAAATGTGAATCTTTAACACAGACTCCTTGTCAAATTATATTCAACGCATTCCTAGACCCAAGGGAGTGTAGATGTCTTTGTTGCCATGAACATTGTGCCTATTGTGGGCACACAAGTGATTTTCAAGATCATTAAGTGTGAATGAGTTATTGCGACAGAAGGTGGAGCCTTCTTAAGAAGAAAAAAAGAGACGGTCACATGATTCAGTAATTATACGAAGAATACTTATAGGAAATGCCAGTCTTCAACACAAAGACTCCTTCTTGAACAAAATTCGACACATTCCTAGTTCAAAGGGAGTGTAGATATGTTTGTTGCCATGAATATTGTGCCTGTTATGGGCACACAAGCTATTTTCAAGATCATGAAGTGTGAATGACTTATTGCAACAAAAGGTGGAGCCTTCTTAAGAAGAAATGAAAAGACGGTCACATTATTTAGTAATTCTACCAAAAATACATGTAAGAAATGCTAGTCTTCAACAAAGACACTTGGTTTAAAGGGAGTGTAGATGTGTTTGTTGCCATAAATATTGTGCATGTTGTGGGCACACAAGTGATTTTCAAGATCATTAAGTGTGAATGAGTTATTGCGACAAAAGTTAGGGCCTTCTTATGAAGAAATAGAGAGACGGTCATATTATTCAGTAATTATACCAAAAATACTTGTATGAAATGCCAGTCTTTAACAAAGACTCCTTCTTAAATGAAATTCGACGCATTCCTAGTTCAAAGGGAGTGTAGATGTGTTTGTTGCGATGAATATTGTGTATGTTCTGGGCACACAAGCTATTTTCAAGATCATTAAGTGTGAATGACTTATTGCAACAAAAGGTGGAGCCTTCTTAAGAAGAAATGAAGAGACAGTTATATTTAGTAATTATACCGAAAATACTTGTAAGAAATGCTAGTCTTCAACAAAGACACTTGGTTGAATGAAATTCAACGCATTCTTAGTTTGAAGGGAGTGTAGATGTATTTGTTGCCATGAATATTGTGCCTATTATAGGCACACAAGCTATTTTCAAGATCATTAAGTGTGAATGACTTCTTGCAACACAAGGTGGAGCCTTCTGAAGAAGAAATGAAGAGATGGTCACATTATTTAGTAATTGTACCGAAAATACTTGTAAGAAATGCTAATCTTCAACAAAGACTCCCGGTCAAGCAAAATTCAATGCATTCATAGTTTAAAGGGAGTGTAGATGTGTTTGTTGCCCTGAATATTGTGCCTATTGTGGGCACACAAGCTATTTCAAGATCAAGTGTGGATGACTTATTGAAACAAAAGGTGGAGCCTTCTTAGGAAGAAATGAAGAGATAGTCACATTATTTAGTAATTATATCGAAAATACTTATAAGAAATGCTAGTCTTCAACAAAGACTCCTCATCGAATTAAATTCAACGCATTCCTTGATCCAAAGGATGGTTGATGTGTTTGTTGCGATGAATCTTGTGCCTGTTGTGGGCACATAACCGATTTTGGAGATCATTAAGTGTGAATGACTTATTGCAACAAAAGGTGGAGCCTTCCTAGGAGGAAATAAAGGGATGATCACCTTACTCAATAATTATACAGAAAATACTTGTAAGAAATGCTAGTCTTCAACAAAGACTCCTTGTTGAACAAAATTTGACACATTCCTAGTTCAAAGGGAGTGTAGATGTGTTTGTTGCCATGAATATTGTGCCTGTTGTGGGCACACAAGTGATTATCAAGATCATTAAGTGTGAATGAGTTATTACAACAAAAGGTGGAGCCTTCTTAAGAAGAAAGAAAGAGACGGTCACATTATTTAGTTATTATACCAAAAATACTTGTAAGAAATGCCAGTCTTCATCAAAGACTCCTTGTTGAACAAAATTCGACGCATTCCTAGTTCAAAGAGAGTGTAGATGTGTTTGTTGCCATGAATATTGTGCTTGTTGTGGGCACACAAGCTATTTTCAAGATCATTATGTGTGAATGACTTAGTGCAACAAAAGGTGGAGTTTTCTTAAGAAGAAATGAAGAGACGGTCACATTATTTGGTAATTATACTGAAAATACTTGTAAGAAATGCTAGTCTTCAACAAAGACACCTGGTTGAATGAAATTCAATGCATTCCTAGTTTAAAGAGAGTGTAGATGTGTTTGTTGCCATGGATATTGTGCCTATTGTGGGCTCACAAGTTATTTTCAAGATCATTAAGTGTGAATGACTTATTGTAACAAAAGGTGGAGCCTTCTTAGGAAGAAATGAAGAGATAGTCACATTCTTTAGTAATTATATTGAAAATACTTATAAGAAATGCTAGTCTTCAACAAAGACTTCTCGTCAAATTAAATTTAACACATGCCTAGATCCAAGGGAGGGTAGATGTGTTTGTTTCCATGAATATTGTGCTTGTTGTGGGCACATAAGCGATTTTAAAGATCATTAAGTGTGAATGACTTATTCGAAGAAAAGGTGGAGCCTTCTTTGGAAGAAATGAAGAGACAGTCACATTGTTTAGTTATTATACCAAAAATACTTATAAGAAATGCTAGTCTTCAACAGAGACTCCTTATCAAATTAAATTCAACACATTCCTAGATCCAAGGGAGGGTAGATGTGTTTGTTGCCATGAATATTGTGCTTGTTGTGGGCACTTAAGTGATTTGGAAGATCGTTAAGTGTGAATGAGTTATTATAACAAAAGGTGGAGCATTCTTAGGAAGAATTGAATAGACGGTCACATTATTCAGTAATTATACCGGGAATACTTGTAAGAGATGCTAGTCTTTAACAAAGATTGCTTGTTGAACAAAATTCAACGCATTCCTAGTGCAAAGGGAGTGTAGTTGTGTTTGTTGCCTTGAATATTGTGCTTGTTGTGGGCACAAAAGCTATTTTCAAGATTATTAAATGTGAATGACTTATTGTAGCAAAAGGTGGAGCCTTCTTAAGAAGTAATAAAGAGATGGTCACATTATTCAGTAATTATTCCAAAAATACTTGTAAAAAATGCTAGTCTTCAGCAAAGGCTAGTTGTTGAATTAAATTCAATGCAATCCTAGATCCAAGGGAGTGTAGGTGTGTTTGTAGCCATGAATATTGTGCCCGTTCTTGTTACACAAGTGATTTTTAAGATCATTAAGTGTGAATGAGTTATTGCAACAAAAGGTGGAGCCTTTTTAGGATGAAATAAAGAGGGGGTCGCATTATTCAGTAATTATGCCAAAAATACTTGTAGGATATGCTAGTCTTTAACAAAGACTCCTTGTTGAACGAAATTCAACGCATTCTTAGTTCAAAGGGAGTGTAGATGTGTTTGTTGCTATAAATATTGTGCCTATTGTGGGCACAAAAGCTATTTTCAATATCATTTAGGGTGAATGACTTATTGTGACAAAAGGTGGAGCCTTCTTAAGAAGAAATGGAAAGACGGTCACATTATTTAGTCAATGTACCAAAAATACTTATAAGAAATGCTAGTCTTCAACAAAGACTTCTTGTTAACTTATATTCAATGCATTCTTGGATCCAAGGGAGTGTAGATGTGTTTGTTGCCATGGATATTGTGCCTGTTTTGGGCATACAAGCGATTTTCAAGATCATTAAGTGTGAATGAGTTATTGCAACAAAAGGTGGAGCCTTCTTAGGAAGAAATAAAGAGAAGGTCACATTATTCAGTAATTATACTGAAAATACTTGTAAGAAATGCTAGTCTTCAAAAAAGACTTCTTGTTGAACGAAATTCAACGCATTCCTAGTTTAAAGGGAGTGTAGATGTGTTTATTGCCATGAATATTGTGCTTGTTGTGGGCACTCAAGCTATTTTCATATTCATTAAGTGTGAATGAGTTATTGGAACAAAAGTTGGAGCCTTGTTAGGAAGAAATGAAGAGACATTCTCAATATTTTGTAATTGTACTAAAAATGTTGTAGGAAAAGCTAGTCAAGATCAAAGACTCCTTGTTGATTGAAATTCAACGCATTCTTAGTTCCAAGGGAGTGTAGATTTGTTTGTTGCCATGAATATTGTGCCTATTGTGGGCACACAAGCCATTTTTAAGATCTTTAAGTGTGAATAAGTTATTGCAGCAAAAAGTGGTCCTTCTTAGGAAGTGATGAAGAGACAATCTCATTATTCAGTAAATATACCGAAAGGTGGAGCTTTGTTAGGAAGAAATGAAGTGACGGTCTCATTATTCGGCCATTGTACCGAAAATTTTGTAAGAAATGCTAATCTACGATGAAGACTCCTTGTCGAATTGAATTCAACCCATTCCTAGTTTCCAAGGGAGTATAGATGTGCCTGTTGCCAGGAATATATTGCCTTTTGTAGGTAAACAAGCTATTTTAAAGATCATTAAGTGTGAATGAGTTATTGCAACAAAAGGTGGAGCCTTGTTAGAAAGAAATGAAGAGATTGTCTCGTTATTGAGTAATTATACCAAAAATACTTGTAAGAAATGCTAGTCTTCAACAAGGACTCCTTGTTGAATGAAATTCAATGCATTCTTAGTTCATAAGGGTGTGTAGATGTGCTTGTTGTGAAAAATATAGTGCCTTTTGTGGGCATTCAAGCTATTTTCCAGAACATTAAGTCTAAATGAGTTATTGAGACAAAAGGAGGAGCCTTGTTAGGAAGAAATGAAGAGACGATCTCATTATTTTGTAATTATACCAAAAATACTTGTAAGAAATACTAGTCATCATGAAAGACTCCTTGTGTTCGTTGCCTAGTTCCAAGGGAGTATAGACGTGTTTGTTGCCATGAATATACTGCTTGTTGTGGGCACACTAGCTATTTTCAAGGTCATTAAGTGTGAATGAGTAATTGCAACAAAAGGTGGAGCCTTCTTAGGAAGAAATAAAGAGACGGTCACATTTTTCAGTAATTATACCGAAAATATTTATAAGAAATGCTAGTCTTGAACAAAGACTCCTTGTTTAATGAAATTCAACACATTCCTACTTCCAAGGGTGAATGAGTTATTACAACAAAAGGTGGAGCCACATTAGGAAGAAATGAAGAGACAGTCTCGTTATTGAGTAATTGTACCGAAAATGCTTGTAAGAAAAGCTAGTCATCATCAAAGACTTTTTGTTTAATGAAATTGATAGGATTCCTAGTTCTAAGTGAGTGTAGATGTGTTTATTGCCATGAATATAGTTCGTGTTATGGGCACACAAGCTATTTTCAAGATCATTAAGTGTGAATGAGTTATTGGAACAAAAGGCGGAGCCTTGTTAGGAAGAAATGAAGAGACAATCACATTATTCAGTAATTATACCGAAAATAGTTGTAAGAAATGCTAGTCTTCAAAAAGACTCCTTATTGAATGAAATTCAACGGATTCTAGATTCCAAAGGACTGTAGATGTATTTGTTGCCATGAATATTGTGCCTGTTGTGGGTACACAAGCTATTTTGGAGTTCATTAAGTGTGAATGAGTTATTGCAACAAAAGTTGGAGCCTTCTTAGGAAGAAATGATGAGACGGTCTCATTATTTAGTAAATATACCAAAAAAAAACATGTAACAATTGCTAGTCTTCAACAAAGACTCCTTGTTGAAAGAAATTTAACGCATTCCTACTTCCAAGGGAGTGTAGATGTGGTTGTTTCTAGGAATATTATGCCTGTTGTGGGCACATAAGCTATTTTCAAGATCATTAAATGTGAACGAGTTATTGCAAGAAAAGGTGGAGCCTTGTTAGGAAGAAATGAAGAGACGGTCTCATTATTCAGCAATTGTTCCGAAAATACTTGTAAGGAATGCTATTCTACAACAAAGACTCCTTGTTGAATGGAATTCAATGCATTCCTAGTTCCAAGGGAGTGTAGATGTGTTTGTTGACATGAATATTGTGCTTCTTGTGGGCACACAAGCTATTTTCAAGATCATTAAGTGTGAATATGTTATTGTAACAAAAGGTGGAGCCTTCTTAAGAAGAAATAAAGAGACGGTCACATTATTCAGTAATTATACCAAAAATACTTGTATGAAATGTTAGTCTTCAACAAAGACTCCCTGTTGAACGAAATTCAACGCATTCCTAGTGCAAAGGGAGTGTAGTTGTGTTTGTTGTCATGAGTATTGTGCGTGTTGTGGGCACACAAGCTATTTTCAAGATCATTAAGTGTGAATGACTTATTGTAACAAAAGGTGGAGCCCTCTTAGGAAGAAATGAAGAGACAGTGATGGAAGCCATATTGTACTAGCTCAAATCAACAAGGGAGTTGATGCTTTGCAAAACCTTGGAGGACCAATGACAAGGGGAAGGTCAAAGAAAATAAAAGAAGCTCTCAACAACTTGTTGTGCGACATTTACTATTAGGAAGTTGCTAGGTACGAGTTAAGGATGATGGAGGTTTCACCAAGGCTTGCGAATGTGTCATTTGTGGAGGAGTTTGAGAACCATGACCTTGGGAACGAAGTTGGATTTGGGAGCCCATGTTTGGGCATTTAAATGGGTTATTTTCATGGGTTTTTATTATTATTTAGTGGGTTGGACGAATTTCCTTAATAAGCCCATCTTATTAGCTAGGGTTTTAGGGGTTAGTATATAAAAAGGGGTGGCTGGCAGATTGGACGAATTTCCTTAATAAGCCATCTTATTAGCTAGGGTTTTAGGGGGGTTAGCAGATAAAAAGGGTGGCTGGAGGGGAGGACGGCAGATGATGAGTGTATGAGCTGTTTTCTCTGATTCTTTGAGAACTAATTCTGAACTTTCATATTTGAGTGTGTTGGTTCAATAGATTTATCTTCTTCAACATTTTTGTTCTTAGGAGTGGCGTTCTGGTTCTTGGTTGTTTATAATCATTGGGTCATAACTCCAAAAAATCCCTTAACCTTTGTTAGAACGATCCTATACCAACATTGGTGTTGGGTTCTATTTACAAATAATCGGAGTTCATATGTTCCCAGCTCTTATTATAGGGATTTGTATAACAAGTTGCAGAGCCTTACACAAGGTTCCAAGAGTGTGGAAGAGTACTATAAGGAGATGGAAATTGCTATGGTTAGGGCAAATGTAATGGTGGATAGGGAGGCAACCATGGCTAGGTTCCTCCAAGGGTTGAATAGAAGCATAGCTGATGTGGTAGAATTGCAACACTATGTAAAGCTTGAAGACATGGTACACAGTGCCATGAAAGTTGAGAGGAAACTTAAGGGAAGGAGCACTTCTAGATATAATCAGAACTTAGGTTCATCTTTTTGGAAGTCGAACTGGGGGAAGAAGGAAGAGAAGATGACTTCTAAGCTTAAAACCAATTCACATAGACCCCAGACTAGTGGGGGCAGCCTGGAAAGGGGCAAATTTGAAGAAAAACTTAAGGGCACCCAAGGAAAAACTAGAGACATCAAATGCTTTAGATGTCTGGGTAGGGGTCATGTGGCTTCACAATGTCCTAATAAGAGAACCATATACCTTAAGGAGAATGGTGACTATTTGTCTGGCAGTGATGCTAGTGAAGAAGACCAAATGCTGCCACTAGAGGATGCTAGTGATGTTGATGAAGGGATAGAGTATCTAGAGCATGGTGGAAGGCGTTTAGTAGCAAGGAGAGCCCTTAATGTGTAGGTTAAGGAGGAGGATGATGTTGAGATGCAGTGGGAAAATATTTTCCATACTCGATGTTTAGTTCAAGATTGACTCTGTTGCTTGATCATCGATGACAGTAGTTGCACTAATGTAGTAAGTACAGAGTTGGTGGAAAAATTGAACTTGCCTACAACCAAACATCCTAGATCATATAATTTTGCAATGGTTGAATGACAGTGGAGTGGTGAAAGTGGCTAAACAAGTTGTGGTTCCATTTTCCATTGGCAGATATAAGGACGAGTTGTTTTGTGATGTTGTACCTATGCAGGCCGAGCATTTGTTATTGGGCTGTCCTTGGCAATTTGATAGAAAAGTTTTGCATGATGGTTACAAGAACTGTTATTCTTTCACCATGGATGGAAAATCATTTACACTTGTTCCCTTGACTCCAAAACAGGTGTATGAAGACCAAGTGAGACTTTATGAAAGTGAGCGAAAGAGAAGGAGCAAAAAGAAAGAGAGAGTCAAGAGAAAAGAAAGTGAAGGAGGGAAAAAGAAGGTAAACGCATCTGAGAGTACTAAGTACAAGCGTGGTCAGGTTCACAAGAGTGAAGATGAAAGAAAACAAGCGAGCGTGTTTGTAAAAGGAGCAGATGTTAGGGTTGCCTTCCGAGCAAGCCAACAAATAATCTTGATCCTTTACAAGGATTCTTATTTCTCTAACATTGACCTTGATTCATTTTTGCCTAGTGCTATTTCATCTTTGTTACAAGATTATAATGATATATTCCTTGAGGAGATCCCAGATGGTTTACCACCAAGGAGAGGGATTGAACACCACATTGATCTTATTCTTGGGGCTCCCATTCCCAATAAGCCAATGTATAGAAATAATCCTAAGGAGACAAAGGAGCTTCAAAAGCAAGTTGATGAGTTGATGAAGAAGGGACATGTAAGGGAGAGCATGAGTCCATGTGTAGTGCCAGTGTTGCTTGTGCCAAAGAAAGATGGATCTTGGAGGATGTGTGTCGATTGTAGAGCTATCAACAAAATAATAGTTAAGTATCGACCTCCTATACCCAAGCTTGATGATATGCTAGATGAATTACATGGTACGTGTTACTTCTCTAAAATTGACCTTAAGAGTGGGTATCAACAAATTAGGATGAGGGAAGGAGATGAATGGAAAACTGCATTCAAGATCAAGCATGGTTTGTATGAATGGTTAGTTATGCCCTTTGGTTTGACTAATGCACCTATTACTTTTATGAGATTAATGAATCATGTTTTGAGACCCCTCTTAGGAAAGTTTGTTGTGGCTTATTTTGATGACATATTAGTATACAGTAGGAATTTAGAATAGCATGTTGAACATTTACATTGTGTGCTCGATGTTTTGAGGAAAGAGAAATGGTATGCCAACGTGAAGAAATGCAATTTTTGCAAGGATCATGTTATTTTCTTGGGTTATGTTGTGTCTGCTCATGGCATAGAGGTTGATAAAGAGAAGATTAAGGCAATTCAAGAATGGCCTACACCTAAGAGTGTGAGTGATGTGAGGAGTTTCCATGGTTTGGCTAGCTTTTATAGGAGGTTCATTAAGGATTTTAGTACCATAGCTGCACCATTGAGTGAGGTGATTAAAAAGAGTGTGGGCTTCAAGTGGAGTAAGGAACAACAAGATGCCTTTGATTTGCTTAAGACTAAGTTGTGTAATGCACCACTTCTTGCTTTGCCTGATTTTTCTAAGATCTTTGAAATTGAATGTGATGCATTAGGCATTGGGATTGGGGGAGTTCTCATGCAAGAGAAACGACCTATTGCATTCTTTAGTGAGAAGTTGAGTGGGGCAACATTGAATTATCCAACTTATGATAAAGAAATGTATGCACTTGTTAGGACTTTAGAAACGTGGCAGCATTACCTTTGGCCCAAGGAGTTTGTAATTCATACTGATCATGAGTCTTTAAAATACTTGAAGGGGCAAGGTAAGTTGAATAGGAGACATGCAAAATGGGTTGAATTTATTGAAACTTTTCCTTATGTAATTCAATACAAATCAGGTAAGGAAAATGTTGTTGACACATTGTCATGTAGGTACACATTGATTAGCACTTTGAGCGTTAAGTTGCTGGGGTTTGAGCACATTATTGATTTGTATGCTAATGATGCTGACTTTAGTAATGTATATGCTGCATGTGAGAAAGCTGCCTTTGGTAAGTTCTATAGACATGAGGGGTATTTGTTTAGAGTAAATAAGCTTTGTATTCCTCAAGGGTCTATAAGAGCATTACTTGTGAGAGAAACTCATGGGGTGGTTTAATGGGACACTTTGGCATTCAAAAGACTTTTGATGTTTTAAATGAACATTTCTTTTGGCCACATATGAAAAGGGATGTTGAAAGAGTCTGTGCCAAGTGTATTACTTGTAGACAAGCTAAGTCTAGGGTTTTGCCCCATGGTAAGTATATGCCCTTAGAAATTCCTTGTGAACCTTGGACCAACATCTCTATGGATTTTATTCTTGGGTTACCTAGGTCCAAGAAGGGCCAAGATTGTATTCTTGTTGTAGTTGACAGGTTTTCAAAGATGGTGCATTTCATTGCTTGCACCAAAACAGATGATGTCACACATGTTGCAGACTTATTTTTTAGAGAGATTGTTCGCCTACATGGAGTGCCGAAGAGTATTGTGTCAAATTGTGATGCAAAATTTTTGAGCCATTTTTGGAAAACATTGTGGGGTAAGCTTGGAACAAAGTTGTTTTTTTCTACAACTTGCCATCCACAAACCGATGGACAGACTAAGGTAGTAAATTGAACTCTTGGTACATTGTTGCATGCTGTTATTGGTAAGAACTCTAGAACTTGGGAAGAATGTTTGCCTTTTGTGGAGTTTGCCTATAATCGTGTTGTTCATAGTGCCATAGGTTATTCTTCGTTTAAGCTTGTTTATGGTTTTAATCCATTATCTCCTTTGGATTTAGTACCATTGCCTATATAGGATAGGGTTAATTTAGATGGGAAAAAGAAGGCTGAAGTGGTTAGGCAACTTCATGAGAAAGCTAGGCTTAACATTGAGAGAAAAACCAAACAATATGAAACACAAGCCAACAAAGGTCGTAGGCATATCACCTTTGAACCTGGTGATTGGGTTTGGGTACATTTGTGGAAGGATAGATTTCCTAAGCAAAGGAAATCAAAGTTGCAACCAAGGGGAGATGGTCCTTTTCAAGTGGTGGCAAGAGTCAATGATAATGCATATAAACTTGACTTGCTAGGTGAGTATAATGTGAGTGCAACATTTAATGTTTTTGACCTTTCTCCTTTTCTCTTTGATGATGAAGGTGCTGATTTGAGGACAAATCATTTTGAGGAGAGCGGGAATGATGGAAGCCATATTGCACCAGCTCAAATCAACAAGGGAGTTGATGCTTTGCAAAACCTTAGAGGACCAATGACAAGGGCAAGGTCAAAGAAAATAAAGGAAGCCCTTAACAACTTGTTGTGTGACATTTACTATCAAGAAGTTGCTAGGTACGAGTTAAGGATGATGGAGGCTTCACCGGGGCTTGTGAATGTGTTGTCTGTGGAGGAATTTGAGAACCATGACCTTGGGAAGGAAGTTGGATTTGGGAGCCCATGTTTAGGCATTTAAATGGGTTATTTTCATGGGTTTTTATTATTATTTAGTGGGTTGGACGAATTTCCTTAATAAGCCCATCTTATTAGCTAGGGTTTTGGGGTTAGCATATAAAAAGGGGTGGCTGGCAGATTGGACGAATTTCCTTAATAAGCCCATCTTATTAGCTAGGGTTTTAGGGGAGTTAGCATATAAAAATGGTGGCTGGAGGGGAGGATGACAGATGATGAGTGTATGAGCAATTTTCTCTGGTTCTTTGAGAACTAATTTTGAACTTTCATACTTGAGTGTGTTGGTTCAATAGACTTATCTTCTTCAACGTTTTTGTTGTTGGGAATGACATCTGAATCTTATAGTCCTAGTTCTTGGTTGTCTATAATCATTCGGTCAGAACTCCAAAAGATCCTTAACCTTTGTTAGAATGATCCTATACCAACATTGGTGTTGGGTTCTGTTTACAAATAATTGGAGTTCATATCAGACAGTCAAATTATTCAGTAATTATACCAAAAATACTTGTGAGAAATGCTAGCCTTCGAAAGAGACACCTTGTTGAATGAATTCAATGCATTCCTAGTTCCCAATGGTGTGTAGATGTGCTTGTTGCAAACAATATAGTGCATTTTGTGGGCATTCAAGTTCATTATGTGTGAATGAGTTATTGTAACAAAAGGTGGAACCTTGTTAGGAAGAAATGAAGAGACGGTCTCATTATTAAGTAATGGTACCAAAAATGCTTGTAAGAAATGCTAGTCATCATCAAAGACACCTTGCTTAATGAAATTCAATTTATTCCTAGTTCCAAGGGAGTATAGACGTGTTTGTTCCCATGAATATTGTGCCAATTGTGGCCACACAAGCTATATGCAAGATCATTAACTTTAAATGAGTTATTGCAACAAAAGGTAGAGCCTTCATAAGAAGAAATGAAAAAAAGGTCACATTATTCAGTAATTATATCAAAAAATCTTGTAAGAAATGCTATAATTCAACAAAGACTCCTTCTTGAATGAAATTCAATGCATTCCTAGTTCCAAGGGAGTGTAGATGTGTTTGTTGCCATGAATATTGTGCTTGTTGTGGGCACACAAACTATTTTCAAGATCATTAAATATGAACGACTTATTGCAACAAAAGGTAGAGCCTTCTAAGGAAGAAATGAAGGGACGGTCAAATTATTTAGTAATTATACCGAAAATATTTGTAAGAAATGCTGGTCTCCAAAAAAGACTCCTTGTTGAATTAAATTCAATGCATTCCTGGATCCAAAAGAGTGTAGATGTGTTTGTTGCCATGGATATTGTGCTTGTTGTGGGCACATAAGCGAGTTTCAAGATCATTAAGTGTGAATGAGTTATTGCAAGAAAAGGTGGAGCATTCTTAGGAAGAAATGAAGAGATGATCACATTATTCAGTAATTATACCAAAAATACTTGTAACAAATGCTAGTCTTCAACAAAGACTCCTTGTTGAGCGAAATTCAGCGCATTCCTAGTTCCAAGGGAGTATAGACATGTTTGTTGCCATGAATATAGTGCCAATTGTGGGCACACAAGCTATTTTCAAGATCATTAAATTTGAATCAGTTATTGCAACAAAAATTGCAACAAAAGGTGGAGCTTTCATAGGAAGAAATGAAGAAAAGCTCACATTATTCAGTAATTATATCGAAAAAACTTGTAAGAAATGATAGTCTTTAACAAAGACTCCTTGTTGAACGAAATTTAACGCATTCCTAGTTCAAAAGGAGTGTCGATGTGTTTGTTGCCATGAATATTGTGCCTATTGCAGGCACACAAGTTATTTTCATGATCATTAAGTGTGAATGACTTATTGCAACAAAAGCTGGAGCCCTCTTAGGAAGAAATGAAGAGACAGTCGTAATATTCGGTAATTATACCGAAAATACTTGGAAGAAATGCTAGTCTCCAAGAAAGACTCCTTGTTGAACGAAATTCAACGCATTCCTACTTCAAAGGGAGTGTAGATGTGTTTGTTACCTTGAATATTGTGCTTGTTGTGGGCACACAAGCTATTTTCAAGATCATCAAGTGTGAATGGCTTATTACAACAAAAGCTGGAGCCTTCCTAGGAAGAAATGAAGAGACGTTTACATTATTCAGTAATTATACTGAAAATACTTGTAAGAAATGCTAATCTTCAACAAAGACTCCTTGTTGAACGAGATTCAACACATTCCTAGTTCAAATGGAGTGTAGATGTGTTTGTTACCATGAATATTGTGCCTATTGTGAGCAGACAAGCTATTTTCAAGATCATTTAGTGTGAATGACTTATTGTAACGAAAGCTGGAGCCTTCTTAGGAAGAAATGAAGGGACAATCAAATTATTCAGTAATTATACCAAAATACTTGTAAGAAATGCTAGTCTTCAAAAGAGACTCCTTGTTGGATTAAATTCAAGACATTCCTAGATGCAAGGGAGTGTAGATATGTTTGTTACTATCTATATTGTGCTTGTTATTGGCACACAAGCTATTTTCGAGTTCATTAAGTGTGAATGAGTTATTGCAACAAGAGGTGGAGCCTTGTTAGAAAGAAATGAAGAGATAGTCTCATTATTAAGTAAAGTGCTAGTCATCATCAAAGGCTCTTTCTCTAATGAAATTCAAATTATTCCTAGTTCCAAGGGAGTACAGACATGTTTGTTGCCATGAATATAGTGGCAATTGTGGGCACATAGGCTATTTTCAAGATCATTAAGTTTGAATGAGTTATTGCAACAAAAGGTGGAGCCTTCATAGGAAGAAATCAAGAGACGGTCACATTATTCAGTAATTATATCAAAATTACTTGTAAGAAATGCTAGTCTTCAACAAAGACTCCCTCTTGAATGAAATTCAATGCTTTCCTAGTTCCAAGGGAGTGTAGATGTGTTTGTTGTCATGAATATTGTGCCTATTGTGAGCACATAAGGTATTTTCATGATCATTAAATGTGAATGAGTTATTGCAAGAAAAGGTGGAGCCTTCTTAGGAAGAAATGAAGAGACGGTCACATTATTCTATAATTATACCAAAAATACTTGTAAGAAATGCTAGTCTTCAACAAAGACTCCTTGTTGAACAAGATTCAACACATTCCTAGTTCAAATGGAGTGTAGATGTATTTGTTACCATGAATATTGTGCCTATTGTGGGCACATAAGCTATTTTCAAGATCATTTAGTCTGAATGACTTGTTGCAACAAAAGTTAGAGCCTTCTTAGGAAGAAATGAAGAGACGGTTAAATTATTCAGTAATTATACCGAAATACATATAAGAAATGCTAGTCTTCAAAAGAGACTCTTTGATGAATTAAATTCAATGCATTCCTAGATCTAAGGGAGTCTAGATATGTTTGGTACCATTAATATTGTGCATGTCATTGGCACACAAGCCATTTTTGAGTTCATTAAGTGTGAATGAGTTATTGCAACAAAAGGTGGAGCCTTGTTAGAAAGAAATAAAGAAACGGTCTGATTATTAAGTAATTGTGCCAAAAATGCTGGTAAGAAATGCTAGGGATCATCAAAGACTCTTTGTTTAATGAAATTCAAATTATTCCTACTTCTGAGGGAGTACAGACATGTTTGTTGCCATGAATATAGTGCCAATTGTGAGCGCATAGGTTATTTTCAAGATCATTAAGTTTGAATAAGTTATTGCAACAAAAGGTGGAGCCTTTGTAGGAAGTAATCAAGAGACGGTCAAATTATTCAGTAATTATATCAAAAATACTTGTAAGAAATGCTAGTCTTCAGCAAAGACTCCCTCTTGAATGAAATTCAACACTTTCCTAGTTCCAATGGAGTGTAGATGTGTTTGTTGTCATGAATATTGTGCCTGTTGTGGGCACACAAGTTATTTTCATGATAATTAAATGTGAATGAGTTATTGCAACAAAAGGTGGTGCCTTCTTAGGAAGAAATGAACAGACGGTCACATTATTTAGTAATTATACTGAAAATAATTGTAAGTAATGCTAGTCTTCGACAAAGACTCATTGTTCAATGAAAATCAACACATTCTTAGTTTCGAGGGAGTGTAGATGTGTTTGTTACCATGAATATTGTGCCTGTTGTGGGCACACATACTATTTTCAAGATCATTAAGTGTGAATGACTTATTACAACAAAAGGTGGAGCCTTCTTGGAAGAAATGAAGAGATAGTCAAATTATGCAGTAAATATACTGAAAATACTTGTAGGAAATGCTAGTCTTCAAAAGAGACTCCTTGTTGAATTAAATTCAACGCATGCCTAGATCCAACAGAGTGTAGATGTGTTTGTTGCCTTAAATATTGTGTCTGTTGTTGGCACACAAGCTATTTTCGAGTTCATTAGGTGTGAATGAGTTATTGTAACAAAAGGTGGAGCCTTCTTAGGAATAAATGAATAGACGGTCACATTATTCAATAATTATACTAAAAATAATTGTAAGAAATGCTAGTCTTCAACAAAGACTCCTTGTTGAATGAAATTCAACGCATTTTTAGTTCCAAAGGAGTGTAGATGTGTTTGTTACCATGGATATTGTGCCTGTTGTCGGCACATAAACTATTTTCAAGATCATTTAGTGTGAATGACTTATTGCAACAAAAGGTGGAGCCTTCTTTGGAAGAAATGAAGAGACAGTGAAATTATTTAGTAAATATATCGAAAATACTTGTAGGAAATGCTAGTCTTCAAAAGAGACTCCTTGTTGAATTAAATTCAACGCATTCCTTCATCCAAGAGAGTGTAGATGTGTTTGTGGCCATGAATATAGTTCCTGTTATTGGCACACAAGCTATTTTCGAGTTCATTAAGTGTGAATGAGTTATTGCAACAAAAGGCGGAGCCTTGTTAGGAAGAAATGAAGAGACAGTCTCATTATTAAGTAATTGTACCAAAAATGCTTGTAAGAAATGCTAGTCATCATCAAATACTCCTTGTTTAATGAATTTCAATTTATTGCTTGTTCCAAGGGAGTATAGACATGTTTGTTGCCATGAATATAGTGCCGATTATGGGCACACAAGCTGTTTTCATGACAAGTAAATTTAAATGAGTTATTTCAACAAAAGGTGGAGCCTTCATAGGAAGAAATGAAGAGACGGTCACATTATTCAGTAATTATTGAATGAAATGCTGGTCTTCAACAAAGACTTCTTATTGAATGAAATTCAACGCATTCTATTTCCAAGGGAGTGTAGATGTGTTTGTTGCCATCAATATTGTGCCTATTGTTGGCACACAAGCTATTTTTGAGTTCATTAAGTGTGAATGAGTTATTGCAACAAAAGGTGGAGCCTTGTTAGGAAGAAATGAAGAGATGGTCTCATTATCAAGTAATGGTACCAAAAATGCTTGTAAGAAATGCTAGTCATCATCAAAGACTCCTTGTTTAATGAAATTCAATTTATTCCTAGTTCCAAGGAGTATAGACGTGTTTGTTGCCATGAATATAGTGCTGATTGTGGGCGCACAAGCTGATGTGGAAAACCCCAAAAAGACGTGGCTTAGGGACCTAACGCACACAAGGAATCAAAGAGCAACTAGAAAAGCTAAATCTATGTTTAACAACACAAACCCTAGACCCAACATTCAAAGGAACACGAATCTAGGGTATTAAAGAAGGATATGGACGCCACACTCCATAAAAGAAAGAAATTGGGAGTGATAAGTCGATTGCAATGCCACAAGAAGAAATACCTCTTGATAAGTTCGTTAGTTCTTAAAAGAATCGAGGGAGAAAAACCCTTGCTTTCTATTTCACTCAAAGTTGTCTGATTTCATTGTCTGATGTTACAAGGGGTGCTTATTTATAGGCTAAGATAGCAATCCTAAAGAGGCACAAATTCCTACTTAGGACAATTCCTTATTTAGGAGGAATTCCTATCTAGGGAGAAATTCTTATATAGAAAATAAACTCCTAATTTGGAGTGACTCCTATTACTTAGTCTAACTCTTTAAGTACTCTGATAATATTAATAAGGTCTGGACTCTCTTTCAAGCTTGAATTCGCACCATTTGAAACTTGGTTGGCTTGAATGTCCTTAATCAGCCCATTTAGTGCTTCTTTCATCTTTCTGGCTTTAGCTCGTGTTATTGGGCCTTTTGGAATATGCAATGGACCTCTTGCATCAATTGAAACTTTAGCTCGTGTTATTGGGCCTTTTGGAATGGGCAATGGACCTCTTGCATCCATTAAAGCTCTAGCTCGTGATATTGAGCCTTCTAGAATGTGCAATGTATCCCTTGCATCCATGAAGCCCTCCACCCATCATCTCCATGGTTCTCATCACAAGTTATTTTCAATATCATTAAATTTGAATGAGTTATGGAAACAAAAGGTGGAACCTTCACAGGAAGAAATGAAGAGACAGTCACATTATTCAGTAATTATATCGAAAATACTTGTAAGAAATGCTAGTCTTCAACAAAGACTTCTTATTGAATGAAATTCAACACATTCTATTTCCAAGGGAGTGTAGATGTGTTTGTTGAGAAGAATATTGTGCCTCTTGTTGGCACACAAGCTATTTTCAAGTTCATTAAGTGTGAATGAGTTATTGCAACAAAAGGTGGAGCCTTGTTAGGAAGAAATGAAGAGACAGTCTCATTATTAAGTAATTGTACCGAAAATGCTTGTAAGAAATGCTAGTCATCATCAAAGACTCCTTGTTTAATGAAATTCAACGCATTGCTAGTTCCAAGTGAGTATAGATGGGTTTGTTACCATGAATATAATGCCTGTTGTGGGCACACAAGCTATTTTCATGATCATTACGTGTGAATGAGTTATTGTAACAAAAGGTGGAGCCTTCTTAGGAAGAAATGAAGAGACGGTAACAATATCTAGTAATTATACCGAAAATACTTGTAAGCAATGCTAGTCTTCAACAAAGACTCCTTGTTGAATTAAATTCATCGCATTCGTTGATCCAAAGGAGTGTAGATGTGTTTGTTGCCATGAATATCGTGTCTGTTGTGGGCATACAAGCTAGTTTCAAGTTCATTAAGTGTGAATGAGTTATTGCAACAAATGGTGGAGCCTTGTTAGGAAGAAATGAAGAGATGTTCTCAATATTTAGTAATTGTACCGAAAATGCCAATAAGAAAAGTTAGTCATTATCAAAGACTCCTTGTTGAATGAAATTCAATGGATTCCTAGTTCCAAGGGAGTATAAATGTGTTTGTTGCCATGAATATTGTGCCTATTATGGGAACATAAGCTATTTTCAAGATCATTAAGTGTGAATGAGTTTTTGCAACAAATGGTGGAGCCTTCTTAGGAAGAAATGAATAGACAGTCACATTATTCAGTAAATATACAAAAAATACTTGTAAGAAATGCTAGTCTTCAACAATGACTCCTTATAGAAAGCAATTCAATGCATTCCTAATTCCAATGGCGTGTAGATGTGTTTGTTGTCAAGAATATTGTGTTTGCTATGGGTGTAGAAGCTATTTTCAACATCATTAAATGTGAATGAGTTATTGCGACAAAAGGTGGACCTTCTTCAGAAGAGTTGAAAACACAATCTCATTATTCAGTAAATGAACCTGAAAAAACTTGTAAGAAATGCTAGTCTTTAGTGAAGACTCCTTATTGAATGAAATTCAAGCTATTTTCAAGTTCATTAAGTGTGAATGAGTTATTGCAACAAAAGGTGGAGCCTTGTTAGGAAGAAATGAAGAGACATTCCCAATATTTTGTAATTGTACCAAAAAAGCTTGTAAGAAATGCTAGTCATCATCAAAGACTCCTTGTTTAATGAAATTCAACACATCGCTAGTTCCAAGGAAGTATAAATGTGTTTGTTGTCATGAATATTATGCTTATTGTGGGCACACAAGCTATTTCCAAGATCATTAAGTGTGAATGAGTTATTGCAACAAAAGGTGGAGCCTTCTTAGGAGGAAATGATGAGAGGGTCACATTATTCTATAATTATATTGAAAATACTTGTAAGAAATGTTAGTTTTCAACAAAGACTCCTTGCTGAATTAAATTCAATGCATTCCTAGATCCATGGGAGTGTAAATGTGTTTGTTGCAGTGAATATTGTGCCTTTTGTGGGCACAAAAGCTATTTTCAAAATCATTAAGTGTGAATGAGTGATTCAAAAAAAAGGTGGAGCCTTCTGAAGAAGCAATGAAGAGGCGGTCACATTATTCAGTAATTATACCAATAATGCTTGTAAGAAATGCTAGTCCTCAACAAAGACTCCTTGTTGAGTTAAATTCAATGGATTCCTAGATCCAAGGGAGTGTAGATGTGTTTGTTGCCATGAATATTGTGCCTGTTGTGGGTGCACAAGCTATTTTGAAGTTCATTAAGTGTGAATGAGTTATTACAACATAAGGTAGAGCCTTCTTTGCAATAAATGAAGAGACGGTGACATTATTCAGTAATTATATGGAAAATACTTGTAAGAAATGCTAGTCTTCAGCAAAGACTCCTTGTTGAATAAAATTCAATGCATTCTTAGTTCCAAAGGAGTGTAGATGTGTTTGTTGCCATGAATATTGTGCCTGTTATTGGCACACAAGCTATTTTCAAGATCATTAAGTGTGAATGAGTTATTGCAACAAAAGGTGGAGCCTTTTTAGAAAGAAATGAAGAGATAGTCACATTATTGACTAATTATACCGAAAATACTTGTAAGAAATGCTAGTCTTCAACAAAGACTCCTTGTTGAATGAAATTCAATGCATTCTTAGTTCCATGGGAGTATAGATGTGTTTTTTGCCATGAATATTATGTCTTTTGTGGGCACACAAGCTATTTTCAAGATCATTAAGTGTGAATGAGTTATTGGAACAAAAGGTGGAGCCTTCTTAGGAAGAAATGAAGAGATAGTCACATTATTCAGTAATTATACTGAAAGTACTTCTATGAAATGCTAGTCCTTAACAAAGACTTCTTTTTGAATTAAATTCAACGGATTCCTAGATCCAAGGGAGTAGATGTGCTTGTTGCCATGAATATTGTGCCTATTGTTGGCACACATGCTATTTTCAAGTTCATTAAGTGTGAATGAGTTATTGCAACAAAAGGTGGAGCCTTGTTAGGATGAAATGAAGAGATGATCTCATTATTTAGTAATTGTACCAAAAATGCTTGTAAGAAAAGCTAGTCATCATCAAAGACTTGTTATTGAATAAATTCAATGCATTCCTAGTTCCAAGGGAGTATAAATGTGTTTGTTGCCATGAATATTGTGCCTGTTGTGGGCACACAAGCTATTTTCAAGATCATTAAGTGTGAATGAGTTATTGCAAGAAAAGGTGGAGCCTTCTTAAGAAGAAATGAAGAGACGGTCACATTCTTTAGTAATTATACCGAAAATACTTGTAAGAAATGCTAGTCCTCAAGAAAGACTCCTTTTTGAATTAAATTCAACAGATTCCTAGATCCAAGGGAGTGTAGATGTGTTTGTTGCCATGAATATTGTGCCTGTTGTGGGCACACAAGTTATTTTGAAGTTCATTAAGTGTGAATGAGTTATTGCAAGAAAAGGTGGAGCCTTCTTAGCAAGAAATGAAGAGGCGGTCACATTATTCAGTAATTATACCAAAAATACTTGTAAGAAATGCTAGTCCTCAACAAAGACTCCTTTTTGAATTAAATTCAATAGATTCCTAGATGCAAGGGAGTGTAAATGTGTTTGTTGGCATGAATATTGTGCCTATTGTGGGCACACAAGCTATTTTCAAGATCTTTCAGTGTGAATAAGTTATTGCAACAAAAGGTGGACCTTCTTAGGAAGAGATGAAGAGACAATCTCATTATTCAGTAAATATACCGAAAATACTTGTAGGAAATGCTAATCTATAATAAAGACTCCTTGTTGAATTGAATTAAACCCATTCCTACTTCCCAAGGGAGTGTAGATGTGCCTGTTGCCGTGAATATAATGCCTTTTGTAGGCAAACAAGCTATTTTCAAGATCATTAAGTGTGAATGAGTTATTGCAACAAAAGGTGGAGCCTTGTTAGGAAGAAATGAAGTGATGGTCTCATCATTCACTAATTATATCAAAAATACTTGAAATAAATGCTAGTCATCATCAATGGCTCCTTGTTTAATGAAATTCAACGGATTCCTTGTTCCAAGGGAGTATAGATATGCTAGTTGCCATGAATATTGTGCCTATTGTAGGCACACAAGCTATTTTCTAGATCATTAAGTGTGAATGAGTTATTGCAACAAAAGATGGTACTTTGTCAGGATGATAGGAAGTGACAGTCTCATTATTTAGTAATTATACCAAAAATACTTTAAAGAAATGCTAGTCATCATCAATGACACCTTGTTTAATGAAATTCAACGGATTCCTAAGGGAGTATAGATGTGCTAGTTGCCATGCATAGAGTGCCTATTGTGGGTACACAAGCTATTTTCTAGATCATTAAGTGTGAATGAGTTATTGCAACAAGAGATGGAGCCTTGATAGGAAGAAATGAAGTGACGGTCTTAGTATTCAGTAATTATACCAAAAATACTTGAAAGAATTGCTAGTCATCATGAATGACTTCTCATTTAATGAAATTCAATGGATTCCTTGCTCTAAGGGAGTATAGATGTGCTTGTTGCCATGAATATTGTGCTTGTTGTGGGCATACAAGCTATTTTCAAGATCATTATGCGTGAATGAGTTATTGCAACAAAAGGTGGAGCCTTGTTAGGAAGAAATGAAGAGATGGTCTCATTATTCAATAACTAAACCAAAAATTCTTGAAAGAAATGGTAGTCATCATCAAAGACTCCTGGTTTAATGAAATTCAATGGATTTCTATATCCAAGGGAGAATAGGTGTGCTTGTTACCATGAATATTAGTCCTTGTTAGGGGCACAAAAGGTATTTTCAAGATCATTTAGTGTGAATGGGTAATTACAAAAAAAAGTGAAGATGAATAGTAGTCATCTCCAAAAAAAGTAGAATATAGTTGTAAGAAATAGTAGTTATCTCCAAAGACTCCTTATTTAATGTAATTCAATGAATTTCTGGTTCCAAGGGAGTATAGATGTGCTTGTTGCCATGAATATAGTGCCTGTTGTGGGCACACAAGCTATTTTCAAGACCATTAACTGTGGATGAGTTATTACAACAAAAGATGGAACCTTGTTAGGAAGAAATGAAGAGACGGACTCATTATTTAGTAATTAAACCTAAAATACCTTATGGAAATGCTAGTCATCATGAATGACTCCTTGTTCAAAGAAATTCAAACGATTCCTTGTTCCAAGGGAGTATAGACGTGCTTGTCACCAAGAATATAGTGCCTATTGTGGGCACAGAAGCTATTTTCAAGATCACTAAGTATGAATGAGTTATTGCAACAAAAGGTGGAGCCTTGTTTGGAAGAAATGAAGAGACGATCTCATTATTTAGTAATTAAACCAAAAATACTTGCAAGAAATACTAGTCATCATCAATGACTTCTTGTTTAAAGAAATTCAATGGATTCCTTGTTCCAAGGAAGTATAAATGTGCTTGTCACCATAAATATAGTGCCTATTGTGGACACATAAGCTGTTTTCAAGATCATTAAGTGTGAATGAGTCATTGCAATAAAAGATGGAGCCTTGTTAGGAAAAAATGAAGTGACGGTTTATTATTCAATAATTATACCAAAAGTACATGAAAGAAATTCTAGTCATCATCAATAACTCTTGGTTTAATTAAGTGTGAATGAATTATTGCAACAAAAGGTGGAGCCTTGTTAGGAAGAAATAAAGAAATGGTCACTTTAGTCTGTAATTAGGTAGAAAATACTTGTAAGAAATCCTAGTCATCACCAAGAACTCCTTGTTTAATGAAATTCAATGGATTCCTCATTCCAAGGGAGTATAGATGTGCTTGTTTCCATGAATATTGGTCCCTTGTTATGGCCACACAAGTTATTTTCAAAATTATTTATTGTGAATGGGTAGTTACAATAAAAAGTTAAGCATTCTTAGGAAGAAATCAATAGATGGTCTCATTAGTATGTAATTAAGTAGAAAATAACTGTAAGAAATGCTACTCATCACCAAAGACTCCTTGTTTAAAGAAATTCAACAGATTCCTTGTCCCAAGGGAGCATAGTTGAGCTTGTTGCCATGAATATAGCATTTGTTGTTGGCACACAAGCTATTTTCAAGTTCATTGTTAGGAAGAAATGAAGAGACTGTCTCATTATTCAGTAATTGTACTGAAAAAGTTTGGTAAGAAATGCTAGTCATCATCAAAGACTCCTTATTTAATGAAATTCAACAGGTTCCTATATCCAAGGGAGAATAGATATGCTTGTTGCCATGAATATTAGTCCCTGTTGTTGCCACACAAGGTATTTTCAAGATCATTAAGTGTGAATGGGTAATTACAAAAAAGTAGATCATTGCTAGGAAGAAATCAAGAGATGGTTTCATTAGTCTATAATTAAGTAGAAAATAGTTGTATGAAATGCTACTCATCACCAAAGACTCCTTGTTTAAAGAAATTCAATAGATTCCTTGTTCCGAGGTAGTATAGTTATGCTTGTTGGCAAGAATATAGTGTCTGTTGTGGCCACAGAAGCTATTTTCAAGATCATTAAGTATGAATGAGTTATTGCAACAAAAGGTGGATCCTTGTTAGGAAGAAATGAAGAGACTGTCTTATTATTTCGTAATTGTACTGAAAAAGTTTGTAAGAAATCCTAGTCATCATAAAAGACTCCTTATTTAATGAAATTCAACGGATTCTTATATCCAAGGGAGAATAAATGTGCTTGTTTCCATGAATATTAGTCCCTATTGTCGTTACACAAGGTATTTTCAAGATCATTAAGTGTGAATGGGTAATTACAACAAAAAGTGGAGCATTGCTAGGAAGAAATCAAGAGACAGTTTCCTTAGTCTTTAATTAAGTAGAAAATAGTTGTATGAAATGCTACTCATTACCAAAGACTCCTTTTTGAAAGAAATTCAACAGATTCCTTGTTCTAAGGGAGTATAGTTATGCTTGTTGGTAAGAATATAACGTTTGTTGTGGGCACACAAGCTATTTTCGAGATCATTATGTGTGAATGAGTTATCGCAACAAAAGGTGGAGCCTTGTTAGGAAGAAATGAAGAGACTGTCTCATTATTCAGTAATTATAACAAAAAAAACTTGAAGGAAATGCTAGTCATCATCAATGACTCCTTATTTAATGAAATTCATCGGATTCCTAGTTCAAAGGGAGTATAGATGTGCTTGTTGCCATGGATATAATGTCTGTTGTGGGCACACAAGGTGTTTTCAAGATCATTAAATGTGAATGGGTTATTGCAACAAAAGGTGGATCTTTGTTAGGAAGAAATGAAGAGACGGTCACATTATTCAGTAATTGGACCAAAAAAGCTTGTAAAAAATGCTAGTCATCATCAAACACTCGTTTAATGAAATTCCACGGATTCCTTGTTCCGAGGGAGTACAAATGTGCTTGTTGCCATGAATATAGTGCCTGTTGAGGGCACACAAGCTATTTTCAAGATCATTAAGTGTGAATGAGTTATTGCAACAAAAGGTGGAGCCTTGTTAGGAAGAAATGAAGAGACGACCTTATTATTAAGGAATTTTACCAAAAGTGCTTGTAAGAAATGCTAGTCAACATCAAAGACTCCTTATTTAAGGAAATTTAATAGATTCCTATATCCAAGGGAGAATAGATGTGCTTGTTGCCATGAATATTGGTCCTTGTTGTGGCCACACAGGCTATTTTCAAGATCATTAAGTGTGAATGGGTAATTACAACAAAAAGTGAAGTATTGTTAGGAGGAAATTAAGAGACAGTCTCATTAGTCTATGATTAAGTTGAAAATACTAGTAAGAACTGCTAGTCATCACCAAAGACTCCATGTTTAATGAAATTCAATGGATTCCTTGTTTCGAGGGAGTAAGAATGTGCTTGTTGCCATGAATATGGTGCCTGTTGAGGGTGCATAAGCTGTTTTCAAGATCATTAAGTGTGAATGAGTTATTGCAACAAAAGCTGGAGCCTTATTAGGAAGAAATGAAAAGATGACCACATTATTTAGGAATTGTTGTGAAAGTGCTTGTAAGAAATGCTAGTCAACATCAAAGACTCCTTGTTTAATGAAATTCAACGGATTCATATATCCAAAGGAGAATAGATGTGCATCTTGCCATGAATATTGGTCCTTCTTGTGACCACACAAGCTATTTTCAAGATCATTAAGAGTGAATGAGTAATTACAACAAAAACTGGAGCATTGTTAGGAAAAATGAAGAGATGGTCTCATTATTTAGGAATTGTACCGAAAGTGCTTGTAAGAAATGCTAGTCAACATCAAAGACTCCTTGTTTAATGAAATTCAACGGATTCCTATATCCAATGGAGAATAGATGTGCTTGTTGCCATGAAAATTAGTCCCTGTTGTGGGCACACAAGGTATTTTGAAGATCATTAAGTGTCAATGTGTAATTACAGCAGAAATTGGAGCATTGTTAGGAAAAAATTAAAAGATGGTCTCATTAGTCTGTAATTAAATAGGAAATAGTTGTAAGAAGTGCTAGTCATCTCCAAAAACTCCTTGTTCCAAGGGACTATAAATGTGCTCATTGCCATGAATATTGGTCCCTGTTGTTGCCACATAAGCTATTTTCAAGATCATTAATTACGAATGGGTAATGGCAACAAAAAGTGAGTATTGTTTGGAGGAAATCAAGAGACAGTCTCATTAGTCTGTAATTAAGTAAAAAATACTTCTATGAAATGCTAGTTATCACCAAAGACTCCTTGAAAAAAATTCAATGGATTCCTTGTTTTGAGGGAGTACAGATGTGCTTGTTGCCATGAATATAGTGCCTATTGAGGGCACACAAGTTATTTTCAAGGCCATTAAGTGTGAATGAGCTATTGGAACAAAAGGTGGAGCCTTGTTTGGAAGAAATGAAGAGATGGCCTCATAATTCAGTAATTATACCAAAAATACTTGAAAGAAATGCTAGTCATCATCAATGACTCCTTGTTTAATGAATTTTATCGGATTCCAAGTTCAAAGGGAGTATAGATGTGCTTGTTGCCATGAATATACTGTTTGTTATGGGCACACAAGCTATTTTCAAGATCATTAAGTGTGAATGGGTTATTGCAACAAAAGGTGGATCCTTGTTAGGAAGAAATGAAGAGACAGTTTCATTATTTAGTAATCGGACCAAAAAGGTTTATAAGAAATGCTAGTCAACATCAAAGACTCCTTGTTTAACAAAATTCAATGGATTCCTATATCTAAGGGAGAATTGATGTGCTTGTTGCTAGGAATATTAATCTTTGTTATGGGCACACAAGGTATTTTGAAGATCATTAAGTGTGAATTGGTAATTATAACAAAATGTAGAGCATTGTTAGGAAGAAATCAAGTGACGATCTCATTACTCTATAATTAAGTAGAAAATACTTGTAAGAAATGCTAGTCATCACCAAAGACTCCTTGTTTAATGATATTCAATGGATTCCTTGTTCCAAGGGAGTATATATGTGCTTGTTGCCATGAATATAGTGCCTGCTGTGGGCACACAAGCTATTTTCAAGATCATTAAATGTGATGAGTTATCACAACAAAAGGTGGAGCCCTGTTAGGAAGAAATGTAGAGATGGTCTCATTATTCAGTAATTCTACTGAAAAAGCTTGTAAGATATGCTAGTCATTATCCAAGACTCCTTGTTTAATAAGATTCAATGGATTCGTATATCCAAGGGAGAATAGATGTGCTTGTTGCCATAAATATTAGTCCCTATTGTGGCCACACAGTGTATTTTGAAGATTGTTAAGTATGAATGGGTAATTAGTAAGTAATTATTCCAAAAATACTTGGAAGACATGCTAGTCATCATCAATGAGTCCTTGTTTAAAGAAATTCATTGAATTCTTAGTTCCAAAGAAGTATAGATGTGCTTGTTGCCACAAAAATAGTGTCTATTGTGGCCACACAAGCTATTTTTAAAATCATTAAGTATGAATGAGTTATTGGAACAAAAGGTGGAGCCTTGTTAGGAAGAAATGGGAGATGATCTCATTATTCAGAAATTGTACCAAAAATGTTGGTAAGAAATGCTAGTCATCATTGAAGACTCCTTCTTTGTGAAATTCAACGGATTCCTAGTTCCAAGGGAGTATAGATCTGCTTGTTAACATAAATATAGTGCCTATTGTGGGCACATAGGCTATTTTCAAGATCATTAAGTGTGAATTAGTTGTTGCAAAAAAAGGTGGAGCCTTGTTAGGAAGAAATGAAAAGACGACCTTATTGTTCAATAATTGTACTAAAAAAGCTTAGAAGAAATGCTAGTCATTGTCAAAGACTCCTTGTTTAATGAAATTCAACGGATTCTTTGTTCCAAGGGAGTGTAGACGTGCTTGTTGCCATGAAAATAGTGCCTGTTATTGGCACACAAGCTATTTTCAAGATCTTTAAGTGTGAATGAGTTATTGTAACAAAAGGTGAAGCCTTGTTAGGAACAAATGAAGAGGTGATCTCATTATTTAGTAATTGTACCAAAAAGCATGTAAGATATGCTAGTCATTATGAAAGACTCCTTGTTTAATAAATTGAACGGATTCCTATATCCAAGGGAGAATAAGTGTGCTTATTGCCACGAATATTAGTCCCTGTTGTGGGCACATAAGTTATTTTCAAGATCATTAAGTGTGAATTGGTAATTACAACAAAAAGTGGAGCATTGTTAAGAAGAAATCAAGAGACGATCTCATTAGTCTATAATTAAGTAGAAAATACGTGTAAGAAATGCTAGTCATCACCAAAGACTTCTTGTTTAATGATATTCAACGGATTTCTTGTTCCAAGGGAGTATAAATGTACTTGTTGCTATGAATATAGTGCCTGCTGTGGGCACACAAGTGATTTTCAAGATCATTAAGTGTGAATGAGTTATTGCAACAAAAGGTGGAGCCTTGTTAGGAAGAAATGAAGAGATGGTTTCATTATTCAGTAATTGTACTGAAAGTGCTTGTAAGGAATTGTAGTCATAATCAAAGACACCTTGTGTAGTGAAATTCAATGGATTCTTATATCTAATGGAGAATAGATGTGCTTGTTGCCATGAATATTGGTCCCTATTATGGCCACAAAAGCTATTTTCAAGATCATTAATTATGAATGGGTAATTATAACAAAAAGTGGAGCATTGTTAGGAAGAAATTGAGAGACCATCTTATTTGTTTGTAATTAAGTAGAAAGTACTTGTATGAAATGCTAGTCATTACCAAAGACTTCTTGTTTAATGAAATTCAACAGATTCCTTGTTTCAATGGAGTATAAATCTGCTTATTGCAATGAATATAGTGTCAAGTGTGGGCACACAAGTTATTTTTAAGATTATTAAGTGTTAATGAGTTATTGCAACTAAAGGTAGAGCCTTGTTAGGAAGAAATGAAGAGACGTCTCATTATTCAATAATTATCCCAAAAATAGATATTCAACTGATTCCTAATATCCAAGGGAAAATAGATGTACTTGTTGCCATGAATATCTATCCCTATTGTGGGCACACAAGGTATTTTCAAGAACATTAAGTGTGGATTGGTAATTACAACAAAAACTAGAGCATTGTTAGGAGGAAATCAAGAGGCAATTTCATTATACTGTAATTAAGTAGAAAATACTTGTAAGAAATGCTAGTCATCATGAAAGACTCCTTGTTTAATGAAATTCAATGGATTCTTTGTTCCAAGGGAGTATAGATGTGTTTGTTAACATGAAAATAGTGCCACTTATGGGCACACAAGCTATTTTCTAGGTCATTAAGTGTGAATGAGATGTTGCAACAAAAGGTGGAGCCTTGTTAGGATGAAATGAAGAGACGATCTCATTATTCAGTAAATGTACTAGATTCTTTATTCCAAGGGAGTATAGATGTGCTTGTTACCATAAATAAAGTCCCTATTGTGTCCATACAAGCTATTTTCAAAATTATTAATTGTGAACAGGTAATTACAACAAAAGGTGGAGCATTATTAGGAATAAATCAGGAGATGGTCTTACTAGTTTGTAATTAAGTACAAAATACTTGTAAGAAATGCTAGTCATTACCAAAGACTCCTTGTTTAATGAAATTCAACGGATTCCTTATTCCAAGGGAGTACACATGTGTTTGTTGACATGAATATAGTGCTTGTTTAGAACAAACAAGCTATTTTGAAGATCATTAAATGTGAATGAGTTATTGTAACGAAAAGTGGAGCCTTGTCAGGAAGAAATAAAGAGATGGTCTCATTATTCAGGAATTTTACTGAAAGTGATTGTAAGAAATGCCATTCATCATCAAAGAGTCATTGTTTAATGAAATTCAATGGATTCATATATCCAAGGGAGAATAAATGTGCCTGTTGCCATGAATATTAGTCCTTATTGTGGGCACACAAGGTATTTTTAAGATCATTAAGTGTGAATGGGTAATTACAACAAAAAGTGGAGCATTGTTAGGAAGAAATCAAGAGACAATCTCATTAGTCTATAATTAAGTAGAAAATACTTGTATGAAATGCTAATCATCACCAAAAACTCCTTGTTTAATGAAATTCAACGGATTACTATATCCAAGGGAGAATAGATGTGCTTATTGTTACAAATATTAGTCCCTGTTATGGGCACACAAGTTATTTTCAAGATCATTAAGTGTGAATTGGTACTTACAACAAAAGGTGGAGTATTGTTAGGAAGAAATCAAGAGAAGGCCTCAGTAGTTTGTAATTAAGTAGAAAATACTTGTAAGAAATGCTAGTCATCACCAAAGACTCCTTGTTTAATAAAATTCAATGGATTCTTTGTTCCAAGTGAGTATAAATGTGCTTGTTATCTTGAAAATAGTGCTCATTGTGGGCACATATGCCATTTTCCAAATCATTAAGTCTGAATGAGTTGTTGCAACAAAAGGTGGAGCCTTGTTAGGAAGAAATGAAGAGATGATCTCGTTATTCAATAATTGTACCGAATATGCTTGTAAGAAATGCTAGTCATCATCAAAAACTCCTTGTTGAATGAAATTCAATGGATTCCTATATTGAAAGGAGAATAGATGTGCTTGTTGCCTTGAATATTAGTCCCTGTTGTGGGCACATAAGGTATTTTCAAGATCATTAAGTGTGAATGGGAGATTACAACAAAAAGTGGAGCATTGTTAAGAAGAAATCAAGAGACGATCTCATTAGACTCTAATTAAGTTGAAAATACTTGTATGTAATGCTAGTCATTGTCAAAAAGTCCTTATTTAATGAAATTCAATGAATTCTTTGTTCCAAGGGAGTGTAGATGTGCTTGTTTCCATGAAAATAGTGCTTGTTGTGGGCATATAAGCTATTTTCAAGATCTTTAAGTGTGAATGAGTTATTACAACAAAAGGTGGAGCCTTGTTAGGAACAAATGAAGAGACGATCTCATTATTTAGTAATTGTACCAAAAAAGCTTGTAAGATATGCTAGTCATTATGAAAGACTCCTTGTTTAATGAAATTAAACAAATTCCTATATCCAAGTGAGAATAAGTGTGCTTATTGCCATGAATATTAGTCCTTGTTGTGGGCATACAAGTTATTTTCAAGATCATTAATTGTGAATTGGTAATTACAACAAAAAATGGAGCATTGTTAGGAAGAAATCAAGAGACGGTCTTAACTAGAAAATACTTGTAAGAAATTCTAGTCATCACTAAAGGCTTCTTATTTAACGATAGTCAACGGATTCCTTGTTCCAAAGGAGTGTAAATGTGCTTGTTGCCATGAATATAGTGCCTGTTGTGGGCACACAAGCAATTTTCAAGATCATTAAGTGTGAACGAGTTATTGCAACAAAAGGTGGAGCCTTGTTAGGAAGAAATGAAGAGACGATGTCATTATTCAGTTATTGTACTAAAAGTGCTTGTAAGAAATCATAGTCATAATCAAAGACACCTTATGTAGTGAAATTCAATGGATTCTTATATCCAATGGAGAATAGATGTGCTTGTTGCCACGAATATTGGTCCCTATTGTGGCCACACAAGCTATTTTCAAGATCATTAATTATGAATTGGTAATTACAAGAAAAAGTGGAGCATTGTTAGGAAGAAATCAAGAGACCATCTTATTTGTCTCTAATTAAGTAGAAAATACTTGTAAGAAATGTTAATCATCACCAAAGACTCTTTGTTTAATGAAATTCACTAGATTCCTTGTTCTGAGGGAGTATAGATGTGCTTGTTGCCATGAATATAGTGCCTGTAAAGGGCACATAAGCTATTTTCAAGATTAATAAGTGTGAATGAGTTATTGCAACAAAAGGTGGAGCCTTGTTTGGAAGAAATGAAAAGACGGTCTTATTATTTAGTAAGTGCACCGAAATTGCTTGTAAGAAATGCTAGTCGACATCAAAGACTCCTTTTTAATGAAATGCAATGGATTCCTATATCCAAGGGAGAATAGATGTGCTTGTTGCCAAGAATATTAGTCCCTATAGTGGCCATATAAGGCTTTTTCAAGATCATTAAGTGTGAATGGGTAATTACAACAAAAGGTGGAGCAGTGTTGGGAAGAAATCAAGAGTTGGTTTAATTAGTCTGTAATTAAGCGGAAAATAGTTGTAAGAAATGTTACTCATCACTGAAGGCTCTTTGTTTAATGAAATTCAACTAATTCCTTGTTCCAAGGGAGTATAGATGTGCCTGTTGCCATGAATATAGTGCCTTTTGTGGGCACACAAGCTATTTTCAAGATTATTAAATGTGAATGGGTTATTGCAGCTAAAGGTGGATCCTTGTTAGGTAGAAATGAAGAGAAGGTTTCATTATTCAGTAATCATACTGCAAAAGCTTGTAAGAAATGCTAATCATCATCAAAGACTCCTTGTTCAATGAAATTCACTAGATACCTATATCCAAAGGAGAATAGATGTGCTTGTTGTGATGAATATTTGTCCCTGTTATGGCCACATAAGGTATTTTCAAGATCATTAAGTGTAAATGGGTAAATATAACAAAAAGCAGAGCATTGTTTGGAATAAATCAAGAGATGGTTTCATTATTCTATATTAAAGTAAAAAATACTTGTAAGAAATGCTAGTCATCACCAAAGATTCCTTGTTTAATGAAATTCAATGGATTTCATGTTCCAAGGGAGTATAGATGTGCTTGTTGCCATGAATATAGTGTCTGTTGTGGGCACACAAGCTTTTTTCAAGATTATTGCAATAAAAGGTGGAGCCTTGTTAGGAAGAAATGAAGAGATGGTCTCATTAGTCTGTAATTAAGTAGAAAATACTTGTAAGAAAAACTAGTCATCACCAAGGACTCCTTGTTTAATGAAATTCACCAAATTCCTTATTTCGAGGGAGTACAGAAGTGCTTGTTGCCATGAATATAGTGCCTGTTGAGGGCACAAAAGCTATTTTAAAGATCATTAATTGTGAATGAGTTATTACCACAAAAGGTTGAGCCTTGTTAGGAAGAAATGAAGACGTGGTCTCATTAGACTGGATTTAAGTAGAAAACACTTGTAAGAAATGCTAGTCATCACCAAAGACCCCTTGTTAATAGATGTGCTTGTTGCCATTAATATTAGTCCCTGTTGTGGCCATATAAGGTATTTTCAAGATCATTAAGTGTGAATGGGTAATTACAACAAAAAGTGGTGCAGTGTCAGGAAGGAATCAAGAGATGGTTTTATTAATCTGTAATTAAGTAGAAAATAGTTGTAAGAAATGCTACTCAGCACCAAAGACTGCTTATTTAATGAAATTCAACGGATTCCTTATTCCAAGGGAGTATAGGTGTGCTTGTTGCCATGAATATAGTCCCTGTTGTGGGCACACAAGCAATTTTCAAGATCATTAAGTGTGAACAAGTTATTGCAAAAAAAGGTGGAGTCTTATTAGGAAGAAATGAGAAGACAATCTCATTATTTAGTAATTATACCAAAAATACCTAAAAGAAAAGTTTGTCATCCTCAATGACTCCTTATTTCATGAAATTTATCGAATTCCTAGTTCTAAGGGAGTATAAATGTGCTAGTTGCCATGAATATAGTGTTTGTTGTGGGCACATAAGCTATTTTCAAGATCATTAAGTATGAATGGGTTATTACAACAAAAGGTGGATCCTTGTTAGGTAGAAATGAAGAGACAGTCTCATTAATTAGTAATTATATAGAAAAAGCTTGTAAGAAATGCTAGTCATCATTGAAGACTCCTTGTTTAATGAAAATCAACGAATTCCTATATCCAAGGGAGAATAGATGTGCTTGTGGAAATGCTAGTCATTACCAAAGATTCCTTGTTTAATGAAATTCACTCGATTGCTTGTTCTAAGGGAGTACAGATGTGCTTGTTGCCCTAAATATAGTGCCTGTTGAGGGCACACAAGTTATTTTCAAGATCATTAAGTGTGAATAAGTTATTGTAACAAAAGGTGAAGCCTTGTTAGGAAGAAATGAAGAGATAGTCTCATTATTTAGTAATTGTACTGAAAATGCTGGTAACAAATGCTAGTCAACATCAAAGACTCCTTATTTAATGAAATTCAATGGATTCCTATATCCAAGTTAGAATATATGTGCTTGTTGCCATGAATATTAGTCGTTGTTGTGGCCACAAAAGGTATTTTCAAGATCATTAAGTGTGAATGGGTAATTACAACCAAAAGTGGAGCATTGTTAGGAAGAAATCAAAAGACGATTTCATTGATCTGTAATTAAGTAGAAAATAGTTGTAAGAAACCCTACTCATCGCCAAAGACTACTTGTTTAATGAAATTCAACAAATTCCTTGTTCCAAGGGAGTATAGATGTGCTTGTTGCCATTAATATAGTGCTTGTTATGGGCACATAAGCTATTTTCAAGTTCATTAAGTGTGAATGAGTTATTGCAACAAAAGGTGAAGCATTGTTAGAAAGAAATGAAGAGATAGTCTCATTATTTAGTAATTGTACCGAAAATGCTCATAAAAAATGCTAGTGAACATCAAAGACTCCTTATTTAATGAAATTCAACGGATTCCTATATCCAAAGGAGAATAGATGTGCTTGTAGCCACGAATACAAGTCCTTGTTGTGGCCACACAAGGTATTTTCAAGATCATTAAGTGTGAATGGGTAATTACAACAAAAAGTTGAGCATTGTTAGGAAGTAATCAAGAGATGATTTCATTAATCTATAATTAAGTAGAAAATAGTTATAAGAAACCCTACTCATCACCAAAGACTGCTTGTTTAATGAAATTCAACAAATTCCTTGTTCCAAGGGAGTATAGATGTGCTTGTTGCCATGAATATAATGCCTATTATAGGCACACAAGCTATTTTCATGATCATTAAGTGTGAATGAGTTATTGCAACAAAAGGTGGAGCCTTGTTAGGAAGAAAAGATGAGACGGTCTCATTATTCAGTAATTATACCAAAAATACTTGAAAGAAATGCTAGTCATCATCAATGACTCCTTGTTTAATGAAATTCATTGGCTTCCTAGTTCCAAGGGAGTACAGATGTGCTTGTTGCCTTGAATACAGTGCCTATTGAGGGCATACAAGCTATTTTCAAAATCATTAAGTGTGAATGAGTTATTGCAACAAAAGGTGGAGCCTTGTTTCGAAGAAATCAAGAGATGGTCTCATTAGCTTGTAATTATGTAAGAAATGCTAGTCATCTCCAAAGGCTCCTTGTTTTATGAAATTCAATAGATTCCTATATCCAAGGGAGAATATATGTGGTTGTTGCCATGAATATTTGTCCCTGTTGTTAATGGGTAATTACAACAAAAAGTGGTGCATTGTTAGGAAGAAAGGAATAGACAGTCTTATTAGTTTGTAATTAAGTAAAAAATACTTGTAAGAAATGCTAGTCATCACTAAAGACTTTTTGTTTACGAAATTCCATGGATTCCTTGCTCTAAGGGTGTATTTATGTGCTTGTTGCCATGAATATTGGTCCCTATGATGGCCACACAAGCTATTTTGAAAATTATTAATTGTGAATGGGTAATTACAACAAAAAGTGGAGCATCATTAGCAAGAAATCAGGAGACGGTCTCATTAGTTTGTAATTATGTTGAAAATACTTGTAACAAAAGCTAGTCATCTCCAAAGACTCTTTGTTTAATGAAATTCAACGGATTCCTATATCTAAGCTATTTTCAAAAATATTAATTGTGAATGGGTAATTACAACAAAAAGTGGAGCATTGTAAGGAAGAAATTAGGAGACGGTCTCATTAGTCTATAATTAAGTAGAAAATACTTGTAAGAAATGCTAGTCATCACCAAAGACTCCTTGTTTAATGAAATTCACCAGATTGCTTGTTTCAAGGGAGTACAGAGTTGCTTGTTGCCATGAATATAGTGCATGTTGAGGGCACACAAGTTGTTTTCAAGATCATTAAATGTGAATGAGTTATTGCAACAAAAGGTAGAGCGTTGTTAGGAAGAAATGAAGAGACGGTCTGATTATTTAGTAAGTGCTTGTAAGAAATGCTAGTCAACATCAAAGACTCCTTCTTTAATGAAATTCAACGGATTCCTACATCCTAGGGAGAATAGATGTGATTATTGCCATGAATATTAGTCCCTGTTTTGGCCACACAAGGTATTTTAAAGATCATTAAGTGTGAATGGGTAATTACAACAAAAAGTGGAGCATTGTAAGAAAGAAATCAAGAGACGGTTTCATTAATTTGTAATTAAGTATAAAATAGTTGTAAGAAATACTACTCATCACCAAAGACTGCTTGTTTAATGAAATTCAACGGATTCTTTATTCCAAGGGAGCATAGATGTACTTGTTGCTATGAATATAATGCCTATTGTGGGCACACAAGTTATTTTCAAGATCATTAAGTGTGAATGAGTTATTGCAAGAAAAGGTGGAGCCATGTTAGGAAGAAATGATGAGACGATCTCATTTTTCAGTACTTGAAAGAAATGCTAGTCATCATCAATGACTCTTTGTTTAATGAAATTCATTGGATTCCTAGTTGCAAGGGAGTACAGATGTGCTTGTTGCCATGAATATAATGTCTGTTGTGGGCATACAAGCTATTTTCAAGATCATTAAGCATGAATGGGTTATTGCAACAAAAGGTGGATCCTTGTTAGGAAGAAATGAAGAGATAGTCTCATTAATTCGTACTTGTACCGAAAAAGCTTATAAGAAATGCTAGTCATAATCAAAGACTCCTTGTTTAATGAAATTCAACGGATTCCTATGTCTGAGGGAGAATAGAAGTGCTTATTGCCATGAATATTGGTCCCTATTGTGGACACACAAGCTATCTTAAAGATCATTAAGTCTGAATGCGTAATTACAACAAAAAGTGGAACATTGTTAAGAAGAAATCAAGAGATAGTCTCATTAGTCTGTAATTTAATAGAAAATACTTGTAAGATATGCTCGTCATCACCAAAGACTCCTTGTCTAGAGAAATTCCACGGATTCCTTGTTCCAAGGGAGTACAGATTTGCTTATTGCTATGAATATAGTGTCTGTTAAGGGCACATAAGCTATTTTCAAGATTATTAAGTGTGAATGAGTTATTGCAACAAAAGGTGGAGCCTTGTTACAAATAAATGAAGAGACAATCTCATTATTCAGCAATTGTACCAAAAGTTCTAGTAAGAAATGCTTGTCATCATCAAAGACTCCTTGTTTAATGAAATTCAACAGATTCTATAACCAAACTGATGCGGAAAACCCCAAAAAGACGTGGCTTAGGGACCCAACGCACACAATAAATCAAAGAACAACCAAGAAAGCTAAATTAGAGTTTAATAACACAAACCTTAGACCCAATATTCGAAGGAACACGAACCTAGGGTATTCAAGAAGGATATGGACGCCACACTCCAGAAAAGGAAGGAATTGGGAGTGATAAGTCAATTTGAACGCCACAAGAAGAAGTACCTCTTGATAAGTTCTTTAGTTCTCAAAGAACCGAGGGAGAAAACCCTCGCTTTCTATTTCACTCAAAGTTGTCTGATTTCCAAAGCTTACAAGAGGTGCCTATTTATAGGCTTAGATAGCAATCCTAAAGAGGCAAAATTCCTATTTAGGAGAAATCCCTATTTTGGAGGAAATTCGGACTAATTCCAGCACATACAATGAACTCCTATTTGGGAGTGATGCTATTACTTAGTTTGACCAATTAAGTATTTCAATTATATTTACTGGGCCTGGACTCTCTTTAAAACTTAAATTCGCACCATTTGAAGCTTGGTTGGCCTAAATGTCTTGAATCAGCCCATTCAGTGCTTCTTTAATCTTTTTAGCTCTAGCTTGTTTTATTGGGCCTTCTGGAATGTGTAATGGACTTTTTGCATCCTTTGAAGCTTTCCACCCTTCATCTCTACAGTTCTCATCACAAGGGAGAATAGATGTGCTTGTTCCATGAATATTGGTCCTTGTTATGGCCACACAAGCTATTTTCAAGATCATTAAATGTGAATGGGTAATTACAACAAAAAGCGGAGCACTATTAGGAAGAAATCAAGAGATGGTCTCATTAGTCTGTAATTAAGTAGAAAATACTTGTAAGAAATGCTAGTCATCAGCAAAGACTCCTTGGTTAAAGAAATTCCATGGATTCCTTGTTCCAAGGGAGTACAAATTTGCTTGATGCCATGAATATAGCGCTTGTTAAGGGCATAAAGTTATTTTCAAGATCATTAAGTGTGATTGAGATATTGCAACAAAAGGTGGAGCCTTCTTACGAAGAAATGAAGAGATGGTCTCATTATTTAGTAATTGTACAGAAAGTGCTAGTAAGAAATGCTAGTCATCATCCAAGACTCCTTTTTAATGAAATTCAACAGATTCTTACATCCAAGGAAGAATCGATATGCTTGTTGCCATGAATAGTGGTCCCTGCTGTGGCCACACAAGCTAATTCCAAAATTATTAATTTTGAATGGGTAAATACAACAAAAAGTGGACCATTTGTCTGTAGTTAAGTAGAAAATACTTACAAGAAATGCTAGTCATCACCAAAGACTCCTTGTTTAATGAAATTCACCAAATTCCTTGTTCCGAGGGAGTACAAATGTGCTTGTTGCCATGAATATAGTGCTTGTTGAGGGCGCACAAGCTATTTTTAAGATCATTAAGTCTAAATGAGATATTGCAACAAAGGTGGAGCCTTGTTAGGAAGAAATGAAGAAATGATCTCATTATTTAGTAATTGTACCGAAAGTGATTGTTAGAAATTCTAATCAACATCAAAGACTCCTTGTTTAATGAATTCCAAGAGATTCCTATATCCAAGAGAGAATATATGTGCTTATTGCCATGAATAGAGTACATGGTGTGGGCACACAGGCTATTTTCAAGATCATTAAGTGTGAATGGGTAATTACAACAAAATGTGGAGCATTGTTAGGAAGAAATCAAGAGACAGTGTCATTAGTTTATAATTTAGTAGAAAATCATTGTAAGAAATGCTGATCATCACCAAAGACTCATTGTTTAATAAAATTCAACGGATTCCTTGTTCCAAGGGAGTATATATGTGCTTGTTACAATGAATATAGTGTCTATTGTGGGCACACAAGCTAATTTCAAGATCATTAAGTGTGAATGAGTTATTGCAACAAAAGGTGGAGCCTTATTAGGAAGAAATGAAGAGTCGGTCTCATTATTTAGTAATTGTCCCAAAGGTACTTGTTAGAAATGCTAGACATGATCAAAGACTCCTTGTTTATTGAAATTCAATGGATTCCTTGTTACAAGGGAGTATAGATGTGCATTTTGTGATGAATATATTGCCTGTTGTGGGCACACAAGCTAATTTCAAGATCATTAAGTGTGAATGGGTAACGACAACCAAACGCAGAGCATTGTTAGGACGAAATCAAGAGATAGTCTCATTAGTCTATAATTAAGTTGAAAATACTTGTAAGAAATGTTAATCATCACGAAAGACTCCTTTAATGAAATTCAATGGATTCCTTGTTCCAAGAGAGTATAGATGTGCTTGTTGCCAAGAATATAGTGCCTATAGTGGGCACACAAGCTATTTTCAAGATCCCAAAGTGTGAATGAGTTATTGCAACAAAAGGTGGATCCTTGTTAGGAAGAAATGACGAGGCGGTCTCATTATTCAATAATTTTACCATAAATACTTGAAAGAAATGGTAGTCATCATCAATGACTCCTTGTTTAATGAAATTCATCAGATTCCTAGTCCCAAAGGAGTATAGATGTGCTTGTTGCCATGAATATAGTGTTTGTTGTGGGCACACAAGCTATTTTCAAGATCATTAAGTGTGAATGAGTTATTGCAACAAAGAGGGGAGGCTTGTTAGGAAGGAATGATGAGACGGTCTCATTATTCAGTAATTATACCAAAAATACTTCAAAGAAATGCTAGTCATCATTGATGACTCCTTCTTTAATGAAATTCATCAGATTCCTAGTTCCAAGACAATATAAATGTGCTTGCTGCCATGAATATAGTGTCTGTTATGGGCACACAAGCTATTTTCAAGATCATTAAGTGTGAATGGGTTATTGCAACAAAAGGTGGAGCCTTGTTAGGAAGAAATGATGAGACGGTCTCATTATTCAGTAATTATACCAAAAATACTTAAAAGAAATGCTAGTCATCATCAATGACTCCTTGTTTAATGAAATTCATCGGATTCCTAGTTCCAAGAGAGTATAGATGTACTTGTTGTCTTAAATAGAGTGTTTGTTGTGGGCACACAAGCTATTTTCAAGATCATTAAGTGTGAATGAGTTATTGCAACAAAAGGTGGACCCTTGTTAGGAAAAAAAGAAGTGACAGTCTCTTTATTTAGTAATTATATCAAAAATGCTTGTAAGAAATACTAGTCTTAATTAGAGACACCTTGTTTATTGTAATTCAATGTATTCCTTGTTCCAACAAATTATAGATGTGGATTTTGCCATGAATATATTGCCTGTTATGGGCACACAAGCTATTTTCAAGATCATTGTTAGGAACAAATCAAAAGATGGTGTCATTAGTCTGTAATTAGGTAGAAAATACTTGTAAGAAATGCTAGTCATCATCAAAGACTCCTTGTTTAATGAGATTCAACAAATTCCTTGCTCCAAGGGGGTATAGATATGCTTATTGCCATGAATATAGTGCTGGTTATGGGCACACGTGTAATTTTCAAGATCATTTGGTGTGAATGAGTTATTACAACAAAAGGTGGAGCTGTGTTACGAAGAAATGAAGAGACGGTCTCTTTATTCCGTAATTATTCTGAAAATGCTTGTAAGAAATGCTAGCCATTGTCAAAGACTCCTTGTTTAGAGAAATTCAATGGATTCCTTATTTCAAGGGAGTATAGATGTGCTTTTTGCCACGAATATATTGCCTCATATGGGCACACGAGCTATTTTTGAGATCATTAAGTGTGAATGAGTTATTGCCAAAAAAGGTGGAGCCTTGTTAGGAAGAAGAGAAAAGATGGTCTCCTTATTTAGTAATTATACCAAAAATGCTTATAAGAAATGCTAGTCATCAGCAAAGACTCCTTGTTTAATGAAATTCAATGGATTCCTAGTTCCAAAGGAGAATAGATGTGCTTGTTGCCATAAATATATTGCCTGTTGGGGGCTTACAAGCAATTTTTAAGATCATTTGGTGTGAATGAGTTATTGCAACAAAAGGTGGAGCTGTGTTAGGAAGAAATAAAGAGATGGTCACTTTATTCATTAATTATTCCGAAAATGCTTGTAAGAAATGCTAGTTATGATTAAAGAACTCTTGTTTAATGAAATTCAATGGATTCCTTGTTTGAAGGGAGTATTGATGTGCTTTTTTCCATGAAGGTATTTTCAAGAGACGGTCTCATTAGTTTGTAATTAAGTAGAAAATACTTGTAAGAATCACTAAAGACACTTTGTTTAATGAAATTCAATGGATTCCTTATTCCAAGGTGGTATAGATGTGCTTGTTGGCATGAATATTGTGCCTATTGTGGGCACACAAGCTTTTTTCAAGGTCATTAAGTGTGAATGAGTTATTCCGACAAAAGGTCGAGCCTCGTTTGGAAGAAATAAAGAGACAGTCTCATTATTCAATAATTATACTGCAAATACTTGAAAGAAAAACTAGTCATCATCAAGACTTCTCGTTTAATGAAATTCATTGGATTTCTAGTTCCAAGAGAGTATAGATATGGTTGTTGCCAAGAATATATTGCCTACTGTGGGCACACAAGCTATTTTCATGATCATTAAGTGAGGATGAGTTATTGCAACAAAAGGTGGAGCCTTTTTAGGATGAAATGATGGTACGGTCCATTATTCAATAATCATACCATAAATACTTGAAAGAAATGCTAGTCATCATCAAGGACTCCTTGTTTAAAGAAATTCAATGGATTCCTAGTTCCAAGGGAGTATAATGTGCTTGTTACCATAATATATTGCCTGTTATGGACACATAAGTTATTTTTAGGATCATGTAGTGTGAATGGGTAATTACAACTAAAAGTAGAGCATTGTTAGAAAGAAATCAAGAGACGGTCTCATTAGTCTATAATTAAGTAGAAAATAGTTGTAGTAATTGCTAGCCATCACCAGACTCCTTATTTAATGAAATTCAACGGATTCCTTGTTCCAAGTGGGTATAGATGTGCTTGTTGCCTCAAATATTGTGCCTATTGTGGGTACACAAGCTTTTTTTGAGGTCTTTAAGTGTGAATGAGTTAATGCAACAAAAGGTGGAGCCTTGTTAGGAAGAAATGAAGAGACAGTCACTTTATTCATTAATTCTTCCAAAAATGCTTGTAAGAAATGCTAGTTATGATCAAAGGCACCTTGTTTAAAGAAATTCAACGGATTCTTATTTCAAGGGAGTATAGATCTACTTGTTGCCATGAATATAGTGTTTGTTGTGGGCACACAAGCTATTTTCGAGATCATTAAGTGTGAATGAGTTATTGCAACAAAAGGTGGAGCCTTGTTAGGAAGAAAAGAAGAGATGGTCTCATTATTCAGTAATTATACTGAAAATGCTTGTAAGAAATGCTAGTCATCATCAAAGACTCCTTGTTTAATGAAATTCAACGGATTCGCATTTCCAAGAGAGAATAGATGTGCTTGTGGCTATGAATATATTGCCTGTTGGGGGAACATAAGCTATTTTCAAGAACATTTAGTGTGAATCGGTAATTACAACTAGGAAGAAATCAAGAGACGGTCTCATTAGTCTGTAATTCAGTAGAAAATACTTGTAAGAAATGTTAGTCATCACCAAAGACTCCTTGTTTAATAAAATTCATAGGATTCCTTCTTCTAGGGGAGTATAGATGTGCTTTTTGACATGAATATAGTGTTTGTTATGAGAACACAAGCTATTTTTAATCTCATTAAGTGTGAATGGGTAATTACAATAAAAAGTGGAGCATTGTCAAGAAGAAATCAAAAGATAGTGTCATTAGTCTATAATTAAGCAGAAAATACTTGTAAGAAATGCTAGTCATCATCAAAGACTACTTGTTTAATGAAATTCAATAGATTTCCTTGTTCCAAGGGAGTATAGATATGCTTGTTGCCATTAATATAGTGCCTATTGTAGGCCCAAAAGCTATTTTCAAGATCATTAGAATGAGTTATTGCAACAAAAGGTGAAGCCTTGTTAGGAAGAAATAAAGAGACTGTATCATTATTCAGTAATTATACCAAAAATGCTTGTAAGAAATGCTAATGATCATCAAAGACTCCTTATTGATGAAATTCAATAGATTCCTACATCCAAGGGAGTATAGATCTGCTTATTGCCATGAATATAGTGCTTGTTATGGGCACATAAGCAATTTTCAAGGTCATTAAGTGAGAATGGGTAATTACAGCAAAAGGTGGAGCATTGTTAGGAAGAAATCAAGATATGGTGTCATTGGTCTGTAATTAAGTAGAAAAAATTTGTAAGAAATGGTAGTCGTCACCAAAGACTTCTTGTTTAATGAAATTGAATGAATTTTTTGTTCCAAGGGAGTATAGATAAGCTTGTTGCCATGAATATAGTGCATGTTGAGGGCACATAAGCTATTTTCAAGATCATTAAGTATGAAGCAAAAAGTGGAGCATTGTTAGGAAGAAATCAAGAGATGGTGTCATTTGTTTGTAATTAAGTAGAAAATACTTGTAAGAAATTCTAGTCATCGCCAAAGACTCCTTATTTAATAAGATTCAACAAATTCCTTGTTCAAAGGGCATATAGATGTGCTTGTTCCCATGAATATAATGGGCATACAAGCAATTTTCAAGATCATTAAGTGTGAATGAGTTATTGCAACAAAAGTTAGGGCCGTGTTAGGAAGAAATGAAGAGACAGTCTCTTTAGTCTATAATTAAGTAGAAAATACTTGTAAGAAATGCTAGTTATCATTAAAGACACCTTGTTTAATCAAATTCAACGGATTCCTTGTTCCAAGGGACCATAAATCTACTTATTGCCATGAATATAGTGCCTGGTATGGGCACATACGCTATTTTCAAGATCATTAAGTGTGAATGGGTAATTACCACAAAACTGAAGTATTGTTTGGAAGAAATCAAGAGATGGTGTCACAAGTCTGTAATAAAGTATAAAATACTTGTAAAAAATGCTAGTCATTATGAAAGACTCCTTGTTTAATGAAATGTAATGGATTCCTTGTTCCAAGAGAGTATAGAGGTGTTTGTTTCCATGAATATAGTGCCTAACATGGGCACACAAGCAATTTTCAAGATCATTAAGTGTGAATGGGTAGTTGTAACAATAAGTGGAGCATTGTTAGGAAGAAATCAAAAGATGGTGTCAATAGTCTATAATTAAGTAGAAAATACTTGTAAGAAATGCTAATCATCACCAATGACTCCTTGTTTAGTGAGATTCAATAGATTCCTTGCTCCAAGTGGGTATATATGTGCTTGTTGCCATAAGTATAGTCTCAGTTGTGGGCACACAAGCAATGTTCAAGTTCATTTGGTGTGAATGAGTGATTGCAACAATAGGTGGAGTCATGTTAAGAAGAAATGAAGAGGCAGTCACTTTATTCACTAATTATTTCGAAAATGCTTGTAAGAAATGCTAGTCATCATCAAAGACTCCTTGTTTAAAGAAATTCAATGGATTCCTCATTCCAAGGGAGTATAGATGTGCTTTTTGCCATGAATATATTGCCTATTGTGGGCACACAAGCTATTTTCAAGATCATTAAGTGTGAATGAGTTATTGCAGCAAAAGGTGGAGTCGTGTTGGGAAAAATGAAGAGACGGTCTCATTATTCAATAATTATATTGAAAATGCTTGTAAGAAATGCTAGTCATCATCAAAGACTCCTTGTTTAATGAAATTCAACAAATTCCTTGTTCCACAAGAGTATAGATGAGCTTTTTGCCATGAATATATTGCTTGTTGTGGGCACACAAGTTATTTTCAAGATCTTTAAGTGGGAATGGGTAATTACAACAAAACATGGACCGTTGTTATGAAGAAATCAAAAGACGATCTCACTAGTCTGTAATTAAGTAGAAAATACATGTAAGAAATGTTAAACATCACCAAAGACACCTTGTTTAATGAAATTCAATGGATTCCTTGTTTCAAGGGAGTATAGATGTGCTTTTCGCCATAAATATATTGCCTGTTATGGGCACACAAGGCATTTTCAAGATCATTAAGTGTGAATGGGTAATTACAACAAAAAAGGTAGAGCATTGTTAGGAAGAAATCAAGAGATGGTGTCATTAGTTTGTAATTAAGTAGAAAATACTTGTAAGAAATGCTAGGCAGATGATAATTCTGTGACATCATCAGATAGTGAAATTGATTGAGAGGAGTTTTCAATTAATGAAGTAGCTCTCATCACAAGACAGGCATTGAATGTGCAAGTGAAGGAAGAAAATAAGGTGTAATGAGATAACATCTTTCATACTAGGTGTCTCATCAAAGATAACGTATCTAGTATGATTATTGATAGTGGAGTTGCACTAATGTGGCTAGCATAATTTGAAAAGCTAAATTCACCAACTATGAAGCATCCTAAACCATACAAACTTTCATCTTTGAATCAAAGTGATGAAGTCAAGGTAAATAAGCAAGTGCTCGTGTCATTTTTTATTGGACTGTATTGTGATGAAGTTTTATGTGATGTTGTACCCATATATCTGTGTCATATTCTATTAGGAAGACCATGGTAGTTTAATAGGCGAGTTATGCATGATGGCTTTAAGAATCAATATTCCTTGGTAATGTATGAAAAACCCATCACTCGTATACCATCATCACCTCAAGAAGCTTGTGAGGATCAATTAAGGATTAAAAATGAAAGTGGAATGAAAAGAGAAATTGAAAAAAGAGAGATAATAAAAACATAAAAGAGAGGAGAAAATGTGAGGACACAAGAGAGAGAGAAGAAAATAAAAGAGTATTTTATGCCAAAACAGTCTATGATCATACTTTTGTACAAAGAGGCTTATTTTAACACTAGTAAGTTTGACCTGTCTTTACCTAGTGTTGTTATTTCTCTTTTGCAGGAATTTGAAGATGCATTTCCTAACGATGTCCCAAGTGAATTGCCACTTAAGAGAGGAATTGAGTATCAAATTGATTTTATCCCTAGTGCATCTATCCCAGACTAGCCAGCATATAAGAGTAATCCCGAGGGGACAAAGAGCTTTAAAGGCAGCTTGAGGAATTTAATTCGAAAAGATATGTGAGGGAAAGTATGAGTCCCTTTGCAGTTCTTGTCCTACTTGTACTCAAGAAATATGAGACTTAGAGGATGTGTGTTGACTGTTAAGCAATCAACAAAATCACTGTAAAGTATTGTTACCCCATACCTAGGTTGGATGACATATTGGATGAATTATATGATTCGTGTCTTTTTTAAAAATTAATTTGAAAAGTGGATATCGCTAGATTAGGATGAGAGAGGGAGATGAGTAGAAAATAACTTTTAAAACTAAGTATGGTTTGTATAAATGGCTTGTTAAGTAATTTGGTCTCATCAATGCACCGACCACTTTTATATGACTTTGTGGGGTAAGTTAGGTACTAAGCTATTGATTTCAATTACTCGTCATCCATAAACCAATGGGCAAACTGAGGAGGTTAATTGAACTCTTTCTACTTTTTTGTATGCTATTATTCGATTAAATTTGAAAACATGGGAAGATTGTTTACTGCATGTTGAGTTTGCATATAATAGAAGTATTTTTTTTTTTGCTACTAGTTACTCTCTATTTGAAATTATACTTGATTTTAATTTGTTGACTCCATTGGATTAAGTGCCTATCCCTTTCGATGAGTATGCTAACTTAGATGGTGAACGCAAAGGTTAACATGGTGAAAAAAAATTGCATTAGAAGGTGCAGCAACATATTGAAAAATGAATTGAGCAATATGCATCTAATGCCAACAAAAGGAAAAAGAAGGTGGTGTTTGAACCTGGTGATTGGGTTTGGGTGCATATGCATAAGGAATGGTTGCCAGCTCAGAGGTGTTTAAAGCTATAGCCTAGAGATGGTCCATTTCAAGTTGTAGCATGAATTAATAACAATACCTATAAGTTAGACATTCTCGATGAGCATAATGTGAGTGCAACATTTAAAATTTCTGATCTTTCTCCTTTTGATGTAGGTGATGATTTGAGGACAAAACCTTTCAAAGAGAGGGGGAATGGTAAGAAGCTTAGAGATGATGGGTGGAAGACTTCAAAGGATGCAAGAGGTCCATTGCACATTCTAGAGGGCCCAATAACACAAGCTAGAGCCAAAAAAATAAAAGAAGCACTAAATAGGTTGATTGAGGATATTTAGGCCAACCAAACTACAAATGGTGTGAATTCAAGGTTGAAAGAGAGTCAAGCCTTATTAATATGATTGAAGTACTTAATGGGTCAGAACTAAGTAATAACATTCACTTCTAATTAGGAGTTTATCCTAAATAAGTGATTGCTTAAAAGTGAAAGTTTTATGTGTAAGAATTTATCCTAGTTAAGAGTTCCTCCTAAATAAGGATTTGTCCTAAATAGGAATTTATGCCTCTTTAAGATTGCTATCTTAGCCTATAAATAGGCACCTCCTTGTAAGCTTTGGAGCATTGGACAATTTTGGGAGAAATAAAAGTAAGGGTTTTCTCCTTTGGTTCTTTCAAAAACTAAAGAACTTATCAAGAGATACCTCTTCTTATGGCATTCAATTTGACTTATCACTCTCAATTCCTTTCTTTTTTGGAGTGTGGTGTCCATACCCTTCTTCAGTACCTAAAGTTTGTGTTTCATTGAATGTTTGGTCTAGGGTTATTTTTATTAAAGTCTGATTTAGTTTTTTTGGATATTCTTTGATTCCTTGCGTGTGTTAGGTCCCTAAGCCATGTCTTTTGGGGTTTTCCACATTGAGTTAGTGTTAGAGCCTGGTTTTACATGAGGTTGGATCAATTAATTCTTCAATTTGTTAACTTGTAATTTATTTATTTTTGTTTAGTTCATCTATTAAGCACATTATCATTCAAATGCATTAATTTATCCATTTGCAATCCTCCTTACTTTGCTTGTTTGTTTGAGTACATAACTATGAAAACATGCTATTTTCAATTCCATTTGCTATATCTAAGTATTCTATTGTTGTTTTTTATTGAGCAAAAGAAAAAACAAAAAAAACAAGGAGGAATAAAAAAAAAAGCATCAAATTTAAGTTATTCATAAGAGTTAAATGATTTGGTCAAATTAACATAATAATAATATAGTTTTCAAGCTCAACTCCAATTCTACCATTTACTTTCTTATTATGTCATCCATGTTTGTCCTCTAGGTTTAACATCATTTCTTAATTTATGTGAATCTAGTTCATTAAATTCACTTGCCTTGATATCCTTTTTCATTTTTTTGACTCCTTGTCCTTTAATTAGTTCAATTCTACCGCATTTACTGATAAGAACCTTAGTAATGATTGGTGGAAGGCTTCAAAGGATGCAAGAGGTCCATTGCACATTCCAAAAGACCCAATAACACAAGCTAGAGCCAAAAAGATGAAAGAAGCACTAAATGGGCTGATTAAAGACATTCAGGCCAACCAAGCTACAAATGGTGTGAATTCAAGTTTGGAAGAGAGTCAAGGCCTTAAAAAATGATTGGAGTACTTAATGGGTTAAGACTAAGCAATAGCATTCATTCCTAAATAGGAGTTTATCCTAAATAAGTGATTGCATAAAAGTGAAAGTTTTCTGTGTAAGAATTGTCATAGATAGGAATTCCTCTTAAATAAGGATTTGTCGTAAATAGGAATTTATGTCTTTTTAAGATTGTTGTCTTAGCCTATAAATAGGCACCTCCTTATAAGCTCTGGACAATTAGACAATTTTGAGAGAAATAAAAAGCAAGGATTTTCTCCTTCTGTTCTTTTGAGAACCAAAGAACATTTCAAGAAGTACCTCTTCTTGTGGCATTCCATTCGACTTATCTCTCCTAATTCCTTTCTTTTCTGGAGTGTGGTATCCACATCCTTCTTAAATGCCCTATATTCATGTTCATTTTAATGTTGGGTCTAAGGTTTGTGTTATTACAATCTAATTTAGCTTTCTTAGATATTCTTTGATTCCTTATGTGTATTAGGTCCCTAAGCCACATCTTTTGGGGTTTTCTACATTAGTTGGTTTCAAAACCCAGTTCTAAATCAAGTTGGATCAACTAATTCTTCAATTTGCTACCTTGTGATTTATTTATTTTTGCTTAGTTTGCCTATTAAGCACATTACCATTCAAATTCACTAGTCTATCCATTTGTAACCCTTCTCACTTTGCTCATTTGTTTGAGATCATAACTATCAAAAATGTGCTAATTTCAAATCCAATTGCTGTCTCAAAACATTCTACTGTTATTTTTTGTTGAGAAAAAAAAAACAAAAGGAAAAGAAAAAGAGGAATGAAAAAAAAAGAGGAAAAAAAAAGGCATCAAATTCAAGTAATTGATAAAAGTTAAATAGTTTGGTCATATTAACCACAATAATAATATAGTTTTCTTACTCAACTTTAATTCTGCTATCTATTTTCTTGTTATATCATCTAAGTTTTTCCTTTAAGTTTAACCCCCTATCTTGATTTTTGCGAGTTTAGTTCATTAAATTCGTTTGCCTAGATATCCTTTTTTGTTTTTTGACTCCTTGTTCTCCAATTAGTTCAATTCTACACCATTTATCTTATTCTATTCCAAAACAATCCTCTTGATTTAACTTGTTTAGTTCTTTAAAGAGATGAAAGGGGAAATATGTGTGGTAAAAGGCAAGAGTACAAGTTCATATTGAGAAAAAACCATAAAAATTGTAAACTCGAGGGAGTGTGACACTTTTTCTTTTGAGTGAAACACATGAAGGAGTATTCTGTAAGGTATCCTAATCAAAGGTATAACTCAGGAGGGAGTTAGTGATGTGTCCTTCATGGTCAAAGCTATGCAACAACAATTTGAGTGCATGAATACCAGATTTGATGATATGAGGGAGAGGATGAAGGAGCAAGCTAATATAATAGTAGAGTTGCAAATGAGGCATGGGAACTACAAGGCTTCTAATGCAAGAAGGCAATTGAGACGAGTCTATGACCATGAAGATGATGAATTTAATGATCGAACTACTGTGGTTAGAACTACTAACAATAGAAGGAATTAAAGAGATTTTGGGACATAAGGTATCTATGACTGTGATTTGGGTAGTATTAAAATGACAAATCCTCCGTTCTAAGGGAATAATGATCCTATTGTGTATCAAGAATGGGAGAAGAAGGTTGAATTGGTTTTTAACTGCCACAACTATTCTGAGGAGGAAAAGGTAAAGCTTGCTGCCATTGAATTTTCTGATTATGCTATTATTTGCTGCCATTAAATCATGAGCAGCCTATCAATACATGGGAGGAGATGAAGGTTATCATAAGATGGAAGTTTGTCCCTAATCCCTATTATAGGGAGTTGTACCGAAGGCTGCAAGAGCTTAATCAGGGCACCAAAAGTGTGGAGGACTACCATAAGGAGATGGAGATTGCCGTGATTAGGGCAGATGTAGAATAAGATAGAGAGGCAACCTTGGGTCAATTTTTGTAAGGGCTAAATAGAGACATAGCTAATGTGGTTGAATTGCAACACTATGTGGAATTAAAAGACATAGTTCACATGGCAATGAAAGTTGAAAGACAACTTAAACAAAAGGGTTCCACATGGTTTAGGTAGAATGTAGGTTCTACCTCATCTTTGAAGCCAAATTGGAGTAAAAGGGGTGATAAGGCCGATTACAAGTCCAAAGTTAAGCAATCCAAGTGCAAAAATGTGGGTTCTGTGCCCTCATTAGAGGGAGAAAGTGATAGAGAGGAGTATCCGGTTAATGAAGTAGCTCTCGTCATGAGGAGAGCATTGATTATGCTAGTGAAGGAAGAAAATAAGGTGTAACATGATAACATCTTTTAGACAAGGTGTCTTAGCAAAGACAAGGTATGTAGTATGATTATTGATAGTGGGAGTTGCACTAATGTGACTAGCACAATTATTGTTGAAAAGCTGAATTTACCAACTATGAAACATCCTAGGTCATATAAGTTTTAATGGTTGAATGAGAGTGGTGAAGTCAAGGTATATAAGCCAAGTGTTTGTGTCATTTTCTATCGGAAGGTACCATGATGAAGTTTTATGTGATGTTGTACCTATACATGCGAACCATTTTCTATTAGGACGGACATGGTAGTCTAACAAGTGAGTTATGCATGGTGGCTACAAGAATTATTATTCCTTTGTAATGAATGAAAAACACATCACTCTTGTACCATTATCACCTCAACAAGTTTATGAGGATTAGTTAAGGATTAAAAATGAGAGTGAATAAAAAAAAAGAGATTGGAAAAAGAGAAAAGAGAGGAGAAAACGTGAGGACACAAGAGAGAGAGAAGAAAAAAGAAAGTTTGACCTGTCTTTCCTTAGTGTTGCTATTTCTATTTTGTAGAAATTTGAATATGTATTCCCTAATGATGTCCCATGTGGATTGACATCTAAGAGAGGAATTAAGCATTAAATTGATTTTATCCCAAGTGTATCCATCCCAAACCGACCAGCATATAGGAGTAATCTAAAGGAGACAAAGAAGCCTCAAAGGCAAGTTAAGGAACTTATTTCAAAAGGATATGTATGGGAAAACATGTGTCCTTGTGTGGTTCTTATCTTACTTGTACCCAAGAAAGATGGAACTTGGAGGATGTGCATTGATTGTCAAGTGATCAACAAAATCACTGTAAAGTATCTTCACCCCATACCTAGGTTAGATGACATATTACATGAATTGCATGGTTCATGTGTCTTTTCTAAAATTAATTTGAAAAGTGGATATCACTATATTAGGATGAGAAAGGGAGATGAGTGGAAAACAAATTTCAAAATGAAGTATGATTTGTATGAATGGCTTGTTATGCTATTTGGTCTCACTAATGCACCAAGCACTTTTATGCGACTAATGAATCATGTTTTGCATCTATTAATTGGTAAACTTATGGTTGTGTATTTTGATGATATTTTGGTTTATATTAAAGGCCCAAAAGAGTATCTAGATCATTTACATTATATTTTAATTGTTTTACGTTCTGAGAAAGTGTATCCTAACTTGAAGAAAATGTTCCTTTTGTACTAATCATATCACATTTCTTGGCTATGTTATAGGTGCTAAAGGTATTAAGGTTGACAAGGAAATAGTTAAGGCAATTCGTGATTGGACTAAACCTAAGTTAATTAATGATGTGCATAGCTTTAATGGTTTGACTAGTTTCTATAGACACTTTGTTAGGGACTTTAGTATCATTGCTACACCACTAATTGAGATTATAAAAAAGAACATGTGTTTTAGGTGGGGTAATGATCAAAACAAAGCTTTTTATTACATTAAGGAAAAATTAAGTTTTGCATCCTTCCTTGCCTTACTTGACTAATGCGCAAAACCCCACAAGATGTGGCTTAGGGACCCAACACACACAAGGAATCAAAGAATATTTAGGAAAGCTTAATTAGACTTTAATAACATAAACCCTAAACCCAATATTCAAAGGAACACAAACTTAGGGTATTTGAGAAGGATATGGATGCCACACTCCAAAAAACAAAGGAATTAGGAGTGATAAGTCGAGTTGAACACCACAAGAAGAGGTACTTCTTGATAAGTTCTTTAGTTCTTGAAAGAACTGAAGGAGAAAGCCCTTGCTATTTATTTCTCTCAAAGTTGTCTGATGTTCCAGAGCTTACAAGGTGGTGCCTATTTATAGGCTAACATAGTAATCCTAAAGATGCATAAATTCCTATTTTGGACAAATCCTTATTTAGGTGGAATTCCTATTTAGGACAAATTCTTACACAAAAAACTCACTTTTATACAATCACTTATTTATGATCATAAAATCTTCCAGAAGTAGCTTAAGAACTTTGTATCCTACTCTAAAACAATGCTCCGAGGCATACCATGCAAATGTACTACTTATCTAAAGAATAAGTTAGCCACATTGCTTGCATCATTAGTTTTATGGCAGGGGATGAAGTGTGCCATCTTTGAAAATCTATCAACAACAACAAATACAGAATCCCTACCCCTTTTTGATCATGACAACCCTACTACAAAGTCTATAGATAAATCAACCCAAGGATGGCTAGGTATGGGTAAGGGGGTATACAGGTCATGAGGTAAAACTCTAGATTTAGCCTGTTTGCATGTTATGCATTTCTCACATAACCTCTCAACATCTCGTTTCATGTGTGGCCAAGAGAAATGTTCAGTTAGGACATTTAGGGTTTTCCTAACTCTGAAATGACCCATTAGACCACTCTTATGAGCTTTTCTCACAACCAACCCCTTCAAAGAACTCATAGGCACGCATAAACGATTTTCCCTAAATAAGAAAGCCTCATGCCTATAAAACTTCTCAAAGGCTGACTTCTTACACACTCTGTACACAATAGTAAAGTCAAAATCATTCACATATAAATCTTTAATATATTCAAATCCTAATAATTTTGCAGTAAGTGTAGAGATTAGAGCATACCTACGAGATAATGTATCAACTATCACATTTTCCTTACCTTGTTTATATTTGATGATGTAAGGAAAGGTGTCAATGAATTTGATCCACTTGGCATATCTTTTGTTCAACTTTCCTTGTCCCTTCAAGTGCTTCAAGGATTCATGGTCAATATAGATGACAGACTCCTTGAGCCAAAGGTAATGTTGCCATGTCTCCAAAGCCCATACCAATGCATACATCTCTTTATCACAAATAGGATAAAAGGCTTGCTCCAGTTAACTTTTCACCAAAGTAGGGAATTACACACCTTTCCTGCATCAAAATATCTCTAATGCCAATACCTGAAGCATCACACTCAATCCTGAAAGTTTTTGCAAAGTCAAGTAAAGCCTGTAAGGGTGTAGAACTTAATTTTTCCTTGATGCAATTAAAAGCCTTGTCCTGATCACTACCCCACCTAAAACTTATGTTCTTTTTGATAATCTTAATGAGTGGTGCAGCAATGGTGCTAAAGTCCCTAACAAAGCATCTATAGAAACTAGCTAGGCCATGAAAGCTACACACATCACTAATTGACTTAGGTGTAGGCCAATCATGGATAGCCTTAACTTTTTCCTTGTCAACCTCAATACCTTTACCACTTACAACCATAAATTTACCAATGAATAGATGCAAAACATGATTCATTAGTCACATAAATGTGCTTGGTACTTTAGTGAGTCCAAATGGCATAACAAGCCATTTATACAAACCATACTTAGTTTTGAAAGCTATTTTCCACTCATCTGCCTCTCTTATCGTAATCTGGTGATATCCACTTTTCAAATCAATCTTAGAAAAGACACACAAACTATGCAATTCATCCAATATGTCATCTAACCTAGGTAAGGGGTGATGATACTTTATAGTGATTTTGTTGATCACTCGATAGTCAACACACATCCTCCAACTCCTATCTTTCTTGGGTACAAGTAAAACAGAAATACCATAACGACTCATGCTTTCCCTCACATATCCTTTCAAAATAAGCTCCATAACCTACCTTTGAAGCTCCTTTGTCTCCTCAGGATTACTCCTATATATTGGCCAGTTTGGGATGGATGCACTAGGGATAAAATCAATTTGATGCTCAATTCATCTCTTAGGTGGCAATCCACTTAGGACATCATTAAGGAATACATCTTTAAATTCTTGTAAAAGAGAAATAACAACACTAGGCAAAGATGGGTCAAACTTGTTAGTGTTAAAATAAGCCTCTTTGTATAATAGTATGATCATAGGTTGTTTAGCATAAAATGCTCTTTTGACATCACATTTTTTTGCATAAAACAGATCCTTATAAGCTTGTTGAGGTGATAATGGTACAAGAGTAACGGGTTTTTCATTCATTACAAAGGAATATTGATTCTTGAAGCTGTCATGCATAACTCGCTCATCAAACTACCATGTCCTTCTTAATAGAATATGGCTCGCCTACATAAATACAACATCACATAAAACTTCATCATGGTACCTTATGATAGAAAATGACATGAGCACTTGCTTAGTGCAACTCCCACCATCAATAATCACACTATATACCTTATCTTTGATGAGACACCTTGCCTGAAAGATATTATCTCATTGCACCTCATTTTCTTCCTTCACTTGCATATTTAATCCTCATCTTGTGACGAGAGCTACTCTATTAACCAGATACTCCTCTCCATCACTTTCACCCTCTGATGATGGCACAAAATCATCATCTGATTCACTTGCAGTTTCAACATCACCGTTACCTCTCAAGATCATTGCATGCTTATTTGGACATTGAGATGCAATATGACCCTTAGCCAAACACTTAAAACATTTAACATCTCTATTTTTACTTGGTTAAGGGTCAAAATCACTTGCCTCTTTGTTAGAACCCACATTATTGCTCTTGCATATTTCTGCTTTGGACTTGTAATCAGCCTTCTCTTCCCTTTTGCTCAATTTGGCTTCTAAGATGAGGTAGAACCCGAATTCGGCCCAAACTGTGTGGACCCTTTCATTTTAGTTGTCTTTCAACTTTCATTGCTATGTGTACCATGTCCTTTAATTCCACATAGTGTTGCAATTCAACCACAATGGCTATGTCTCTATTTATCCCTTGCAAAAATCGAGCCATAGTTGCCTCTTAATCTTCTTCTACATTTTCTCTAATCATGGAAATCTCCATCTCCTTGTGGTAGTCCTCCACACTTTTGTGCCTTGAGTGAGCCCTTGCAACCTTTCGTACAACTCCTTGTAATAGTGATTAAGGACAAATCTCCTCCTTATGATAGCCTTCATCCCCTCCCATGTATCAATCAACCACTCATGATTCCTTCTCTTAGTCAAAACAAGTTGATCTCACCAAATAATAGCATAATCAGTAAATTCAACGACAGCAAGTTTTACCCTTTTCTCCTCAAAATAGTTGTGGTAGTTCAAAACCAATTCAACCTTTTTCTCCTATTATAAGTACACATTAGGATCATTTTTACCTTGGAACAGAGGAATTGTCATTTTAATACTGCCCAAATCACAGTCATAGGTGCCTTGCCTCCCAAAATCTCTCTGATCCCTTCTATTATTGGTAGTTCTAACCACGATAGTTTGATCATCAAATTCATCATCTTCTACATCTTTTTCTTTGTCATAGGCACGTCTCAATTGCTTTTTTACTTTTGGAGCCTCATATTCCCCACGCCTCTTTTGCAACTTTGTTATTATATTAGCTTGCTCCTCTATCCTCTCCCTCATATCATCAAATCTAGTATTCATGCACTCAGATTGTTGTTGCATAGCTTTTATCATGAAGGACACATCACAAACTCCCTCCTGAGCTGCCCCTTTGTCTATGGATGTCATAGTATTAGTTTTGCACAAAATGATTAAGATACCTCACTAAACACTCTCTCACGTGTTTCACTCAAAAGAAGAGGTGTCACTCTCCCTCATGTTTACACTTTTTATGGCTTTTTCTCAATATGAATTTGCACTCTTGCCTTTTACCACTCAAATTTCCCCTTTCAGCTCTTTGAAGAACTAAACAAACTAAATCAAGAGGATTGATTTTGAATAGAATAAGATAAATGACTAGAATTGAATTAATTGGAGAATAAGGAGTAAAAAAAAAATGACAATAGATATTAAGACAAACGAATTTAATGAACTAAACTCACAAAAATCATGATAGAGGGTTAAACTTATAGGACAAACTTGGATAACAAAACTAGAAAATAAATGGTAGAATTAGGGTTGAGTAAGAAAACTATATTATTATTATGGCCAATATGACCAAACTGTTAACTTTTATCAATAACTTGAATTTGATGCCTCCTTGCTTTTATTCCTCTTCTTTTCTTTTTCTTTTCTTTTTTCATTGCTCTTTTTCTTTTTATTTTTTCTTTTCTTTTGCTCAACACAAAACAACAGTAGAATACTTAGACACAACAATTAGAATTGTAATTAGCACGTTTTTTATAGTTATAGTCTCAAATAAACAAGCAAAGAGAGAAGGATTGCAAACAAACAGATTAGTGCATTTGAATGGTAATGCACTTAATAGACAAACTAAACAAAAATAAATAAATCACAAGGTAGAACATTTAAGAATAAGTTGATCCAACCTAATTTAGAATTGGGCTCTGATACCAACCGATGCGGAAAACCCCAAAGAGACATAACTTAGGGACCCAACGCACATAAGGAATCAAAGAATAACCAGGAAAGTTAAATCAGACTTTAATAACACAAACCCTAGACCCAACATTCAAAAGGTACACGAACCTAGGGTATTTAAGAAGGATATGGATGCCACACTCTAGAAAAGAAAGGAATTAGGAGTGATAAGTCGGGTTGAACACCACAAGAAAAAGTACCTCTTGATAAGTTCTTTAGTTCTCAAAAGAAACGAGGGAGGAAACCCTTGCTTTCTATTTCACTCAAAATTGTTTGATGATCCAGAGCATACAAGGAGGTGCTTATTTATAGGCTAAGATAGCAATCCTAAAGAGACACAAATTCCTACTCAGGAAAAATCCTTATTTAAGAAGAATTCCTATCTAGGGACAAATTCTTACACAGATAATAAACTCCTAAATAAGAGTGAATGCTATTACTTAGTCCTAACCCATTAAGTACTCCAACCATATTAATAAGGCCTAGACTCTCTTTCAAGCTTCAATCGCACCATTTGAAGCTTAGTTAGCTTGAATGTCCTTAATCAGCCCATTTAGTGCTTCTTTCATCTTTTTGGCTCTGACTCATGTTATTGGGCCTTCTGGAATGTGCAATAGAACTCTTCCATCATTTGAAACCTTCCACCCATCATCTCTAAGGTTCTGATCAATATGATAGGTTTTAATCCATTATTTACTCTTTCTAAAAATAGGATAGGTAACCATAATAAGAATTTTCCTTCTAAAATATATTCTGACTATCTTCTCTAGTAAAGACTCTTGAGAAGAATATGTCTTCATATCTCTTAAAATGAGGCAAATCTATACATCTCAAATTAATGAGTTACTCATAAGTATTGTCTAGTAATAAGGTAATTGTACTAATAAAATGATTAGTAATTATATATATTAGTGTATTAATACTGTCAATAAGTTGTATTTCTTGCTTTTTTTTTCATAATAGAAAAGATTTGAATTTTAGTTTCTTTCGATAAATAGAAATCCATTGGCTGTAAATCTTGTTATTTGAGGGATAGAATTGCACTTAGATTTTGCAGTAGTGACAAATATCATCATATAATGGAGTAGAATGAGAATATGATGTTTAGACATCTCATCTAAATTCCATTCTATGATGCTACTACTATTATATTGAACATAATTGTACTTAAGTTGTTCCTTTAATAAGAGGTCAATAGGAGTTGATTTCAGATAATATAATTTTATTGGGACTTTATTAAAAGTCATTTTATTAATATTCACTAATTACTTCTTATAAGAAAGTGATAGACTTTTTTATATTGGATTTTGTTCTAATAAGAATATTTCTTGAAATTTATCCATATAATCCTCGATTCCCAAAAATTCTTTTTCTTTAATCTGTTCTTCTTTTCCTAAAATAGGGACTTCTTTTTCTTTTAATCCAAGATTTTTATCTTTTGATTATTTCATCAACCAATGTTGACTGCACAAGATTTTTACCTCACATATTATCATTTATTCTTTGGAAGGCATGGGTTTAAATAAAACTTTTTTTCTATTTTTGCTTTAAGATATTATTCATATCTATGTGTTTTAAGAGTTTGTTCATTTATGTGTGATCTTGTACTACCAAGATAGGAATGGTATTAGAGCCTAGAACTGTTTAGAGTGTTAAGGAAAGTTTTAGGTTATCTGTGTTTTATAGTTGAAACCTTAAGTCGCGGTGCCATTATGCTTGTGTTTTCCATTCATAATGTCTAAATGGAACTGTAAATATTGTTTTGTTCTTATCTTTTTCATGAATCTAGATTTGGCAATAACTAGACTTTATATCAAATTTGAAAAATATTTGGCTTTATAAAGTCTGATGATCATTTTGAGTGAATTAGTCCTTATAGCAAAAGGAAAAACCTTGTTAGTAAGAAATGAAGTGGCAAACTCATTCTACCATTCAATACTAGTGAAAAAAAAACTATTCAAGATCAACTTATTCCTTTGTTTGATGAAATTTAATGGATTTAAAGTGCCAAAGTTGTAAGGACATGTTTGTCACAAGTTTGGTGTACACACAAAAGTTAGTTTCATGATGATTTTGTCTGTATAAGTCTTTGCAATGGAAGGAGAAGGCTTGTTAGCAAGAAATAAAGTGATGATCTCATCCTTTAGAATTAAACCACTCTATACCTATAAGAAAAGTTATTCAAGATCAAGGACTCCTTTACTTGATGGAACTCAATGGATTCAGGGACCCAAAGTTGTAAAAACATGCTTATCGCTATGAATATAATGTTTAGTGTAGACATAGAAATTAATTTCATAAACATTTTGTGTGAATGAGTGCTTAATTTGAAAGGAGAAATCTTAATAGCAAGAAATGAAGTAATAAACTCATTCCCTAAGAACTGAAACATTTAATATTAGTATTCAATGTAGAAAAAAATAGTTTAAAGATCATTTTGTGTGTATGAGTCCTTGCAATGAAAGGAGAAGCTTTTCTTAGCAATAATTGAAGTGACAACAATATCCTTTGGAATTGAACCATTCAGTACCTCTCATAAAAACTATTCAAGATCTATGACTCCTATGTTTGATGGAATTCATTGGATTCAAAGTGTGAAAGGTGTACGAACATGCATGTTGATATTATAACATTTATTGTAGAAGCAAAAGTAAATTTTATGATCATTTTATGTTAATGAGTACTTGCAACAAAAGGAAAAGTCATGTTATTTGGAATTGAAGTGATGGATTATTTCTTTAGGAATTGAGCCATTTAATACTAGCAAGAGAAACTGATCAAGAACAATAACTTCTTTATTTAATGGATTTGAATAAATACAAGATACCAATGTGTAAGGATGAGTTTGTCATAATGAGTAGAATGTTTGATGAAACACAAAAGTTAATTTCAAGATTACTTGTATGAAAGAGTCCTTACATTAAAAGGTGAACCTTGCTAGTAAGAAATTATGTGACTGTCCCATCCTTTAGCAATTAGACCGTTTAATTTCTATAAGAAAAGCTAATTAAAAATAATGATTTCTTTGTTTGATGGAATTCAATGAACTTAGAGTTCCAAATGATGCATAAAACCCCAAAAAGATATGGCTTAGGGACCCAATGCACACAAGGAATCAAAAAATATCGAGAAAAACAAAATTAGATTTTAATAACACCAACCCTAGACCCAACATTCAAAGGAACACGAAAACCCTAAACCCAACATTCAAAGGAACATGAACCTATGGTATTTAAGAAAGATATGGATGCCACAATCTAGAAAATAAGGGAATTAGGAGTGATAAGTCAAGTTGAAGGCCACAAGAAGAGGTACTTCTTGATAAGTTCTTTAGTTCTCAGAACAACTGAATGAGAAAAATCTTACTTTTTATTTCTCACAAAGTTGTCTAATATTTTAAAGTTTACAAAGAGGTGCTTATTCGTAGGCTAAGATAGCAAAATCTTCTTCATCAGAGGTAAAGTTTTCTTCTTTTCCAAGAAGATCTACCTCTAAATTTGATTCATCTTCTAATAAGAAGTTATGCATTAGTGACCTTTTATGGTCTTCATCTATAGATAATTCTTAAATTTTTTATTTCATTTTGCATTTACTAGAATAATGCCTTATTTTTTCACATATGTAACAAACAATTGTTTTCTTTTTCTTTTTCTATGGACTAGACGTTTTCTTTTCTTTTAACTTTTCCTTTCCATAAAAGGATTTTTTTTTTAGTATGAGTTTATAATCCTTCCTTCTGAATTCTTTAGGATATTTCATGGGTGGATAATTTATATATTCACAAAAGTCTCCTAGGGTTATTTTACCCTGTATCTTTTCATTTTGTAATTACCTATGCAATTTTTATCTCATTATAAAGTTTAACCCTTTCTACTACAACTTCTACAACTAATTCTCCATATGTATAACTAGGGTACTCAATAACTTCTCCATGATAAAATTTCAACCTATTTTTTACCCTTTCAACAAATAGGGTAGGTAACTTAAACAAAAATTTTTCTTTTAAAAAATACTTTTTACTGTCTTCTTTGTTAAAATTTTTTAAAAAGAATGCATCTTTATACCACTTAAAGTAAGACAAATCTAGACATCTCAAATTAGTGAGTTTCTCATATGTTTTGTCTACTAATAAGGTAACTATACCAACAAAATGGTTAGTAATTGTTCAAATTAGTGTATTAACACTATCAGCAAACTGCATCCCTTACTCTATTTTTATAGCATTAAATATCTAGAACTTAACTTCTTTTGATAAATAAAAATTTCACTAGTCTTTAAGCTGTCTAGTAAAACTATTGACAATGAGTCTTGCTATTTAGGAGTCAAAATTACCTCATTTAGATTTGTGGTATTAGTAAACATCATCATATAATGTAATATAATGAGAATCTAATTTTCTAACATTCCATTTAAATTCTATTCATGATACTACTTTTATCATATTATATGTAATTATACTCAAATTATTCCTTTAATAAGATATCGATCAGTGCTAGTCTAGTATAATATAAGAAGGAAAGTATGGAAATTAACAAAATAACTTTTAATAAAGTCCCAACAAAAAGAACTATGCTATGAAGTCCAAATATTTTCAAAATTCAATATTGAAAAAGATAAATACAAAATAACATTCATAGTTCTATTCTGACATTGTGAATGGAATGTAATGCCTTTTGGGTAAAAAAATGTACCCTTTGAATTTTAAATAATCATGAATGAAATATTTAATACTTTTTAGTATTTGCTATTATTTATATTAATGATATGTTAGTATTTTTTTAACCTAATTGAACAACACTTTAAACATTTAAACCTATTTTTAAAGGTCATTGAAAAAATTGGTTTAACCGTATCAGCCAAAAGATGAGGTTATTCCAAAGCAAAGTTAGATTTCTTGGTCAAGAGGAAGAGAGATTTATTCAATCTTTTTAGAGTAAGGTAAAGATAAATATTTACAAGAAAAGATAAATACACCTGTAATACAAATTAAAATATAAGAATTATAGAAAAAGCTAGAAAATTTTGGGATAGAAAGAAGCATATGGTAAAATTTTTGTATGAAGTGACTTTTAATGAAAGTCAAATACCTACTAAAGTCCCATAACTACAAGACTAAGGCATTTAGAGGTCTATAAAAAAGAAATAGATAACATCTTAGAAAAAGGGCTTATTACAAAAAGTAATAGTCCCTAAAGTTGTTCAGTATTTTATGTGAAAAATGCTACAAAATTAGAGTGAAGAGTTCCAAGATTGGTTATTAATTATAAGTCTTTAAATAAGGTCTTAAGATGGATTAGATATCGTATACCCAATAAAAAATGATTTGTTAAATGGACTATATGAAACTCAAATATTTTCAAAATTTGATATGAAATCTACTTATTAGCAAATAAATACAAAATAATATTCATAATTCCATTCGAACACAATGAATGAAATGTAATGTCTTTTGAGTTAAATAATGCAACCTATGAATTTAAAAAAAAAAGAATGAAATATTTAATATTTATTCAACACTAATTATTGTTTATATTGATGATTGTTAGTACTTCTCAAAATTATTGAACAACACTTTAAACGTTTAGACTAATTTTTAAATGTTATTGAAAAATCTAAACTAGAATTTGATTATTGGTCACCTCATTAAAAATGGAACTATTATTCTTATTGATTGAGTAATTGAGTTTACCTCTAAATTTCTTAATGAAATTAGAGAAAAACAACAATTGTAAAGGTTTTTACATTGTTTGAATTATATTTTAAAATTTTATAGAGAATTAGGTTACAATGCTAAGCCTTTGTTTAAAGGCTACAAAAAAATCCTCTCGAATGAATGGATGAACATACGAAGGTAGTTAAAAAGATAAAATGAAAAACAAAGGAGCTATTATGTCTTCGCCTCCCTCATCCTGATATTTTCAAAATAGTTGAAACTGATGTATCAAAAAAAGGGTTATGGAGTAATCCTTAAGCAAAGGATTAATTCAAAAGAATCATTAGTTCAGTTCACTTTAGGAGTTTAGAAAGAAGTTAGAGTTAATTACTCTACTATTAAAAAAGAAATTGTCATTGCACTATGTATTAAAAAATTTGAAAATGATCTTTTAAGTCAAAAATTTCTTCTAATAATAAATTGTAAGCTAGTAAAAAATATTCTTACTAAATATGTTAAAAACATTGCATCTAAACAAATCTTTGTTAGATGGTAAGGAATACTTTATGGCTAGTGAACTTATAAAAAAAGCATTTGGATTTGAATCTAGGTATGGTTTCAGAGATTAGACCTACACCAAATTCAAAATAAAGCATATTTTTTTTACTAGAAAGTGGGCAAAGGGATCTCTTTAGCTACAAAGAATTGAAGGAATGATGAAAGGTTAAAACCTATAATTATTTTATTTATATAAAAGTATAGGAAAATGCTTTATTATATGAACATAGGCAGCGAAAATTTAGTTAGTTCATTCAAATATGTCTTTTGAATGATCCAAAAAATTTAGTTTAAAACGTAGTTTTTTAAGTGGGGGTTACATCATCTAACCCTACCATGCAAAGTGAGAACTATTTATGAACAATTTTGTGAAGTAAATGAAGAGGTTAAAGACCCATTATTAGTATTCAAAGCATGGTATCGTGTCCCTTGGATCATTAAATGAGTCTACACAATTATGGTCTAACTAGTTAATATCCTAGATGTTGATATTAGGCATGTTGAATGGTTTGCAAGAAGGATTAATATCTGATGGTGGGAGAATTTGACATTTTTTTATGATGATGTCTATACAGGAAAAGCAGTCATTTGCATAAATGGACTTAAGGCTCCACCACCAAAGCCCACTCCTACTAGTCCCGAAGAGATAGCAAACACTTTGATGGAGTCTTTATCAAAATAAAAGCTATTGGAAATGATGATTGCTTTGCTCCAACCAAATCTAGACACTTAAGCAAAGTAATCTAAAAGCAATTAGTGGGACATCAATGATGATATTATGCAAGATTCCCAGGACTCATATGAGTTGTAAAAGGCAAAAAGATAAAAAATATGTGATGAAAAGGTTGCCACTAAGATAGCTTTAATAAAACTACTTTAACAAAAGTAAAGGAGGAAAAGACAACTCACTTTGCAAAGGAAGATTCCTTTAATTATGATTATTACCTTATCCTTTGTATAAATAAGACTTGTCGACTACTCTAGAGGTAGAGTCCAATTTCCTCCTCTCTCTCTCTCTCTCTCTCTCTCTCTCTCTCTCTCTCTCTAAACTTGTATCTCCTTTCTTTTGTAAATTATAAGCTTGTAATGGTGTTTGCTGTTCAATAAAAGCCTTGTTTTTGTAAGTATTTAAATTATGTTATTATTTATTTTAAATTTTTTTCTTTTATATCAATATACTTAATTTAGTTACTTAAATTAGTTTCTATATATATGTTTGAGATCTTATGCTGCCAAAATAGGAATGGTATCAAAGCCTTCTTTCCAAGTAAAGGTTGACCTTCTAAGTAGTTGAAAAGTTTATACTTATTAGTGTCTTAGTCATGCTACCTTTATACCTGTGTTTGTCATGTGTAGGTGTGTAGGGTTGTGGCTTAAGAAGTTGACAATGATATGGTCAGGCATGGATAGGTTAAGACCTAATCAACTATTTATAAGTGATAGTTCTTTTAATAGAAATAAAGAAATAATATTAAGTGAAAATTTAGATAATAATTATTTACAAAATTGGACTCTTCCTTCTTCTTTATCTTCCCAGGTTTATAAACAGGGAAGTTTCTTTTCTAAAGTTGATTATGTGATAAAAACCGTTGAAGAAGTCTTATGCTTAACTAAGGGTTATTTGCTCACATCAACAAAAGTATAAATTTATCCATATTGAGATGGTACAAGTAGTACAAAAACCTGCTACTAGATTGGATTTAAATAACTCAACAATTATATGTGTTAAAGAGAAAATACATAATCGCTTCCATGACTCCTTATTAGAAGTAATTAAATTCACTCTTAGTGATGCACTATTTGGTTTTCTTATTTTATGAACTTTACCTTATCATTATTATATCCTAATTTAATGCATACTTTATATTTAGATATTAAAACTGAAGGATTTGATATGATGCCTACTTAGAAAATCCTTTTTTATAGGATACATTATAAGGTTATAAACACTATTGTCATATTGGTCCCTTTAGTTTTATTAAACCCTCTTAAGCTAAATTATGCTTCAATTCTTGTGAGATTCTGAATGGTAGACATATTGTCCCCTTCCTGACTATGTGCCCACTAGCACTATTTTGCACAATAATAGGTCAAAATCTAAAGTTTTGGTTCTTAAAACAATTTCTTGGGATTAGGTTAAGTTACCTTGAAAGTAAATGCTAGAAAAGTAGTTAAACCTGTTAAACAAGTTAACAGTCAAATGGTAGAAATAATTGTATTCAAAGATAAGGATGTCAAAACCCAATTTGCTCTATTTAGAAGTGTGAGGTTAAACCTTGAAAAAGGAAAAAAAGGATAAACCTAGATTCTTTATCTCCTTGGTGTCAATTACTAACCTAAAAGGTATTAGAAAAATAAGAGAGTAGGTCTATCAACCTCAATGACACAAATTTACTTTTGTGGTTAATGAATCACTAGAAACATCTAACCAGACTTTTAGGCCTAGGTCCCCTTCCTTATTTGATATGAGATATCATGATGAAAATAGGAGTTTATATGTTCTCAAAGTAATCAATGAGATAGATGAAAAGGTTAAAAAGTTATTTTACTCTCTTGAGAATACTATAAGAAAAAAAAGTTTTTTTTATGACTTTTAATGTAAAATAATGAGAAATTTGACATAAACACCATAAGATATATACTGATGGTATAAGAGTTGTAGAATTTTTCACATAATTGGAAAAGATTAAAAGAAAAAGATGCTTTTATACTAGGAAAAGAAAAACAGATTACAAAAGAAGAATTAAAGGCAAGGTATTATATGGATAAAATTTAGGAAATGTTCCTTAAGAGACTTTTGTGAACAAATGGTTATAAACTTATGAAATATGCTAAAAAATTCAAAAGGAAGGGTTATAAACCTATCCCTTAAAAGAAATTCTTTTATGAAAAGGAAAAGTTAAAAGAAAAGAAAATGCCTAGTTCGCGAAAAAAGAAAAAAAAATAGTTGTCTATTATAGATGTAGAAAAGTAAGGTATTATTCTAATAAATGCAAAATGAAACAAAAAATTCAAGAATTATCTATAGATGAAGACCTTAAGAGGTCACTAATGCATATCGTTTTATCAGAAGATGAATCAGACTTAAAAATATATATTCTTGAAGAAGAAGAAAACTCTACTGTTAAAGATTCTGGTAATAGCTGTAATAATTAAAGCAACTATTATCAAGTTTTATTAAAATGAAATGACTCATTAGTCCTTACAAAAAAAAGATAATTTGATTTTGGATCTTACTTTAGTAGGTATTTGACTTTAATTACAAGTCACTTCATATAGTAAGTCTAGTGCATGCTTTTTCCTATCCCAAAAAATAATAAGAACTTTTGCATAAGCTATATTTTCTAACTTTTTTTGTAATTCTTGTATTTCAACTTGTATAAGAAGAATATTTATCTTTTCTTGTAAATATTTATTTTTTTATCTCACTTTAAAGAGATTGAATAAATCTCTCTTTTCTCCTTATCAATTTTTGAAATACATCAATTTCCTTATATTAAGAGGCAAATATAAATTTAAAGGTAATAAGGTTTCCATCTATTTCTGAGAAAATTCTTTTATTACTAATTTCCTTAATAGGATATAGCATGTGCAAGAAAAGATTTCCTAAAATAACATCCCATGACAAGTTTTTAACCAGTATGAATGGAATTTCAGTTCAAATTTCATCGTTGCATATAGTAGCTTGTGATAACTTGTACTAATAACAAGCTTACTTTTATCAACAATGTTTAACACTTTTGTTGTTTTTGAAAAGTATTTTGAATAAACTATTCCCTCATTAATACAATTCATATCTACATCAGAATTAATTAAGACAATAGTTGAAAAGATATACTCTTGATTAACTACTATTGTAATTTAACTATGCCACTTATGGTTAATTACCCTATCATGCGATTAACATATTGAATAGTACTTAACTCTTCTTTCAAAGAAGTACTTGGAATGTCTAGAGGTTTATTTATTTTATCAAATAGATTCTAGAACTAAAACTCTTTCTCTTAATGATTGTATTTTAGTTTTTAACTGATTAATTTCAATTTTGAACTCTCTAATCAAAAGTTCTATTATTGTTACTCTAATTTTTAAACTAGAATGATTATTTCCAACTCTTTGAATAACAATTTTTAAATTACAATCTTCTTCTTGATTATTTCCAACTCTTTGAATAACAATTTTTAAACTACAATCTTCTTCTTGTTCTTTAGCTTCAGTCTTATTTCAAGATAAATGAAGATATTTCTCTAACTATTTTCTTTTTTCTTTTGGATTTGTAATCTTATAAAAAAGATCCAAAGTCAAATTATCTTTTTTTTTTTGTAAGGACTAATAAGTCATTACTTTTACATAAAACTTAATAATAGTTGCACTGATTGTTACAACTATTACTAAAATCTTCAAAGGTAAAGTTTTCTTTTCCTTTAAAAAGATCTACTTTTAAATCTGATTCATCTTCTAATAAAAAGACATGCATTAGTAACCTTTTAAGGTCTTCATTTATAACTTTTGAATTTTTTGTTACATTTTGCATATATTAAAATAATCCTATAATAGACAATTGTTTTCTTTTCTTTTCCTATGAACTATGTTTTTTTCTTTTCTTTCAACTTTTCCTTTTCGTAAATGGATTTCCTTTAAGGTATGGGTTTATAGCCCTTCCTCCTAAAATTTTTAGGATATTTCATAGGTGGATAACATTTTTATCCATAAAAGTCTCATAAGGTCTTTTTACCCTATATCTTTTCATTTTGTAACTACTTATGTAGTTTTATCTCATTATAGAGTTTAACCCCTTTTATTACAACTTTTGTAGCTAATTCTCCGTATGAATAACTAGAGTAATTAATAACTCCTCCATGATAGGATTTTAACCTATTTATACCCCTTCACCAAATAAAGTAGATAATCCAAATAAAATTTTTGCCTTCCATAAAATACTTTTGACTTTCTTCTCAAATAAAAACTTTTAAAACAACACATCTTTATACCACCTAAAGTGAGACAGATTTAGGTATCCTAAATTAATGAGTTGCTCTTATGTTTTGTCTACTAATGAGGTAGCTGTACTGATAAAATGGTTAGTAATTGTATAAATTAATGTATTAACACTATTAACTAGGTACATCCCTTGCTCTATTTTTATGGCATTAAATATTTGGGACTTAGCTTCTTTTGATAAATAGAAACCACATCAGCATTTAAACTATTTAGTAAAACCATTTACTATGAATCTTGTTATTTGGGGGTTAAAATTACCTCATTTAGATTTTGTAGTAGTGACAAACATCATTATATAACTGAGTAGAATGAGAATCTGATTGTTTGACATTCCATCTAAATTGCATTCTATGATACTACTTCCATCATATTATACGTAGTTATACTTAGATTGTTTCTCTAATAAAAGGCTAATTGGTATTGATTTATAATAATATAATTTTGTTAAGACTTTATTAAAATTCATTTTGTTGATTTCCATACTTTCCTTCTTATAAGAAAGAGATAGATCTTTTCGAATTGGATTCTATTCTGATAAGAACATTTCTTGAATTTTATCTACATAACCCTCAACCTTTGATTCTTCTTTTATAATCTATTCCTCTTTTCTTAACAGAAGCATGTTTTTCTTTTAATCTAAGATTTTTCTAACCTTTTGATTATTTCATCAATTAATTCTTTTTTTTTTTTAGGATTTTTACCTAATATGTTGTAATCTATTTTCTCTAATGACATAAGTTTAAATAAAACTTTTTTTTATTATTTTTAGTTTAACTAGAGGTCTTAGAGCTCACTGAGATATTTCATTAATCTTTTCTTCAACTTTGTTAAACTAATTTCTTATAAATTGAAGATAAAGATTAGTATAATTTACTTACTTTTTAATGGCATTGGTAAAGTGTTCTACTTTATATGGTGCAATTAGAACCTTATGGTCCTCTATCTTAACACTTAGGTTAAGTACAAGCAAATGAATACTAATAACCCTTTTTCCTTTCTTGTAACATATTCTTGATATGCTTTCTCAAGGACCTTACATTCCTCTGGGGTAGAAAAATTTAGAAAAGATTTTTTCTTAAGTTTGTAAACCTTTTCAAAATATGTGAAAATGTCTACAACTCTCATACCATTGGTATATATGTTATGACATTTATGTCATATTTCTCGTTATTTTTCATTAAAGGTCATAAGAAACCATTTTCTTTTTACAATATTCTAAGGAGAGTAAAATAACCTTTTCACCTTTTCATCTATCTCATTAACTATTTTGAGGACATATAGACTAATAGTAGGTATAGATTAAAGATAAATATTAGTAACTAAGCATATTGATGTAAAAGAAAATTAGTTTATGATTGTAATAATTATTTATAGAATTAGGCTTTTCCTCCTTCATCTTCTCAGGTTTATAAACAAGGAAGTGTCTTTTTTAAAGCTAATTATGTGATAAAAAAATGTTAAGAAAGCCTTACCCTTAACTTAGGGTTATAATGATTTTTTTGTTTACTATCCTAGGAGCTTATTAGTTTATATCAATAAAAGTATAAATTTATCCATATAAGGATGGTATAGATGGCACTAAAACCTATTACTAGACTAAGTTTAAATAACTTAACAAATATATGTGTTAAAGACAAAAGACATAATTGCTTCCATGACCCCTTATTAGGAGTAATTAAATCCACTCTTAGTGGTAAACCTATTTGATTTTTTTGTTTCTTAAACTTTACTTTACCATTATCAAATCCTAATTTGATGCATACTTTTTGTTTGGATATTAAAACTAAAGGATTTGATATAATGCTTGTTTGAGAAAATCTAATCTTTATTTACAAGATACACTATAAGGTTATGAATACTATTATCCTAGGAATTAAAAAAATTCTAACAAGATAAAGAGACTACTACATTGTTTTTGACTAATATGTCAAAATCTAATGTTTTTGTTCCTAAAACAATTTCTTGGGATTAAGTTAAATTACCTGAAAAGTGGATGTTAGAAAATGTAGTTGAACCTATTGAATAGGTTAACAAACAAATGGAAGAAATAATTGAATTCAAAGATGGGATGTCAAAATCTAATTTGTCCATCTAAAAATGTAAGGTTAAACCTCTAAAAGGGAAGAGAAAAGATTAAACCTAGATTCTTTACCTCCTCGATGCCAATACTGAGGTGGAAAGTATTAGAATAAGAGAATAGGTCAATCAACCCCAGTATAAAGTTGACTTTCCTCCCTTAACTTCTACTTCTGTGATTAATGAACCATATGAGACATCTAGCTCAGATTATAATAATAGTCAATAAAGAGTATATCTTTTCAACTATTGTCTTAATTAATTTAAGTATAGATATGAATTGTATTAATGAAAGAATAGTTTCTTAAAAATACTTTTCAAAAACAGTAGAAGCATTAGACATTGCTGATAAAAGCAAGCAAGTTTATGATTAAATACAAGTTATCACAAGTTGCTATATGCAACAAAGAAATTTGTATTGAAATTTCATTCATACTAGTTATAAACTTGTCATAGAATGTTATTTTGGGTAATTAAGAAAATTACCAATAAAGGGATTTTCTCAAGAATAGATGGAAAGTTTGTTAGCTTTAAATTTATATCCACCCTCAATGTAAGGAGATAGATGTACTTGAAAAATCAATAAGGAGAAAAGAGAGATTTATTTAATCTCTTTAGAGTGAGGTAAAAAAAAAATTTATAAGAAAAGACAATGACTGCTATTATACATGTTAAAATATAGGAAGTATAAAAAAAAAAGCTAGAAAATATGGTTTATGAAGAAGTTCCTACTACTTTTTGGGATGGGAAGAAGCATGTGGTAGAATTACCATATGAAGCGACTTTTAATGAAAGTCAAATACCTACTAAAACTAGGCCCATGGTTATAAGAGTGAGGCATTTACAGATTTATAAAAAGGAAATAAATGACCTCTTAGAGGAAGGGCTTATTAGAAAAAGTAATAGCCCATGGAGTTACCCAATGTTTTATGTGGAAAATGTTGCATAATTGGATTGAGGAGTTCTAAAATTAGTTATTAATTATAAGCCTTTAAATAAGGCCTCGTGATAGATTAGATATCCTATACCCAATAAAAAAGATTTGTTAAATAGGCTTTATGAAGTCCAAATATTTTGAAAATTTGATATGAAATTTAGTTATTAGCAAAGCCAAATTCATAAAAAAGATAAATACAAAACAACATTCATAGTTCCATTTGGATATTATGAATAAAATTTATTGCCTTTTAGGTTAAAAAATGCACCCTTTGACTTTCAAAAAATCATGAATGAAATTTTTAATATTTATTCAGTTTTTACTATTGTTTATATTGATGATGTATTAGTATTTTCTAACATAATCAAACAATACTTTAAACATTTAAACTTGTTTTTAAAGGTTATTAAAAAAGTTGGCTTAGTCATATTAGGCAAAAGTATAAAGTTATTCTGAATTAGGGTTAGATTCCTTAATCAATTCATTGAAAATGGAACTATTGTTCTTATTAATTGAGCAATTGAGTTTGCCTTTAAATTTCTTAATGAATTTAAAGAAAAATAATAGTTGCAAAGGTTTTTAAGTTATATAAATTATATTTCATAATTTTATAGAGAATTAACTCATGATGCTAAGCCTTTGTTTGAAAGGTTATAGAAAAATCGTTCCAAGTGGATGGATAAACATATGAAGGGATTGCCATGTCTTAGCCTCCCTCATCCTAATACTTTCAAAAAAGTTGAAACTAACACATCAAAAAAAGGTTATGGAGGAATCCTTAAGTAAAGGATTAATTTAAAAGAATCGTTAGTTTGATTCACTTCAAGAGTCTGGAGAGAAGTTAAAGTTAATTGCTCTATTATTAAAAAAAAATTTAGTCATTGTATTATGTATTCAAAAATTTGAAAGTGATATGTTCAATCAAAAATTTTTTCTAATAATAAATTTTAAGGTAGCAAAAGATGTCCTTACTAAAGCTACTAAAAACATTGCATTTAAACAAATTTTTGACAGATGGGAAGGAATACTTTCTATATTTGATTTTGATATTAGGTTTATTAAAGAAAATTCTAATTTTTTACTAGATTTTCTAACTTACGAATTTTTGGAGGGAACTAAGACATGAGTAAAAGGCCTCTCATGCAAGGGCATTATTGCCCAACAAAGTTAGTTTACTCACCGATTAAAGATGCAAAAGCAAAAAGAAATTAATGAACTTTGTAATGATGCATATAAGCGAGCTTTGGATAAATTCATTACATACCTTTTAATTCCAAAGCACATAGATTTTTTATGTGCTATTCAAAACAATTATGCATAACTTAGATCTAATGAGGTCACTTATTTTTATCTTAAAAATGATATGTATCCTTATAATAATATTAAAGATTGCTTGCATTATCAATAAATACTACATGAAATAGACTCTATGGTAATTGAACCTATAAAAAGAGGAACTAGATTTGGATCTGCATATGGTTTTAGAAATTGGGCCTATGCTAAATTCAAGATAAAAAAAGATTCTTTATCCAAAAGATTGGCAAGGGAATCTCTTTCGTTATAAAAAATTGAAAGAATGGTGGAAAGTTAAAACCTATAATTACTTTGATTTTATTAAAGCCTGGTAAAAGACTTTATTATATGAAAATAGGAAAAGGAAATTTAGTTGGTTTATTTAAATTCATCTTCCGAATGATGCAAAAAGATTTTCAAATTGGTTTAAAACCTTGTCTTTTAAGTGGGGGTTACATTATCTTACTTTACCACACAATGTGAGAATTGTTTATAAACAATTTTGTGAAGTAAATGAAAGGTTAAAGATCCATTATTAATGTTTGTAGCTTGGTATAATGCCCCTTGGATCAATAAATGGGACTACAAAGTTATGGCCAAACAGGTTAATATCCTAGATGTTGATATTAGACATGTTCCATGGTTGGCAACATAAATTATGATGAGAATCTTAGAGATGATAGGTGGAAGGCTTCAAATGATGCAAGAGGTCCATTACACATTCCGAAAGGCCCAATAACACGAGCTAGAGCCAAAAAGATGAAAGAAGCACTAAATGGATTGATTAAGGACATTCTGACCAACTAAGCCTTAAATGGTGCGAATTCAAGCTTGAAAGAGAGTCCAGACCTTATTAATATGATTGGAGTACTTAATGGTTCAAGACTAAGTAATAGCATTCACTCCTAATTAGGAGTTTATTGTTTGTGTGAGAATTTGTTTCTAGATAGGAATTCTTCCTAAATAAGAATTTTTCCTAAGTAGGAATTTGTACCTCTTTAGGATTGCTATCTTAGCCTATAAATAGGCACCACCTTGTATGCTCTAGATGATCAGACAACTTTAAGAGAAATAAAAAGCAAGGGTTTTCTCCTTTAATTCTTTCAAAAACTAACAAACTTATCAAGAGCTACTTCTTCTTGTGGCATTCAACTCGACTTATCACTCCCAATTCCTTTATTTTCTAGAGTGTGACATCCATATCCTTCTTAAATACCTTAGGTTCATGTTCCTTTGAATGTTGGGTCTAGGGTTTGTGTTATTATAGTATGATTTAGCTTTCTTAGATATTCTTTGGGTCCCTAAGCCACGCTTTTTGGGGTTTTCCACTTCAAATTAATATCCAATAGTGGTAGAAATTTGACTTTTTTGATGATGTAGTCTATATAAGAAAAGACATCATTTGCATAAATGGACTTAATGCTCCACCACTAAAGCCCACTTCTATTAGTTCTGAAGAGATATTAAAGACTTTAGTGGAGTCTATATCAAAAGAGAGGTTATTAGAAATGATGACTACTTTGCTCCAACTAGATCAAGAGACCCAAGTAAACCAAGCTAGAAGCAGTTAGAAGCACATCAATGATGATATTATGTTAGATTTCCAGGACCCATATGAGTTGTAATGGGTAAAAGGATAAATAACTTTTGATGAAAAGATTGTCGCTAGGCTAATTTTAATAAAGCTACTTTAACAAAAGTAAATGAGGAAAGGACAACCTGCTTTGAATGAAAAGATTCCTTCAATTATAGTTATTACCTTTTCCTTTATATAAATAAGACCACTCGGCTACACCAGAGGGAAAGTCCAATTTCCTTTTCTTTCTCTCTCTCCCTAAGCTTGTATCTCTTTTCCTTTGTAAATTATAAGCTTGTAACGACATCTAGTGTTCAATAAAAGCCTCATTTCTGTAATTATTTTAATTTTGTTATTATTTGTTTTAAGTTTCTGGTGACATACTTATATTATAGTATAAACTGAGGCCTTTATATTGAGTATAATATGTTAATCATCTTTAATATAAAAATGAGTGATCTCATTAGATCTAAGTTGAGGATAATTGTTTTCAATAGTACATAAAAAATCTATATGCTTTGGAATTAATGGATATGTAATGAATTTATTCAAAGCTCGCTAATAAGTATCATTACAAAGTTTATCAACTTAGACTTTATTTCTAAGTTCGATTCATCTTCTGATAAGATGATATGCATTAGTGACCTTTTAAGGTCTTCTTCTATAGATAATTTTTGAATTTTTTTATTTCATTTTGCATTTATTAGAATAATACCCTATTTTTTTTGTATCTATAATAGATAACCATTTTCCTTTTCTTTATTTATGGACTCGGTTTTTTCTTATATTTTAACTTTTTTTTTCATAAAAGGATTTCTTTTAAAGTGTGGGTTTATAACCATTCTTTCTGAATTTTTTAGAATATTTCATGGGTGGATTACCCATCTTTATTCACAGAAGTCTTATAGGGCCCTTTTACCTTGTATCTTTTCATTATGTAACTACTTATGCAATTTTATCCTATTATAGAGTTTAACCCCTTCTACTACGGCTTTTACAACTAATTCTTCATATGTACAACTACAGTAATTAATAACTCCTCTATGATAGAATTTTAACCTATTTTTTACCCCTTCAGCAAATAAGGTAGCTAATTCAAACAAAAATTTTTCTTTCTAGAAAATACTTTGACTTTCTTCTTTGGTAAAAACTTTTAAAAAGAACACATGTTTATACCATGTAAAGTGAGATAGATTTAGGCATCTTAAATTAATGTGTTGTGTATATGTTTTATCTACTAATAAGGTAATTATATCGATAAAATGATTAGTAATTGTATAAATCAATGTATTAGCATTATCAGTTAACTGCATCCCTTACTTTATTTTTACAACATTAAATATATGGGACTTAATTTCTTTTGATAAATATAGCTCCTATACCATTGGTATTTATCTTATGTTGTTTATGTCATATTTTTTGTTCTTTTTCATTAAAAGTCATTAAAAAATTATTTTTTTTATAGTATTCTCAAGAAAGTAAAATAACTCTTTCACCTTTTCATCTATCTCATTAACTACTTTGAGGATACATACACTCTTATCTTCATCCTAATATCCCATATCAGATAAAGAAGGGGACTTAAGCCTAGAAGTATGACTGGATCTTTCTAGTGGTTCATTAACAATAAAAATAGAAGTTGAGGTAGGAAAGTTAACTCTATCTTGAGGTTAACTAACCTATTATGTTGTTCTTTTAATACTTTCTAGCTTAATGATTGGCATCGAGAAGGTAGAGAATCTAAGTTAAACCTTTTCTCTTCCCTTTTTGAGATTTAACTTCATACTCTTAGATGGAGCAAATTGGATTTTAACACCATATCTATGAATTCAATTATTTCTTCCATTTTTTGTTAATCTATTTAACATGTTCAACTACCTTTTCTAGTGTCCACATTTTACATAATTTAACCTGATCCCAAGAAATTGTTTTAGGAACCAAAACATTAGATTTTAACCTATTAGTAAAAATTAATGTAGTAGTCCCTTTAATTGCATATCTTGCGAGAATTTGTTTAATTCTTGAGATAGTAATGTTTATAACCTTATAGTGTATTGTCTAAATAAGGATTAGATTTTTTGAAATAGGTATCATATCAAATCATTTAATTTTAATATACAAATATAAAGCATGCATCAAATTAGGATCTAATAATGATAAAATAAAGTTAAAAAAATAAGAAAATGAAATAAGTCCATCACTAAAAGTGGATTCAATTACTTCTAATAAGGAGTCATGGAAGCAATTATGTCTTTTGTCTCTAACACATATAATTGTTGAGTTATTTAAATCCAATCTAGTAGCAGGTTTTAGTGCTACCTATAACATCCTAAAACTAATAAATTTATACTTTCATTGATGAGAGCTATAAGATCCTAGGACAGTAAAAAGAAATAATTATAACCCTAAGTTAAGGGTAAGACTTCTTCAATAGTTTTTATCATATAATTAACTTCAGAAATGAAATTTGGTTGTTTATAAACCTCGAAAGATGAAGAAGAAGTAAGAACATAATTTTATAAATAATTATTATCCAAAATTTCACTAATTATTATTTCTTTATTTCTATTAAAAGAACTATCACTCCTAAATAGTCAATTAGGTCTTAACCTATCCATACCTTACCATATCATTATCAATATCTTATGCCACATCTTGCATGCTTGCACATGGTAAACACGAGTATAAAGGTAGCATGACTTGGGTTTTAACAAGAAAGAAGGCTTTGATACCATTTCTATCTTAGTAACATAAGATCATAAACATATATATATATAAACTAATTTAAGTAACTAAATTAAGCATACTAAAATAAAAGAAAGAAATTTAAAACAAATAATAACATAATTAAAATACTTATAGAAACAAGGTTTTCATTAAGCACTAGACATTATTACAAGCTTATAATTTACAAAAGAAAGGAGATACAAGCTTAGAGAGGGAGAAAGAAAAGGAAATTGGACTATAACTCTAAGTAGCCAAGGGGTCTTATTTATACAAAGGAAAAGGTAATAACTATAATTGAAAGAATCATCCTTTTCAAAGTAGGTTATCCTTTCCTCTGTTAAAGTAGCTTTATTAAAGCTATCCTAGTAGCAATCTCTTCATCAAAAGTTGTTTGTCCTTTTGTCCTTTACAACTCATATAGGTCTTGGAAATCTTGCATAATATCATCATTAATGTGCCTCTAATTGCCTCTAGCTTATTCTACTTGGGTGTTTTGATCTAGTTAGAGTAGAGCAGTCATCATTTCCAATAACCTCTCTTTTGATATATATTTCATTAAACACTTTAATATCTCTTTCAAGACTAGTAGGAGTGGGCTTTGATGGTGGAACCTTAGGTCCATTTATGCATTTGCCTTCTTTTCTTGTATAGACTCCATCATAAAAAAGGTCAAATTTCTCCCACCATTAGATGTTAATCCGTCTTACTTTCAACATGCCTAATATCAACATCTAGGATATTAACTATTTAGGCCATAATTGTGTAGTCCCATTTAATGATCCAAACAACATGATAGTAGGCTACAAATATTAATAATGGGTCTTTAACCTCTTTATTTATTTCACAAAATTGTTGATAAACAGTTCTCACTTTGTATGGTAAGGTTAGATGATGTAATGCCCACTTAAAGACCATGTTTTAAACCAATTTAGAAATCTATTTGGATCATTTAGAAGATGTATTTAAATGAAATAACTAAATTTTCTCTACCTATTTTTATATAATAAAGTCTTTTCTTATGCTTTAACATAATCAAATTAATTATAAGTTTTAACCTTTCACCATTTTTTCAACTTTTTGTAGCCAAAGAGATCCTTTTACCAATGTTTGGATAAAGAATCTTTTTTATCTTGAACTTGGTGTAGGCCCAATCTTTGAAGCCATATGCAAATCCACATCTAAATCCAAATCCTTTTTCTATGGGTTTCATAACTATAGAGCCTATTTCATGTAGTATCTGTTGATAATACATATAATTCATCTTACTATTATGAGGATAAAGTTTGATAGAGTTATCTATTTAACCATTTTATCGAAGTAAAAAAGCCTATTTAAGATAAATGACTTCTTTGTTTGATAGAGTTTAATGGGATTTGACTACCAAAGGTGTATTGACTGCATGTTGTTGTAAAAGGAAAGTTCAATGCACACATGGATACGATTGCATGATTATTTTATGTGAATGATTCCTTATAACCAAAGAAGAAGCCTTGTTGCCAAGGAATTAAGTGATAATCTTAAGTTTCAAGGAATGAACAATTTTCTTTTAGTAAAGAAATGCATTACCATTTAATTACACCAATAAAAAGAAAGCAACTTAAATAATAAGAGAACTAAAATACTTATAGAAACAAAACATTCATTGGACACTAAATGTCATTACAAGGTTATATTTTACAAAGGGGAGAGAAAAGAGAGAGAGAAGCAAATTAGAGAAAGAAGGAAATTAGACTCTGCCTCTCAAGATTTATTTATACATGGAAAATGGTGATAACCATAATTAAAGGAATCTTCTTCGTAAAAAGTGGTATGCTCCATTATGTTCCATTTTCCTCCACTTTTGTTAGAGTAGCTTTGTTAAACATAATAGAGCATCCCACTTCGCAAAAGGAAGATTCCTTCAATTATGGTTATCACTTTTGTTCTATGTATAAATAGATCTCGTATAGGCCAAGAGAGGTAGAGTCTAATTTCCTTCTTTCTTTAAGTTTGCTTCTCTCTCCCTTTTGTAAAATATAAGCCTGTAACAATGTTTGGTGTTTAATGAAAGCTTTGTTTTTGTAAGTATTCTAATTCTATTTGTTTTAAGTTTCTTTTATATCTGTGTGTTTAATTTAGTTTCTGAAATTACCTTTCTATACATCTTTGTACTATTTTATATATTTGTTGTGCGCAATCTTGTGCTATTAAGAAAGGAATTGTATCAAAGCCTTGAATCTAGTGGAATGTTAATCTTTTAAATAGTTGAAATCTTAAACTCTTTAGTTTCTCATTGTTGAAACCCTAAGTCAAGTTGCCTTTGTTCTCATGTTGGTCATGTATAAGCATGTAGGGTTATGGTTTAAGACAATGAAAATGATATGGTGAGGTATGGATAGGTCAAGACTTAATTGACTATTTAGAAGTGATAGTTCTTCCAAGAATAGGAATAAAGAAATAATAATTAGTGAAAATTTAGATAATAATTGTTTGCAGAATTAGACTCTTCCTTCATTTTCATCTTCCTAGGTTTTAAATAGGGAAGTTTATTTTCTAAAGTTGATTATATTATTAAAACAGTAAAAGAGGCTTTACCCTTAATATAGGGTTATAATGATTTATTTTTACTATCCTAGGAGCTTATTAGTTCACATCAATAAAAGTATAAATTTATCTATATTGGGATGGTACAAGTAGCATTAAAACTTGATACTAGATTAAGTTTAAATAATTCAGTAATTATATGTGTTAGAGACAAAGGACATAATGACTTCCATGACTCCTTATTATGAGTAATTGATTTCACTCTTAGTGATGGACCTATTAGGTTAACTTGTTTTTTGAACTTTACTTTGTCATTATCAAATCTTAATTTGATGCACACTTTATGTTTGGATATTAAAACTGAAGGATTTGATATGATGCCTACTTCAAAAAATCTAATCCTTATTTATAGGATACACTATAAGTTTATGAATACCATTACCCAAGAAATTAAAAAAATTCTAGCAAGATATACAGATAAAGGGACTACTACCTTGTTTTTGACTAATAAGTCAAAATCTAATATTATAGTTCCTAAAACAATTGCTTAGGATCAAGTTAAATTACCTAAAAAAAATGGACGCTAGAAAAAAACATTAAACCTATTAAATAGGTTAACAAAAAAATAGAAGAAGTAATTGAATTCAAAGATAGGGATGTCGAAATCTATTTGCTCCATCTGGAAGTGTAAGGTTAAACCTTGAAAAAGGAAGAGAAAAGGTTAAATTCCATTCTATGATACTACTTCCATCATATTATACTTAATTATACTCAAATTATTCGTTTAATAAGAGGTCGACTAGGGTTAGTCTAGGATGATAATATAATTTTGTAGGGATTTTATTAAAAGTCATTTTGTTTATTTCTATACTTTCCTTCTTATAAGAAGGTAATGGATCTTTTTAGACTAGATTCTATTCTAATAAGAACATTTCTTGAATTTTATCCATACTTAGTGTTTGATTCTTCTTCTATAATCTGTTCCTCTTTTCTTAATATAAAAGTATTTTTTTCTTTTAATCCTAGGTTTTTTAACCTTTAGATTATTCAATTGACTAATTCTATTTTTTCAGAATTTTCATCTGACATATTATAATTTATTTCTTTTGAGGACATGTGTTTAAATAAAACCCTTTTTTCCATCTTTGGTTTAACTAGAGGTTTTGGAGCTCTATAAGCTACTTCTTCTATCCTTTTTTTTTTAACTTTGTTAAACTAATTTCCTATAGATTGAAGATAAAAATTAGTATAATTTCCTTACTCTATAACGTCACTAGTAGAGGGTTCTACTTTATATGGTGCAACTATAACATCACGATCTTTTATCTTAACACTTAAGTTAAGTGTAGGTGGGTGAATACTAATAACCCTTTTTCCTTTTCTTGTAACATATTCTTGATATACTTTTTTAATGACCATATATTCCTTTGGGGCAGAAAAATTTGCAAAAGGTTTTCTTTTAAGTTTGTAGACCTTTTTAAAATAAATAAAAATATATACAACTCCCATACTATTGATATATATCTTATGGCATTTATGTCATATTTTTCATTCTTTTTTATTAAAGGTCATAAAAATTCATTTTCCTTTTATAGTATTTTTAGGAAAGTAAAATAACTCTCTCACCTTTTCATCCACCTCATTAATAGTCTTAAGGACATAAAGACTCTTAACTTCATTATGATATCCCATATTAGAGAGAGAAGGAGACCAAGGCCTAAAAGCCTAACTTGATGTTTCTAGTGGTTCATTAACCACAGAAGTAGAACATAAGGAAAGTCAACTCTATATTCAGTTTAACTAACTTGCTCTTTTGTTATTCTAATACCTTTTAGCTCTAATACCATTCTTTTCATGGTAGCACAAGATTGCATATGAAAAATATATAGAACAACACACAAATATATAAAAAGGTAATTTAAGAAACTAAGTTAAACACACCAATATAAAAGAATTTTAATGAACCAACTAAATTTCCTTTACCTATTTCATATAGTAATTCCTTTTTCCATGCATCGATATAATCAAAATAATTAGAGGTTTCAACCTTCTACCATTCTTTTAACTTTTTGTAGCCAAAGAGATCCCCTCGCCATCTTCTGGACAAAGAATTTTCTTTATCTTGAATTTGGCATAAGCCTCATTTCTGAAGCCATAACCAAATATAGCTCTAGATTCTCTTTCTATGGGTTTAATAACAATTAAGCCTATTTCATGTAGTATCTATTGATAATAAAGGTCATTATTTAATTATTATGAGGATACATATCATCTTTAATATAAAAATGTGCACCTTCATTAGGTCTAAGCTAAGTGCAATTATTTTGACTAGTACATAAAAAGGCCATATGCCTTGGAATTAAAAAAATATGTAATGGATTTATCCAAAGCTTACTCAAAAGTATCATCATGATGTTTATCAACTTCTTTTGCTTTTGCATCTTTAGCCAAAGAATTAACCGACTTTACTAGGGATTAAGGCCCTTGTATGAGAGGCCTTTTACTCATATCTTAGTTCCTTGTAAAAATTAATAAGTTAGGAAATTTGGTAAAGAATTTAAATTTCCTTTAATAAACTTAACATCAAAATTAAATATAGAAAGTATTCCTTGCCATCTAGCAAAGATTTGTTTAAAAGCGATATTTTTAACATCTTTGGTAAAGACATCTTTTACTGCTTTACAATTTATCCTTAATAGGAATTTCTAATTTAACAAATCATTTTCAAACTTTTGAATGCATAGTACAATAGTTAAGGTTTCTTTTTTAATAATAGAGTAATTAACTTTAACTTCTTTCTAGACTCTTGAAGTAAAGTGAAATTATTGTTCTTTTGAATTAATCCTTTGTTTAAGGATTCCTCCATAACCCTTACCTAATGCATTAATTTCAACTATTTTAAAAGCATTAGGATGAGGAAGAGTTAACATGATTATTCTTTTATTTTTAATTTTATTTTCTTAACTACCTTTGTATGTTTATCCGTCCATTCAGGAGGATTTTTTTGTAATCTATTAAGAAATGGCATAGTATTACAAGCTAATTCTTTATAGAATTCTGAAATATAATTCAAATATCCTAAAAACATTTGCAATTATTGTTTGCCTCTAATCTAATTAGGAGGTAAAGAAAATTCTTTATCCAAAAGATTGACAAGGGAATTTCTTTGGCTACAAAGAGTTGAAAGAATGCTGAAAGATCAAAACTTATAATTATTTTGATTATATAGATGCATGGGAAAAGGCATTATTATATGAAAACAAGTAAAGGAAATTTAGTTGGTTGATTCAAATACATCTTTTGAATGACCCAAAAAGATTTCTAAATTGGTTTAAAACCTAGTTTTTCAAATGGATTTTACATCATATAACCTTATCCCATAAAGTCAAGACCATTTATGAATAGTTTTGTGAAACAAATAAAGAGTTTAAAGATCCATTGTTAATATTTACAACATGATATCATGTTCCATGGATTATTAAATGGGACTCTACCATTATGGCTAAACAGGTTAATGTCTTAGATATTGACATTAGACATGTTCCATAGCCGTCAAGACAAATTAATATTTAATGATGAGAAAATTTTGACCTTTTTGATGATGGAGTGTACATAGGAAAAGGAGTCATTTGTATAAAGGGACCTAATGCTCCACTACCAAAGCCCATTCCTATTAGTCCTAATAAGATTTTAAAGACTTTAATGGAGTCTATATTAAAAGAAAGATTATTAGAAATGATGGTTGCTTTACTCCAACTAGATCAAGACACCCAAGACGACCAAGCTAAAAGCAGTTAAAGGCATCCCAATGATGATATAATACAAGATTCCCAAGACTTATATAAGTTGTAAAGGGCAAAAGGGCAAACAACTTTTGGTGGACAAATTATCATAGGACCTAAAAGATAACTTTAATAAAGCTACTTTAATAAAGTGGATGAAAATGGAACATAATGAAGCACCCACTTTGAAAAAAGAAGATTTCTTTAATTATGGTTGTCACCTTTTTCCATGTATAAATAGACCTCTTATAGGCCAAGAAAGGCAGATTCTAATTTCCTTCTTTCTCTAATTTGCTTCTCTCTCTCTCTTCTCTCCTCTTTGTAAAATATAAGCTTGTAATGACATTTGTTGTTCAATGAAAGTTTTGTTTCTATAAGTATTTTAGTTCTATTATTATTTAAGTTACTTTCTTTTATATTAGTGTACTTAAATGGTAATTCATTTCTTCACTATAAGAGAATTGTTTCTCTAAATTTGCTTCTCTTTCCCTTTTGTAATCTTGGCTCAATTTAGGTAATAGTTGAAAAGATATATTCTTTATTGACTACTACAGTAATTTGAGTATGTCATTTATGAGTAATTATCCTATCAATGAGATTAACATATTGAAGAGTATTTAACTCTTCTTTTAAAGAAGCATTTTGAATGTCTAGAGGTTCATTTACAAATTTTATAACTAAAACTCTTTCTTTTAAGTATTTTATTTTAGTTTTTAATTGTTTGATTTTAGCTTTAAGCTCTTTAATCAAAGGTTCTATTACTATTGTTCTAGTTTTTAAGCTAGAATGATTATTTTTAATTCTTTGAATAACAATCTTTAAACTATAATCTTTTTCTGGTTCTTTAACCCTAGGCTTGTTTCAAGATAGATAAAGATACTTCTCTAATTGTTCTATTTTTTCTTTTGGATCTATAATCTTATCAATAAAATCCAATATTATATTGTCTTCTTTTGTGAGGACTAATAAGTCATTACTTCTACATAAAACTTGATAATAGTTGTATTGATCGTTACAACTATTATTAGAATCATCTTCAAAAGTAGTTTCATCTTCTTCTCCTAGAAGATCTACATCTTAGTCTAATTTCTCATATTTATCTTTTGATAAGAAAATATGCATAAGTGACCTCTTAAGGTTTTCATTTATAACTAATTCTTGAATTGTTAGTTTCATTTTGCATTTATTAAAGTAATATCCTATTTTTCTATATTTGTAACAGATAAGTGTTTTTTTTTTCTTTCTCTTGTAGACTAAGCTTTTTCCTTTCTTTTAACATTTCTTTTTCATAAAAGGATTTCTTTTAAGGTATGAGTTTATAACCCTTTATCTATAATTGTTTAGGATATTTCATATGTAGATAACTAATATGTTCATAGAAATGTCCTAGGGCCTTTTTACCTTGTATTTTTTCATTTTGTAACTACCTATGTAGTTTTATCTCGTTCTAGAGTTTAACACCTTCTGCTGCAATTTCAGCAGCTAATTCTTTGTATGTATAGTTAGAGTAATCAATAACTTCTCCATGGTAGAATTTTAACATATTTTTTGCCTTTTTAGTAAATAAGATAGGTAACCCAAAAAAAAATTTCTCTTTTTAGAAAATATTTTGGCTATTTTTTATGATAAAAACTTTGGAAAAGAACACATCTTTATACCACCTAAAGTGAGATAGATTTGGGCATCTCAAATTGATGAACTGATTGTATGTTTTGTCTACTAATAAGGTAGGTAATCCAATAAAATGGTTAGTAATTGTATAAATCAATGTATTAATACTGTCAGCCAACTGAACCCCTTGTTCTAATTTTATAGTATAAAATATTTGTGACATAGCTTTATTTGACAAATAAAAATCCCACTAGCCTTTAAACTGTCCATTGAACTATTTACTAATCAATCTTGCTATTTGGGAGTCAAAATTACCTCCTTTAGATTTTGTAGTAATAACTAATATCATCGTATAATGGAGTAGAATGAGAATCTGATTTTCTAACATTTCTTCTAAATTATGTTCTAAATGCTTCCATCATCTTGTTTGTTCCTTTAATAAAAGGTTGACCAAGATTGGTCTAAGATAATATAATTTTATTAAGACTTTATTAAAAGTTATTTTGTTTATTTCCATACTTTCCTTCTTATAAGAAGGTGTTGGATCTTTTGGAATTGGATTATATTCTAATAAGAGCATTTCCTAAATTTTATCCATACAATCCTTAGTTTTTTATTCTTATATAATTTGTGTTCCTCTTTTCCCATAAAAGCATCCTCTTCTTTTAATCCTAGGTTTTTTAACTTTCTGATTATTTCATTGACTAAATCTATTTTTTTTTAGGATTTTTATTTGACATGTTGTAATCTATTTCTTCTAAAGACATGGGTTTAAATTAAATTGTTTTTTTTTTTTTCATCTCTAGGCTTTAGATCTCTTTGAGCTACTTCTTTTATCTTTTCTTTAACTTTGTTAAGCTAATTTCCTATAAATTGAAGATAAAAATTAGTATAACTTCCTTACTTCATAGCAACACCAATAGAGGGTTATGCTTTATATGGTGAAGTTATAGATTTATTTAGAGCCTTAAACCTAGTGGAACATTAATCTTCCAAGTAGTTGAAATCTTAAGCTCTTTAGTGTCTCATTGTTGAAACCCCATGTCATGCTGCTTTTGTACCTATGTTGGCCATGTATAGGCATGCAAGGTTGTGGTTTAAGATGTTGACAATGATATGGTGAGGCATGGATAGGTTAAGGCTTGATTGACTATTTAGAGGTGATAGTTCTAGGAAAAGGAATAAAGAAATAATAATTAGTGAAAATTTAGATAATAATTATTTGCAAAATTAGACTCAACATGTTATTAGATTGGATTTAAATAACTCAACATTTATATGTGTTAAAGACAAAAGACATAATTGCTTCCATGACCCTTTAAAGTAATTAAATCTACTTTTAGTGATGGATTTATTTGGTTCTATAATTTTTTGAACTTTTACTTTATCATTATTAGATCATAATTTGATATGTGCTTTATGTTTGGATATTAAAATTGAAGGATTTGATATGATGCCTACTTTAAAAAATTTAATCCTTATTTATAGGATACACTATAAGGTTATGAATACTACTATCCCAAGAATTAAAGAAATTCTAGTAAGATATGCAGATAAAGGCACTATTACCTTATTTTTAAACTAATAGGTCAAAATCTAATATTATGATTTCTAAAATAATTGTTTGGGACAATGTTAAATTACTTGAAAAATGAATACTAGAAAGGCAACAGACAAATAGAAGAAGTAATTGAATTCAAAGATAAGGATGTCAAAATCTAATTTACTTCATCTAAAAGTATGAGGTTAAACCTAGAAAAAGGAAGAGAAAAGGATAAACCTAGATTCTCTACCTCCTTGATGCCAATTAATGAGCTAAAAAGTATTAGAAGAAAAAGAGAGTAGGTTAGTCAACTTCAATATAGAGTTGACCTTCCTCCCTCAACTTTTGCTTCTATGGTTAATGAAACACTAGAAACATCAAGTCAAACTTCTAGGCCTCTTTCTCTCTCTGATATTGGATATCATGATGAAGATAGAAGTCTTGATGTTCTTGAGACTCTTATTGAGGTAGATGAAAGGGTGAGAGAGTTATTTTACTCTCCTAAAATATTATAAAATGAAAATGGTTTTTTTTGACCTTTAATGAAAAAAAAGTGACAAGTATGACATAAACATCATAAGATATATACCAATGGTATGGGAGTTGTATATATTTTTACGTATTTAGAAAAAGCCTATAAATTTAAGAAAAACATTTCCCAAATTTTTCTACTCGAAGGAATGTATAGTCCTTGAAAAAGTATATCAAAAGTATGTTACAAGAAAAGGAAAAGGATTTATTAGTATTCACTTGCCTACACCTAACATAAGTGTTAAGATAGAAGACCATTTGATAAAAAGCTTAGAGATGATGTGTGGAAGGCTTCAAAGGATGCAAGAGGTCCATTGCACATTCCAGAAGGCCCAATAACACAAGCTAGAGCCAAAAAGATGAAAGAAGCATTAAATGGGCTGTGTAAGGACATTCAGGCCAACCAAGCTATAAATGATGCGAATTTAAGCTTGGAAGAGAGTTAAGCCCTTATTAATATGATTAGAGTAATTAATGGGCCAAGATTAACTAATAGCATTCACTCCTAAATAGGAATTTATTATAAATAAGTGATCGTATAAAAGTGAAAGCTTTTTATGTAAGAATTTGTCCTAGATAAGAGTTCCTTCTAAATAAGGATTTGTCCTAAATAGGAATTTATGCCTCTTTAGGGTTTTCTCTCTCGGTTCTTTCGAGAACTAAAGAACTTATTAAGAGGTACCTCTTCTTGTGGCATTCAACTCGACTTATCACTCCCAATACCTTTGTTTTCTAGATTATGACATTCATATCCTTCTTAAATACCGTAGGTTCATATTCCTTTGAATGTTGGGTCTAGGGTTTGTGTTATTAAATTTTGATTGAGCTTTCTTGGATATTCTTTGATTTCTTATGTGTGTTGGGTCCCTAAGCCATGTCCTTTGGGGTTTTCAACATCAGTTGATATTAGAGCTTAGTTCCAAATTAGGTTGGATCAACTAATTCTTCAATTTGCTGCCTTGTGATTTATTTATTTCTATTTAGTTTGTTTATTAAGTGCATTACCATTCAAATGTGCTAATCTGTCCATTTGCAACCCTTCTCACTTTGCTCATTTGTTTGAGATCATAACTATAAAACATGTGCTAATTTCAATTCCAATTACTGTCTTTAAGTATTCTATTGTTGTTTTGTATTGATTGAAAGAAAAAACAAAAGAAAAGAGGAACAAAAGAAAAAAAGAGGAACAAATAAAAGACATCAAATTCAAGTTATTGATAAAAATTAAATAGTTTGGACATATTGGCCATAATAATAATAGAGTTTTCTTAACTCCAATTCTGCCATCTATTTTCTTGTTATGTCATCCAAGTTTGTCCTTTATGTTTAGCCCTCTATCCTAATTTTTGTGAGTTTAGTTCATTAAATTCATTTGCCTTGATATCCTTTTTCATTTTTTTGATTCTTTGTTTTCCAATTAGTTCAATTCTATGCCATTTATCTTTTTTTGTTTAAAATCAATCCTCATGATTTAGCTTGTTTAGTTCTTTAAAAAGCTAAAAGGGGAAATTTGAGTGGTAAAAGGAAAGAGTGTAAGTTCATATTAAGAAAAAGCCACAAAAAGTGTAAACATAAGGGAGTGTGACACCTTTTCTTTCGAGTGAAACATAAAAGGGAGTGTTTTGTGAGGTATCCTAATCATTTTGTGCACAAGTAATACTATGACTTCCAAAGACAAAGGTGTAGCTCAAAAGAGAGTTAGTGATGTGTCCATCATGATCAAAGCTATGCAACAACAATTTGAGCATATGAATACCAAATTTGATGATATGAGGGAGAGGATGGAGGAGTAAGCTAATACAATAGCAAAGTTGCAAAGGAGGCATGAGGAATATAAGGCTCTTAATGCAAGAAGGTAATTGAGATGAGCCTATGACCATGAAGATGATGTAAAAGATAATCAATTTGATGATTAAACTACTATGGTTAGAATTAGCAACAATAGAAGGGATTAGAGAGATTTTAGGAGGCAAGGAACCTATGACTATGATTTGGGCAATATTAAAATGACAATTTCTCCATCCCAAGGTAAGAATGATCTTGATACGTACCTAGAATGGGAGAAAAAGGTTGAATTGGTTTTTAACTGCCATAACTATTTTGAGGAGAAAAAGGTAAAGGTTGATGTGGTATTATGCTATTATTTGGTGGGATCAACTTATTTTGACTAGGAGAAGGAATCATGAGCGGCCTATTGATATATAGGAGGAGAAGGAAGAGGTTTGTCCTTAATCACTATTATAAGGAGTTATACTAAAGACTACAAAGGCTCATTTAGGGCACCAAAAGTATGGAGGACTACCATAAGAAGATAGAGATTGCCACAATTATGGTGAATATGGAAGAAGATAGAGAGGCAACCATGACTCAATTTCTACAAGGGCTAAATAGAGACATAGCCAACATGGTTGAGTTGTAATACTACATGGAATTATAATACATGGTGCACATGACAATAAAAGTTGAAAGACTACTTAAATGAAAGGGTTCCACACAGTTTAGGTAGAATTTGAGTTCTACCTCATCTTGGAACCTGTATTGGAGTAAAAGGGATGAGAAGGCCAATTGTAAGTCCAAAGCTGAGCTATCCAAGAGAAAGAATATGGGTTTTAGTAAGGAGGTAGGTAATTATGATCCCCAACTAAGTAGAAATAGAGATGTTAAATTTTTTAAGTGTTTAGGAAGGGGTCACATTGCATTTCAATGTCCAAATAAATATGCAATGATCTTTAGAGGTAATAGTGATATTGAAACTTCAAGTGAATTAGATGATGATTCTATACCATAATCAAAGGGTAAAAGTGATAGAGAGGAGTATCTGGTTAATGAGTTGCTCTCGTCATAAGGTGAGCATAGGTGCAATGAGATAACATCTTTCATACGAGGTGTCTTATTAAAGATAAGGTATGTAATATGATTATTGATAGTGGGAGTTGCACTAATGTGGCTAGCACAATTATAGTTCAAAAGCTAAATTTACCAACTATGAAGCATCTTACGCTTTATGAGCTTCAATGGTTGAATGAGAGTGGTGAAGTCAGGGTAAATAAGCAAGTGCTTATATCATTTTCTATCAGAAGGTACCATGATGAAGTTTTATGTGATGTTGAAACCATGCATGTAGGTCATATTCTATTAAAAAGGCATGGCAGTTTGGCAAACAAGTTATGCATGATGGCTTCAAGAATTGATATGCCTTTATAATGAATGAAAGACCCATCACTCTTGTACCTTTATCACCTCAACAAGCTTATGAGGATCAATTAAGGATTAAAAATGAGAGTGAATAGAAAGGAGAGATTGAAAAAAGAGGGATAATCAAAACGAAACAGAAAGGAGAAAATGTGAGGACACAAGAGAGAGAGAAGAAAATAAAAAGTTGCTAAAGAAAGTGATGTCAAAAGATCATTTTATGCCAAACAATTTATGATTGTACTTTTGTACAAAGAGGCTTATTTTAACACTAACAAGTTTGACCTGTCTTTACCTAGTGTTGTTATTTCTCTTTTGTAAGAATTTCAATATGTATTCCCTGACAATGTCCCATGTGAACTGCCACCTAAGAGAGGAATTGAGCATCAAATTGATTTTATTCCTAGTGCATCCATCTCAAACCGGCCAATATATAGGAGTAATTCCAAGGAGATAAAGGAGCTTCAAAGATAGGTTAAGGGATTTATTTTGAAAGGATATATGAGGGAAAGCAGGAGTCCTTGTCAATCCTAAGCCCCAAGAAAGATAGGACTTAAAGGATGTGTGTTGACTATTAAGTGATCAACAAAATCATTGTAAAGTATCGTCATCCCATACCTAGGTTAGATGACATGTTGGATGAATTGCATGGTTCATGTGTCTTTTCTAAAATTGATTTGAAAAGTGGATATCACCAGATTATGGTGAAAGAGGGAGATGAGTGTAAAATAGCTTTCAAAACTAAGTATGGTTTATATGAATAACTTGTTATGCCCTTTGGTCTCACTAATACACCTAGTACTTTAATGTGATTAATGAATTGTGTTTTACATCCCTTCATTGGTAATTTTATGGCTGTGTATTTTGATGATATTTTGGTCTATAGCTAAGGCTTAGAAGAGCATTTTGATCATTCATATTCTAGTTTAATTGTTTTACATTTTGAGAAATTGTATACTAACTTCAAAAAATGTTCCTTTATGTACTAATCAGACCACTTTTCTTGGCTATATTGTGAGTGCTAAAGGTATTGAGGTTGAAGAAGAAAAAGTTAGAGCAATCTGTGATTGGCCTATACCTAAATGAATTAGTGATATGCATAGCTTTTGTGGTTTAGTTAGTTTCTATAGATGTTTTGTTAAGGACCTTAGCACCATTGCTACACCCCTGACTGAGGTTATCAAAAAGAAAATGAGTTTTAAGTGGGGTAGTGATCAAGACAAGGCGGTTAATTGCATCATGGAAAAATTAAGTTTTACACCCTTGCTTGCTTTACCTAACTTTGTGAAAACTTTTGAGATTGAGTGTGATGCTTCAGGTATTAGCATTAGAGCTGTTTTGATGTAAGAAAGTCATCCAATTGCCTACTTTAGTGAAAAGTTAAGTGGAGTAATTCTTAATTATACTTATGATAAAGAGATGTATGCATTGGTATGGACTTTGGAGATATGGCAACATTACCTTTTGCCCAAGGAGTTTTTCATCCATATTGACCATGAATCCTTGAAGCACTTGAAGGGACAAGGAAAGTTGAACAAAAGACATGCCAAGTGGATTGAATTCATTGAGATGTTTCTCTACACCATCAAATATAAACAGGGTAAGGAAAATGTGGTAGCTGATGCATTATCTCGTATGTATACCCTTATCTCTACACTTATTGCAAAATTATTAGGATTTGAATATATTAAAGATTTATATGTGGAAGATCCTAACTTTGCAAAATTACCTTTTCTTGTGGTGTTCAACTCGACTTATCACTTCCAATTCCTTTCTTTTTTGGAGTATGACATCCATATCCTTCTTAAATACCCTAGGTTCGTGTTTCTTTGAAATGTTGGGTCTAGGGTTTGTATTATTAAAGTCTAATTTAGCTTTCCTAGATATTTTTTGATTCCTTGTATGTGTTTGGTCCCTAAGCCATGTCCTTTGGGTTTTTCTGCATCATTCTCATTTTACTCCTTTATATGATGATGTTTGCCATTACTACAAAATTTACAGGAGGTAATTCTTACCCCTAAATAACAACATTTATAGTAAGTGGTTTTACTAAACTATTTAAATGCTGGTAGAATTTTTATTTGTCAAATGAAGCTAAGTCTCAAATATTTAATGCTATAAAATTAGAACTAGGGGTTTAGCTGGCTAACAATGTTAATACACTGCTTTATACAATTACTAATCATTTTATTGGAATAGTTACCTTATTATTACTAATCATCAATTTGAGATGCTCGAATTTATCTCACTTCAAATGGTATAAAGATGTGTTCTTTTAAAAGTTTTTACCACAGAAGATAACTAATGTATTTTTGGGAAAGAGAAATTTTTGTCTAGGTTACCTACCCAAAGGTAAAAAATAGGGTAAAATTCTATCATGGAGTTATTGTCTACTCTAATTATACATACAAAAAATTAGCTGCAGAAGTTGTAGGAGAAGGAGTGAAACTCTAGAATGAGATAAAGCTACATAGGCAATTACAAAATGAAAAAATACAGGGTAAAAAGGCCTTAAGAGATTTCTGTGAATAAATGGATTATCTACCCATGAAATATCCTAAAAAATTTTGAAGGGTTATAAACCCATACCTCAAAAAAATCCTTTTATGAAAAAGAAAAGCTAAAAGAAAAGAAAAAGCCTAGGTTCACAGAAAAAGAAAAGGAAAATAGTTGTCTGTTACAAATATGAAAAAAAAAGGGATATTATTCTAATAAATGCAAAATGAAACAAAAAATTTAAGAATTAAAGGAAAAGAAGTTATTTGCATAAATGGACCTAAAACTTCACCACTAAAACTCACTCCTAGTCCCAAAGAGATATTAAAGAATTTAATTGAGTTTGTATCAAAAGAAACGTTATTGAAAATGATGGTTATGCCTTAACCAGATTGAGACACCCAAGTCAACCAAGTTGAAAGTTGTTAGAGGAATCTCAATGATGATATTATGCAAGATTTCTGAGACCCATATTTGCTGTAAAAGACAAGGGTATCACTTAGGTTAACCAATTTGTTTTATTAGGTGTAGAATATCTAACCCATCTCAAGGTCTTATTTAAAGGTTTATAATTAATAACCAATCTTGAAACTCCTCACTCCAATTCTGCAACAATTTCCACAAAAAATGTTAGGTAACTCCATGGGTTGTTACTCTTTCTACTAAGGCCTTTCTTTAATAGATTATCGCTTTTTTATGGATCTTTAAATGCCTTGATCCCATAGCTATGCTGCTGGCTTTGGTAAGTATTTGACTTTCATTAAAAGTCACCTTATATAGTAATTCTACCATATATTTCTTCCTATCCCAAAAAGCAGTAGGAACTTCTCAACATACCATATTTTTTAGTTTTTTCTGTATTTTCTGCATTTTAAGTTGTATAATAGGAGAATTTATCTTTTCTAATAAATTTTTATTTTTTACCTCACTCTAAAGAGATTAAATAAAATTTTCTTTTCTCCTCATTGATTTTTAAAGGATGTCTATCTCCCTCTATTGAGGGGTAGATATAAATTTAAAACTAATAAACTTTCCATTTACTTGTTAGAAAATCCCTTTATTGTTAATTTCCTTAATAAGGTATAATATGTATAAGAAAGGGTTTTCCAAGATAACATTTTGCAAATAGGCTTTTAACCAATATGAAAGGAATCTAAATGCAAATTTTTTCGTTGCATATTGTTGCCTGAGATAGCTTGTATTTAATTAGAAGTTTGCTTTTATCAATAGTGTTTAACACTTCTGTAGTTTTTGTAAAGCATTTTGGAGGAATAGTTCCTTCAAATTAAAGGTCATTGAAAAAGTTGGTTTTGTTGTTTCAGTAAAAAAGATAAAGTTATTACAAACTTGCTTCGAAACCTCAAAAGTTCCAAAACTTACAGTTGTATCTATTGATATCAAGAAACATCTTTCTTAGTCAAAAGAAGAGAATATATAGAAAAATGTTATTTTCTAGCAAAACAATTCTAAATAATATACAAATTTCTCGAGAACTTGATTGTAGTAGTATAAATTATAATTAAGTGTACTTTATTTTTATCTTACAAGGAAATTCATTGTAATCTAATTGCATTATTATGAGGGTAAATTTTGTACTAATAAGAGATATTGAATATATGATTTGAATCAATTTTTCATTTTTAATATAGTTCTTTTTTTAGTCTAACAAATGAGTGGTTCATGGTTCGAATGGTCCCTTCATTTAGCAAAGATCATTAGACATGCAAGAACTCATGATCACTAGTCAAACCATTATTCCTATGTTTGGCCAATCCAAAGCTTCTCTTGAAACCTAAGGAGTCATTCACACCACAAGATCTTTGATTGCACTTCAATATTTTATCAAGAATAACAAGGTTATACATCTTTGTCATTGAATTCCACCAAATAAAGAAGAATGTTGTTTGTTTAGGATCAAAACCCAATGTCTAAAGGAATATAAACCTAAGGTATATACGTAGACACAATGTTTAAAGGTACGTGAACTAAAGGTATAATGAAAGAAATGGACACCATAAGAAAATAATCTTGATAAAGTCTATAAAGTTTAATAAAGAACTAGAAGAGAAAATTCTCACTTGTCTTTCACCAATGATCTATCTCTTTTAACAATGAAATCAATCCTATTTATAGGCTGTATCAAGAGAAAGGTTATTGGAAATAATGACTGCTATACTCCAACTAGATAAAGATAGCTAAGTCAACCAAGTTGAAAGTAGTTAGAGGCATCTCAATGATGGTATTATGCAAAATTCTCATGACTTGTATGAGTTATAAAGGGAAAAGGGACAAATAACTTTCAGTGGACAAATTATCATGGGACCCAAAAGATAGCTTTAATAAAGCTACTTTAACAAAAGTGGAGAAAAATGGAACATGATAGAGCATCCCACTTTGCAAAAAGAAGACTCCTTCAATTATGTATATCGATGTGTTTAATTTAGTTTCTTAAATTACTTTTCTATATATTTGTGTGCTGTTTTGTATATTTGCTATATGCAATCCTAATGGAATAGATTTAGGCACCACAAAGTGTTCCAATGAGACACCAAAGAGTTTAAGATTTCAACTACTTAGAAGATTAGGAGTTTAATCTCATTGACCAAAAGCCATGTATATAGTTATTTGTGATCTATAATTGTTCAATCAAATTGGTTGAGTGGCTAGTTGCCTTTATTTCTTCAAAAAGACCTATTTTTGAAATTAGGAAACACAACTTTTGGTTATTTTATGTCTATTGCCTCCCATCATACTAGATTTAAAGGAATTTCAAAATTCTTTCAAGATGTCGTCTCTTACACAACTACACAACTCTAGTTTAGTTACACAATGAAAAAATACAAGGTAAAAAAGGCCCTAGGAGATTTTTGTGAACAACTAGGTTATCCACGCATGAAATATCCTAAAAAAATCCAAAGAAAGGGTTATACCCATACCTCAAAAGAAATTCTTTTATGAAAAGGAAAACTTAAAAGAAAAGGAAAAGCTGAGTCTGTATAAAAAGAAAAAGAAAACAATTGTTTATTACAAATGTGGAAAAATAAGGCATTATTCTAATAAATACAAAATGAAACAAAAAAATTGGAAACAATCTAATATTAGATCTTATTAATAAGATTACAGATCTAAGAGTAAAAAGGAACTAGCTAGAGAAGTATCTTCATCTATCTCAAAATGAGACTAGGGTTAAAGAACCAGAAGAAGATTTTGATGAGAACCTTAAAGGTAATAGGTGGAAGGCTTCAAAGGATGCAAGAGGTCCATTGCACATTCTAGAAGGCCCAATAACACAAGCTAGAGCCAGAGAGATGAAAGAAGCACTAATAGGTTGATTAACAACATTTAGTCCAATTAAACTTCAAATGGTGCAAATTCAAGTTTAAAAGAGAGTCAAGGCCTTATTAATATGACTAGAGTACTTACTAGGTCAAGACTAAGTAATAGCATTCATTCCTAAATAAGAGTTTATTGTTTGTGTAAGAATTTGTCCCTAGATAGGAATTCCCCCTAAATAAAGATTTGTCCTAAGTAGGAATTTGTGCCACTTTATAATTGCTATCTTAGCCTATAAATAGGTACCCATTGTAAGCTCTGGAAAATCAGACAATTTTGAGTGAAATAGAAAGCAAGGGTTTTTCTCCCTTGGTTCTTTTGAGAACTAAAGAACTTATTAAGAGGTACTTCTTGTGGTGTTCAAATCAACTTATCACTCCTAATGCCTTTCTTTTCTAGAGTGTGGCATCTATATCCTTCTTAAATACCTTAGGTTTATGTTCTTTCGAATGTTGGGTCTAGGTTTTGTGATATTAAACACTGATTTACCTTTCCTAGTTGTTCTTTGATTCCTTGTGTGCGTTGGGTCCCTAAGCCACATCTTTCTAGGGTTTTCTACATCAATTGGTATCAGAGCCCGACTCTAAATCAAGTTAAATCAACTCATTCTTCAAATTTCTACCTTGTGATTTATTTATTTATGTTTAGTTTGGACATTGAGGTGTAATATGGACATTGAGATGTAATATGGACACTGAGATGTAATATGACCCCTGCCCAAACACTTAAAACATTTAACATCTCTATTTCTATTTGGTTGGGGGTTAGAATTACCAGCCTCCTTGCTAGAACCCACATTCTTATGCTTGGAGAGCTTAGCTTTGGACTTGTAATTGGACTTGTAATCAGACTTTAATAACATAAACCCTAGACCCAATATTCAAAGAAACATGAACCTAGGGTATTTAAGAAGGATATGGATGCCACACTTCAGAAAGGAAAGGAATTGGGAGTGATAAGTCAAGTTAAATGTCACAAGAAGAGGTACCTCTTGATAAGTTCGTTAGTTCTCGAAAGAACCAAAGGAGAAAACCCTTACTTTTTATTTCTCTCAATGTTTTCTAATCTTCTACAACTTACAAAGAGGTGTCTATTTATAGGCTAAGATAGGAATCCTAAGGAGGCATAAATTCTTATTTAGGACAAATGCTTATTTAGGTGGAATTCCTATTTAGGACAAATTCTTACACAGAAAACTCACTTTTATACAATCACTTATTTAACATAAACTACTATTTAGGATTGAATGCTATTACTTAGTCCTAGGCCATTAAGTACTCCAATCATATTAATAAGGCCTTGACTCTCTTCTAAGCTTGAATTTGCACCATTTGTAATTGGGTTGGCCTAAATGTCCTCAATCAGCCCATTTAGAACTTATTTCATCTTTTTGGCTTTAGCTCATGTTATTGGGTCTTTTGTAATATGCAATGGGCCTCTTACATTTGTTGAAACCTTCCACCCATCATCTCTAAGGTTCTCATCATAACCACTGCATACCTAGCACATCAGAGTTACTGGCCTCTCTTCTTTCTAATGTGAACCCTAAAAGATGTGACTTAGGGGCCCACATGCACAAGGAATTAAACAAGAATTCAAGAAAGTTAAATCAGATTTCAATCATGTAAGACTTAGACCTAATGTTTAAAGGAACATGAACCTAAGGTATAAAGAAAGAGATGAACACCACACCCTAGAAAAGAATGGACTTGGAAGTGATAAGTTGGGTTAAACATCACAAAAAGAGTTAATTTTTAATAAGTTCTTTAGTTCTTGAAATAACCAAAAGTGAAAATTCTCACTTTTATTTTACCTAATCATTTGCTCCCTTTAACAATGAAATCAAGCCTATTTATAGGTTAAATTAAGAACCTTAGAGATAAGGACAAACTTCCTAAAGAGGATGACAACAAGTCTACTCCTATTTTTTAGGGATTGTTGTGTAAATACTTACAATCATTTCACACACAAGCCCATTTAGCATCCTTGTAAAATTAATAAAGCCTAGGCCTACATTAAGGTATGCTTTACTGCCCTTCAAGTTTGAATTAGCTTTTTTGGCCCAAACTTCTTCAATCAACTCACTAAGTGCTCCTTTCATCCTTTTAGCTCTTAAACATATTATTGGTCCTTCTTGAATACTCATTGGATCCTTAGAAGCCCTCCATGCATTAGCTCCCTTATGCATCTCATTATTCTCCCTCTCCTCAAAAGGATTTGTCCACCAATCATCACCTACATCAAAATTGCTTCAATGCCAATATAGTGATTTTTTTGACCACTTTATAGTTAATGCACATCCTCTAAGTCCCACTTTTATGTGGTACAAGCAATACTAGAACTGCACACAGACTACCATAAGCTCCACAACTGACCTTTGAAGCTCCTTTGTCTCTTTAAGATTACTTATATAGGCTAGTTAATTTGGAATTATTGCACTAAGGATGAATTCAATTTAATGTTTTATTCTTCTCAAAGATGGCAAACTGCTTGGTTTTTTGGGAAAAATATCACCCAATTCTTGCAAAAGAGAAATAACAATACTAGGTAAAGAGAGGTTAAGCTCATCAGTTGTTGTTCCCACAGCCTTGTATGGGTTGTAATTGTTGTCAACTAGGGTTAAGTGTATAAGAGAGTAAAGTCATATGGAAGGGCAGTAAAGTCACATGGAAGGGCAAGAAAGTAAATCTGCCACGTAAGGGCAAGAACGTAAATCCGCCATGTAAGCCCTATTAGGGTTTTATGGAAGAGAGTATATAAAGGCCTTGGAAGACAAAACTAGGGAAGGGGGCCAACACAATTGAATAAACAGCAACCCTACAACAACTGGCCAAAAGGAAGAGAGAGCAGAACGGCAAGAGATCAGAAACGACACCACCGGGAGAGCAAACCAGAAACGTCACCACCGGGAGAGCAAACCAGAACGTGCGACCTCCTGCAAGCAAACCAGAAACACGTCCTGCAAGCAAACCAGAAACACATACTGCAAGCAAACCAGAAACACATCCTGCAAGCAAACCAGAAATGCCTCTGCAAGGAAACCAGAAACACGTCCTGCAAGCAAACCAGAAACACATACTGCAAGCAAACCAGAAACGCCTCCTGCAAGGAAACCAGAAACACGTCCTGCAAGCAAATCAGAAACGCACAACCAGCAAGAGGAGAAATAAGAAACAGACCACCCGGAAGAAAAGACAGCAGACCTGGTATCCGTGAGACCACCCGGAAGAGAAGATAACAGACCAGAAGCGTGAGGCAGGCCGAAAGACGTGAACCAGAAAAACCAGTAACGTGAGGCAGGCCAAGAGACGTGAAACGGCAGACCAGAAGCGTGGGTGTATGTCAGGAGATGGCGTGAGACCAGAATGTGCAATGGCATGACAGACCAGAAGCATGAGGACAGGCCGTGAAACAGTAGACCGTGAAATAGGAGATGGGTGAGACCGTGAGATGGTGAAAGCAGGAGCTGTGTGAGACAACCTAGAGAAGGAATTCGGCGAAGCATCGGAAAGAACTCAACATATTTCCAGATTTCTTCAAGAGAGGTTAGAGAGCGTTGCGGTGAACTTCTAAGCGGCAGTGGAGCAGCCTTTCAATTCAACAGAGGCAAGACAAGCTAGAAGAAGTGTAGACACAGTAAGTGACACTCTTTGTATTGTACTTGCTTAGTAATTGCAATAGTGAAAGGAGCAGAAGATTTAGACATCCATTGTAACTAGAATTCTCAAGTATAGTGGATAGTCTCGGTAAGGGAGAGTCCCTACCACCGTGGATGTACGTCACATTGACGGAACCATGTAAATCTCGTGTGTCCTTAATTTGCTTTATGTTCTGTGTTTTGAATTGAGTTGTGAACGCAGCTAAAGTATTAGCCAACCCATAACCTAACGAAGACCTAAACAAGAACATCTGAATTGCCAATTAGGCAAGGTGTCTGAAAGGTGACTTTGGGGACTATTGTGATTAGTAGGTAGCAATAGATCTACCTTAGTCGAATCTGAGAAAGAGTTCGCTTTTAAGAAGAGATTGAAGTTGTTCACTTACCTGTGAATTGTGAATTGTGGTGATACTGATTCACCCCCCCTCTCAGTATCACAAACTAGTAGATCTTAGGGTGAAGTTGGGAACTTCATCAGTATTATAATAAATCTCCTTGTACAAAAGTACAATTATTGATTGTTTCGAATAGAAAGCTCTCTTAACATCACTCTCTTTTGCATTCAAATTCTCAATTTTTCTCTCTTGCCCTCTTCCTTTTTTTCTTTCAATGTCATCACCTTTCTCTCCTTTATTTTTCCCTCTTTTCTCTCATCAACCTTAATTTCTCTTTTTCCCTCACTCTCCTTTTTAATCCTTAATTGGTCTTTATAAATTGTCATGGTGACAAAGATACAAGAGTGACAAATTTATTATTTATTACAACAGAGTACCTCATTTGTAGACTCATGTTGCATCACATGCTAATTATATTGCCAGTCTTTCCAGCAAAATATGCCTAACATGCATGAGTACAACATCACACAAGACCTCATCAGTATATCTTCCAATAGTACACAATACTAACACTAGCTTATTTACCTTAACCTCCTTAGATTCATTCAACTGTCAAAACTTATATTGCCTAAGGTAGGTAAATTAAGTTTTTTAACTAGAGTAGTGCTAACTATATTTGTATAACTACCCCCATCAATGATTATACTACATTCCTTATCTTTGATGTGATACCATGTATGGAAGAGATTATGTCTCCACACTTCTTCATTTTCCTTGGTTTGTATAATCAATCCTCATCTAGTCACCAACACATCCTTTTCAATTTGGTATTCCTCTCCATCACTTGCATCCTCTAATGGTAGAATGGAGTCATCATTAGTCTCACTTTTAGTCTCCATATCACCATTGCCCTACAACTCTATGGTACACTTATTTGGACACTAAGATGCAATATGTCCCCTTCATAGACTTTTAAAACATTTAATATCACTATTTTTACAAAGTTAGGAATTAAAATTGCATTTCTCCTTGCTAGGACTCACTCCCTTACTATTGTAAGATTCAATCTTGAGCTTGTAATCAGTCCTCTCCTTGCTTTTGCTCTAATTTGACTTTCAAGATGAATTGTTTAATTCCATAAATAATTGTTTCATTTATCTTGATTAACTTTTGTTACAAGGATAAAATGCTTCATTACCTAAATGATGAGATTGTAACTTAATTTCTAGCCAAAAGGGCTAATACTTTCATTTTAAGGAGTCATTCACCCAAACGAATAATTAAATCAATTTAAATATTAGCACTGATCACTAATTTCATTGCAAGATGTGTGCTATTTTGTCTTAGGTAGTCTAAATCCATTGAAGTCTAAAAGAGTGATCATTCTTGATTAGCTTTATTTACCAGTAAAGAATAGTTCATTCCTTGAAACTTAAGATCATCATTTGATCCCTTGGCAATAGTGCTTCTCCTTTGGATGTGAGGATTCATTCATATAAAATAGTCATGCAATCATATCCATGTGTACACTGAACTTTCATTTCATAATAACATGTATGTCAATACACCTTGGGTAGTCGAATTCCATCAAACAAAGGAGTCTTTTATTTTAAATAGGTTTTTTAACAAAGATAAAATGATTCATTGCCTTAAGGATGAGGTTGTTACTTCATTTCTAGCTCTTAAGGCTTATCTTTTTGTTACATCTAGGACATTTGATGAGAACCTTAGAGAAGATGGGTAGAAGGCCTCAAAGGATGCAAAAGGTCCATTGCATATTCCAAAAGGCCCAATAACATAAGCTAGAGCCAAAAAGGTGAAAGAGGCACTAAATGGGCTAATTGAGGACATTTAGGCCAACCAAGCTTTAAATGGTGTGAATTCAAGCTTGAAAGAGAGTCCAGGCCTTATTAATATAATTGGAGTACCTAATGGGTCAAGGCTAAGTAATAGCATTCATTCCTAAATAGGAGTTTATTGTCTATGTAAGAATTTGTCCTTAGATAGAAATTCCTCCTAAATAAGGATTTGTCCTAAGTAGGAATTTGTGCCTCTTTAAGATTGCTATCTTAGCCTATAAATAAGCACTTCTTGTAAGCTTTAGAACACCAGACAATTTTGAGTGAAATAGAAAGCAAGAGTTTTCTCCCTCAATTCTTTTGAGAACTAAAGAATTTATCAAGAGGTACTTCTTCTTATGGCATTCAAATTGGCTTATCACTCCTAATTTCTTTCTTTTCTTGAGTGTGGCATCCATATCCTTCTTAAATACCCTAGGTTTGTGTTCCTTTGAATGTTGGGTCTAGGGTTTGTGTTGTTAAACTCTGATTTAGTTTTCTTAGTTGTTCTCTGATTCCTTTTGTGCGTTGGGTCCCTAAGCTGCATCTTTTTGGGGTTTTCCGCATTTTTTGGTATTAAAGCCCAGCTCTAAATCAGGTTGAATCAACTTATTCTTCAAATTTCTACCTTGTGATTTATTTATTTCTGTTTAGTTTGTCTATTAAGTGCATTACCATTCAAATGCACTAATCTATTTGTTTGCAATCCTTCCCTTTTGCTTGTTTGTTTGAGATCATAAATATCAAAAACATGCTAATTTTAATCCCAATTGCTGTGTCTAAGTATTCTAATATTGTTTTGTGTTGAGCAAAAGAAAAGAAATAAAAAAAGCAACGAAAAAAAAGAGAAAAAGAAAAAAAAGGAACAAAAGAAAGAAATTGAGAGTGATAAGTAAATTTGAACGCCACAAGAAGAAGTACCTCTTGATAAGTTCTTTAGTTCTTAAAAGAACTGAGGGAGATAACCCTTGCTTTCTATTTCACTCGAAATTGTTTGATATTCCAGAGCTTATAAGAGGTGCCTATTTATAAACTAAGATAGCAATCCTAAAGAGGCACAAATTCCTACTTAGGACAAATCCTTATTTAGGAGGAATTTCTATGTAAGGACAAATTCTTACACAGATAATAAACTCTTATTTAGGAATGAATGCTATTACTTAGCCTTGACCCATTAGGTACTCCAATCATATTAATAAGGCTTGGACTCTCTTTCAAACTTGAATTTGCACCATTTGAAGCTTGGTTAGCCTGAATGTCCTCAATTAGCACATTTAGTGCCTCTTTCATCTTTTTGGCTCTACCTCATGTTATTGGGTCTTCTGGAATGTGCAATGAACCTTTTACATCCTTTGAGGTCTTCCACCCATCATGTCTAAGATTCTTATTAACATTAACTTGTTTAGTCATAATGATGTAGTCTATTAAATAATCCATGGAACATGATACTATGTTACAGACATTAACGGGTAGTTCATTTGCTTCACAAATTATTCATAAATAGTTCTGACTTTATAGAGCAAGGTTAAATGATGTAACCCTATTTGGAAAACCAGATTTTAAACTAATTTGAAAATCCTTTTGGGTCATTTAAAATATGTATTTAGATGAACCAACTAAATTTCTTTTGCCAATTTTCATATTGATCGTGTTAATTTAGTTTCTTAAATTACATTATATATATCTGTGTGTTATTTTATATATTTGTTGTGGGTGATCCTGTGTTGCCAAGAAAGGAATGGTATCAAAGCCTTGAACCTAGTGGAGCGTTAATCTTTTAGGTAGTTGAATTCTTAAAGCTCTTATGTGTCTAATTGTTGAAACCCAAGTCACATTGCCTTTGTATTTGTGTTGGTAGTATATAGGCATGTAGGTTTGTGGCTTAAGAAGTTGACAGTGATATGGTAACGCATGTAAAAGTTGAGATCTAATCAACTATTTAGAGGTGAAAGTTCTTATAGGAATAGGAATAAAGAAATAATAATTAGTGAAAATTTAGATAATAATTATTTGCAAAATTGGACTTTTCCTTCTTCTTTATCTTCCCAGATTTATAAATAAAGAAGTTCTTTTCTAAAGTTGATTATGTTATTAAAATAGTATAAGAGGCTTTACCATTAACTCATGGTTATAGTGATTTGTTTATATTATAATGACTTTAATGGAGTTTGTATCAAGAGAGAGGTTATTGAAAATGATGGCTGCTTTGATTTAACCATTTCAAGACACCAAAGCCTACCAAGCTAAAAGCAATTAGAGGCATTTCAATGATGATGTTATGTAAGATTCTTAGCACTTTTATGAGTTGTAAAGGGCAAAAGGACAAACAACGTTTGGTGGACTAATTATCATGGGACTTAATAGATAGCTTTAATAAAGCTACTTTAACAAAAGTGGAGGAAAATGGAACATAATGGAGTATCTGACTTTGCAAAAAAAAAAAGACCTTTCATAGGCCATAGGAGAGGTAGAATCTAATTTCCTTCATTCTTTAAGTTTGCTTCTTTCTCCCTTTTGTAAAATATAAACTTGTCACAACTTTTAGTGTTCAATGAAAGCTTTGTTTCTCTAAGTATTATAATTCTATTTGCTTTAAGTTTCTTTTATATCAGTGTTTTTAAAATAGTTTCATAAATTACCTTTCTATATGTTTATGTATGGTTCTTGGTAGCACAGGATTACACATAGCAAATATATAGAACCACCAATCTAGTTCCAAACCCTCTTTCTATGGGTTCAATAACCACCAAGCCTAGTTTATATAGTATTTGTTGATAATACAAGCAATCTTTCAAATTATTGTGGGGATATATATCATCTTTAAGATAAAAATGTGCAATCTCATTAGGTCTAAACTGAGTATAATTACTTTTAATATCATATAAAATGTCTATGTGCTTTGGAATTAAAGGATATATAATGGATTTATCCAAAGCTTGCTCATAAGCATCATCACGAAGTTTATCAACTTCTTTTATTTTTACATCTTTAACTGGTGAATTAACCGACTTTACTAGTGATTAAGGCCCTTGTATGAGAGGCCTTTTACTCATGCCTTAGTTCCCTACAAAATTCACAAGTTAGGAAATCTAGTGAACAATTAGAATTTCCTTTAATAAACTCAATATCAAAATCAAATACAAAAAGTATTCCCTATCATCTAGTAAAGATCTATTTAGAAGTAATGTTTTTAACATCTTTGGTAAGAACATCTTTTTGTCACGGGGTCATTACTTTTCCCAAAAGGCAACCTATTGGGGTGTGCAGTACCCACTCTTATATGGCCCAAGGTCCCCCTCTTCCTCAAAGATATGAGAGTCGGGTAGTGTGCACCCGTGACATTTTACTATCTTACAATGTATCCTTAAGAGGAATTTCTAATTTAACAACTCACTTTCAAACTTCTGAATGCATAGTACAATAGCTATGATTTCTTTTTTAATAGTAAAGTAATTAGCTGTAGCTCATCTCCAAACACTTTAAGTGAAACAAATTAGTTATTCTTTTGAATTAATCCTTTATATTAGTTTCAATTATTTTAAAAGTATCAAGATAAAAAAGAGTTAAACATGGTAGTTTTTTGTTTTTAATTTTATTATCTTAATTACCTTTATATGTTCGTCTGTCTATTTGGGAGGATTTTTCTATAATCTATCAAACAAAGCCTCAGCATCATAAGTTAATTCTTGATAGAATTCTAAAATATATATCAAATATCCTAAAACTTTTGCAATTGTTATTTTTCACTAATTTCATTAGGAAATTTAGAGGTAAACTCAATTGCTCAATAAATAGGAAAAATTGTTTCATTTTTTATGAAGTGACTAAGGAATCCTAACCCTAGTTTGGAATAACTTCATATTTTTTAGCTGAAATGGTTAAGCCAGCTTTTTCAATAACCTTTAAGAAAAAGTTGAAATGTTTAAAATGTTGTTCAATGATATTAGAAAATACAAATACATCATCAATATAAACAATTGTAAATATTGAATAAGTATTAAACATTTCATTCATGATTTTTTGAAATTCTGAGGATGTATTTTTTAACCTAAAAGGCATTACATTCTATTCATAATGTTTGAATGAAATTGTAAATACTATTTTATACTTATCCTTTTCATAAATTTAGATTTACCAGTAACTATATTTCTAATAAAATTTTGAAAATATTTGAATTTTATAAAACCTAATAGAACAAATGTTTTTTATTTGGTATAAAATATCTAATCCATCTCAAGGAATTATTTAAGGGTTTACAATTAATAACCAATCTTGGAATTACTCACTCCAATTCTGTAGCATTTTTCACATAAAATGTTAAGCAACTTTATGGGCTATTACCTTTTCTAAGAGATCATTTATTTCTTTTTTTAATAGATCTTTAAATGTCTAGGTCCCATAGTTATGGGCCTAATTTTGGTAGGTATTTGGCTTTCATTAAAAATCACTTCACATGGTAATTCTACCACAAACTTTTTCCTATCCTAAAAAGTAATAGGGATTTTTACACAAACCATCTTTCTAACTTCTTCTATAATTTCTATATTTTAACGTGTATAATAAAAGTATTTATCTTTTCTTATAAATATTTATTTTTTTAACCTCATTATAAAGAGATTGAATAAATCTCTTTTCTCTCCTTTCTAAGTTTTGAAGTGTGTCTATCTCCCTATATTAAGGGGTAGATATAAATTTAAAACTAATAAGCTTTCCATCTATTTTTGAGAAAATTCGTTTATTGCTAATTTCCTTAATAGGGTATAGCATGTGTAGGAAAGAATTTCTTAAAATAATATCCTAAGATAGGTTTTTAACCAATATGAAAGGAATCTTAAAGCAAATTCCTTCGTTGCATATTGCTACATGAGATAACTTGTATTTAATAACAAGCTTCCTTTTATTAGTAGTGTTTAACACTTCTGTTATTTTTGAATAAGAGAACTATTTCAACTTTAGGCTCTCTAATTGAAGGTTTTACTGCCATTGTTCTAGTTTTTAAATTAGAATGATTATTTCTAATTTTTTGAATAACAATTTTGAACCTATAATCTTCTTTTGGTTCCTTAACTCTAATCTCATTTTGAGATAGATAAAGATACTTCTTTAACTAGTCTCTTTTTTCTTTTAGATGATCTATAATCTTATCAATAAGATCTAATATTAGATTTTTTTTTTTTTTTTGTAAAGATTAAGAAGCCATTACTTTTACATAAAACTTGATGATAGTTGCATTGATTGTTATAACTATTACTAGAATTGTCTTCAAAAGTAGTTTCATTTTTTTCTCCTAGAAGATCTACTTCTAATTCTAATTCCTTAGATTCATCTTCTGTTTAAAAAAAAAATATGCATGAGTGACCTCTTAAGGTCTTCATTTATAGCTAATTTTTATATTTTTTTTGTTTCTTTTTGCATTTATCATAATAATAGCTTATTTTTCCACATTTGTAACAAACAACTATGTTCTTTTTCTTTTCTTATGGACTAGACTATTTCTTTTTTTTAACGTTTCCTTTTCATAAAAGGATTTCTTTTAAGCCATGGGTTTATAATTCTTGTTAATTTTTTTTAGGAATTTTTTAGGATATTTCATGAGTGGATAACCCATTTGTTCATAGAAATTACTTAGGGCTTTATTTCCTTGTATTTTTTCATTTTGCAACTACCTATGTAGTTTTATCTCGTTATAGATTTTAACTCCTTCTGCTATAATTTTTATGGCTAATTTTCCGTATGTATAACTAAAGTAATCAATAACTCCTCTATGATGGAATTTCAACCTATTTTTTACCCTTTCAACAAATAGGGTAGGTAACCTAGACTAAAATTTCTTTTATTCATACATAATGATTATGAAATAAACTTTTGTGTATACAATAAACATTACATCCATTGCAACTATGTCTTTAAAACTTTGACAATTTGAATCCATTGAATTCTGTTAAAAAAAAAATAGTCATTGTTCTAATTACTTTTTCTTATTGGGTTTAAATGGTTTAATTCCTGAAGGATGAGCCTGTAACTTCATTTCTAGCTAACAAGACATCCCCTTTCATTTCAAAGAGTCATTCACACAAAATGATTATGAAGTCAACTTTCAAGCCTACACCAAACATTATATTTGTTGCTATAAGCTCCATATTATAATGTTAGCACTATAAATCCATCGAATTCCATTAAACAAAGGAATCATTGATCTTGATTAGCTTTTTTAATCGGGTTTAAATAGTTTAAATCTATACTTTTGCTTATGCAAGCAAATAAGTTCCTAAGATAGTAAAAAGAAATCATTGTAACCTTGAGTTAAAGATAAAGCTTCTTCTATAATTTTAATAATATAATCAACTTTAGAAAAGAAACTTCCTTGTTTATAAACCTGGGAAGATGAAAAAGGAAGAGTCCAATTCTATAAATAATTGTTATCTAAATTTTCACTAATTATTATTTCTTTATTTCTACTCCTAGAAGAAGTATCACCTCTAAATAGTCAATCACTGTCAAGGTCTTAAGCCACAACCCTACATACCTATAGAGCAAACACAAGTACCAAGGTAGTGCGACTTGGGGTTTCAACAATGAGACACCAAAGAGTTTAAGTGATTTCAAAAACCCCAAAAAGACGTGGCTTAAGGACCTAATGTATGTAGAGAATCAAAGAATATCCAAGAACTCTAAATTAGACCTAAATAACACAAACCCCAAACCTAACATTCAAAGGAATAGGAACCTAGGGTATTTAACAAGGATATGGATGCCACACTCCAGAAAAGAAGGGAATTGGAAGTGATAAGTTGAGTTGAATGCCATAAGAAGAGGTACTTCTTGATAAGTTCTTTAGTTATTGAAAGAACCAAAAGAGAAAACACTCGCTTTTTATCTCTTAAAATTGTCTGCTTTTTTAGAGGTTACAAGGAGTTGCCTATTTATAGGTTAAGATATCAATCTGAAAGAGGCATAAATTCCTATTTAGAACAAATCTAAGATAAATTCTTATATAGAAAACTTCTACTTTTATAACAATCACTTATTTAAAATAAACACCTATTTAGGAGTGAATACTATTAATTAACCTTGCCCCATTAAGTACTCCAATCATATTAATAAGGCATTAAATCTCTTTCAAAGATGAATTGGCATAATTTGTAGATTGGTTGGCTTCAAAGTCCTCAATCAACCCATTTAGTGCGTTTTTCATCTTTTTTGGCTCTAACTTGTGTTATTAGACCTTTTGGAATGTGCAATGGACCTCTCGCCTCCTTTGAAACCTTCCACACATGATCTTCAAACTTCTCATCATTAAGTGGTAGTTCAACTACTTAGAAGATTAGAGTTTCACCTCATTAGGTTGAAGCTGAATATTATTATTTTCGATAGCACATAAAAAGTCAATGTGCTTTGGAATTAAACAATATGTTAAGGTTTTATCCAAAGCTCACTCATAAGTGTCTTCTTGAAGTTTATCAACTTCTACTAGTTTTGAACTTGAAGCATCCTTAGTCAGTGGAATAATTGAGTTGGCCAGGGATTGCAGCCCCTATATTAAGGGTCTCTTACTATCTAAATCCCTACAAAAACTCACGAGTTAGGAAATCAGTGAGAGAGTTTGTTGTTTTATCAATAAACTCTATATGAAAATCAAATATAGATAGAATTCCTTGCCATATAATAAAGATTTGTTTAGAGACTATGTTCTTAATATCTTTCGTGAGTACATCTTTCACTGCTTTGTAGTCAATACAAAGAAGGAATTTCTAATTTATCAAATCACTTTCAAATTTTTAAATGCATAAAACAATAGCAAGAATTTCTTTTTTGATAGTAGAATAATGAAGTCAAACTCTTTTCCATACCCTTGAAGTGAATATAATGAGCTATTCTTGTGAATGAATTCTTTGTTTCAGAATTCCCCTATATCCCTTATCCAATGCATCTGTTTTTACAATTTTAAAAGCATCAAGATGGAAAATATTTAAACATGGTAGCTCTTTTACTCGAGCCTTTATTCTTTTGGCAGCAGTTATTCTTTTCTTTATTGTCTTCTTTTACATCAGTACATTTAAATTAGTTTCTATATATCTTTATGCTGCCGATATAAGAATGGTATCAAGGCCTTGTACCTAGTGGAATTCTAATCCTCTAAGTAGTTGAACTGCCACTTAGACTCTTTGATGTCTCATCGTTGAAAACCCAAGTTGCACTACCTTTGTACCCATATTTGCCATATAGGTGTGCAGGGTTGTGGCTTAAGATGTTGATAGTAATATGGTAAGGCATGAATAGGTTAAGACCCGATTGACTATTTATAAGGGATAGTTCTTTTAGGAATAGAAATAATGAAATAATAATTAGTAAAAATTTAGATAATAATTATTTATAAAATTGGACTCTTTCTCTTTCTTCTTCTTTGTCTTCTAGGTTTATAAATGGGGAAATTTCTTTTCTAAAATTGATTGTGTTATTAAAACTGTAGAAGAAGTTTTACCTTTAACTTAGGGTTACAATGATTTTGTTTTGCTATCCTAAAAGCTTATTAGCTTGCAATAGAAAACATATAGATTTATCCATATTAGGATAGTATAAGCGGTATTAAAACTTGCTACTAGATTGGGTTTAAATAACTTAGCAATTATATGAATTTGAGATAAGAGACACAAACTATTTCAATGACTCCTTATTAAGAGTAATTGAATCTATTCTTAGTGATGGGCTTATTTGGTTCTCTTGTTTTTTGAATTTTACCCTACCATTATTAGATCTTAATTTGATGCATGCTCTATGTTTGGATGTTAAAATTGATGGATTTGATATGATGCCATCTTCAGAAAATCTAATCCTAATTTACAAGATACATTATAAGGTTATTATGAACATCAGTGTCCTAGGAATTAAAGAAATTCTAGCAAGATATGCTTAAAAGGACTGCTTCATTGTTTTTGACTAGTAGGACAAAATCTAATGTTATGGTTCTTAAAACAATTACATGGGATCGAGTTAAATTACCTAAAAAATGAATATTAGAAAAGGTTGTTGAATTTGTTAAACAAGTTAATAGACAAATGGAGGAAGTAATTGAGTTTAAAGATAGGGATGACAAAATCCAATTTGCTCCATTTAGAAGTGTAAGATTAAACTTCAAAAAAGAAAGAGCAAAGTTTCAACCTAGATTATGTACCCCCTCAGTGCCAATCATTGAGCTAGAAGGTATTAGAAAAATAAGAGAGTAGGTCAATCAACCTTAGTATAGAGTTGACTTGCCCCCCTCAACTTTTGCTTCTATAGTTAATGAGCCATTAGAAACATCTAGTTAGGCCTCTAGGCCTAGGTCTCCTCTCTCTAATATGGGATATCGGGATGAAGATAGGAATCTCTATGTCCTTGAAGTAGTCAATGAGGTAAATGAAAAGGTAAAAGAATTATTTTACTTTCCTGAAAATACTATAAAAAGAAAATGGTTTCTTATGACCTTTAATGAGAAAGAAAGAGAGATGTGGCATGAATGTCATCAAATATATACTAATGGGATGGGAGCAGTGGACATTTTCACTTATTTGAGAAAGGTCTATAAACTTAAAAGGAAACCTTTCCCAAATTTTTCTGCCCTAGAAGAGTTCATGGTATTAGAAAAGGCATACTCGGAATACACAACTAAAAAGGGAAAAAGGGTTATTAGTGTTCACCTCCCTACACTAAACCTAAGTATTAAAGTAGAAGATAGTGAGATTATAGCTTCACCATATAAAGCAGAATCATCTACAAGTATTGTTATACAATAAAGAAACTATACTAATCTTTATTTTCAATCTATAGGAAACCAATGATGCAATCTGCATCACTCTCTCACCAATAAGCCCTCATTGGCAAGTTCCACAACATTTGCTTAGCCAAGAAGATCAACTTGCATTCAAGCCCATCATTCTTCTCAACAAGTCCATAACTAACAAGATTTTCATCGTTGACTTTCCATAACCAACAAGGTTCTCATTGTTGACTTTGTCATTTCCTGTACATTGAAAGTATTCTGTTTTAATAATCTTTCTTTATTAGCTGCTAGTTCCTAGACTTGACTGGATGAATGAAATTGCCTTGAGCATTCTTTTGAACCTTGAAGAGTTCATATGCATGAAAACTTAGAAGAGTTTTCACTACATCTTTGAAGAGTTGGAGCTTTTCAAAGTCTACATCCTTGAAAAGTTGTAGCCATCAATCTAGAAGAATTGATGCCCCACCAGCTTCATTGGAAGCCTAGAAGGGCAACCACTGAAGTCCCTTCTCATTTTCACGTTCTAATTAGTTCCGTAGTGCATATCTGCAAAAACTCAAAACATAAAAGTTGTAGATCTACAAGTCCTTGTTCGTTTGCAATTGGAATCACTCCATTCTGACCTATTGATTGAGAGATATGGCCATTTTCCTAACGACATGCAGAACTGAAATTTCTGCTCAAATTTGTACAAGGCACTCTCCTGATCCCTTTTTTGTTTATTTTTGACTTAATTGTCAAGCCTTCACCTACATCATTTGATATCAGAGCATTGGAGGAGAGGACAATGCCTCCAAGACAAGCTAGACGTCAAGGTGGCAGAGCCTTTCCATTGAATGAAGTGCACTCACCTGCTAAGAATTTACAACATATGCAAGAACAAATCAATGCCTTGACCCGAGAAGTTCAGCACCTAAGGGCTGAAGCAAACAACCCTCAGTCTCATTCCAGAACTGAAGAATTGAATGGTGATTCCTCTTCTTCAGAAAATGTTCAGTCTTTTCCCCAAAGGAGGAATGCTTATCGTTGTGCACAAGAATTTCATGAACTGGATTGGGAAAAGGAAATCAAGAGGGACATCCTGAAATTTTCAGGTATCGATTCTGTTGATGAAATTCTTGATTGGTTGACCCTTGTAAATGAAGTCTTTGAGTATAGAAAAGTCCCAGATGATCATTGCATTAGTATCATTGCTATGCGATTCTAAGGTAGGGCCATAGCTTGCTTTGTACTTCACTTAAAATTGTTTCATCTTCCAGAGCTTACAAGAGGTGCCTATTTATAGGTTAAAATAGCAATCCTAAAAAGGCACAAATTCCTACTTAGGACAGATCCTCATTTAGAAGGAATTCCTATCTAGGGACAGATTCTTACACAGACAATAAACTCCTATTTAGAAATGAATGCTACCACTTAGCCTTGACCCACTAGGTACTCCAATCAAATGAATAAGGCCTAGACTCTCTTTCAAGCTTGAATTTGCACCATTTGAAGCTTGGTTGGCCTGAATGTCCTTAATCAACCCATTTAGTGCTTCTTTCATCTTTCTGGCTGTAGTCCTTAATCAGGCCTTCTAGAATGTGCATTGGACCTACTGATGCGGAAAACCCCAAAAAGACGTGGCTTAAGGATCCAATGCACACAAAGAATCAAAGAACAACCAGGAAAGCTAAACCATACTTTAATAACACAAACCTTAGATCCAACATTCAAAGGAACATGAACCTAGGGTATTTAAGAAGGATATGGACACCACACTCCAAAAAAAAAAAAAAAAGGAATTGGGAGTGATGAGTCAATTTGAACACCACAATAAGAACTACCTCTTGATAAGTTCTTTAGTTCTCAAAAGAACCGAGGGAGAAAAAACCTTACTTTTTATTTCACTCAAAATTGTCTGATCTTCCAGAGCTTACAAGGGGTGCCTATTTATAGGCTAAGATAGCAATCCTAAAGAGGCACAAATTCCTACTTAGGACAAATCCTTATTTAGAAGGAATTCCTATCTAGGGACAAATTCTTACATAGACAATAAACTCTTATTTAGGAATGAATGCTATTACTTAGCCCTGACCCATTAGGTACTCTAATCATATTAATAAGGCTTGGACTCTCTTTCAAGCTTAAATTTGCACCATTTGAAGCATGTTTGGCCTGAATGTCCTTAATCAGCCTATTTAGTGCTTCATTCATCTTTTTGGCTCTAGCTCATGTTATTGGGCCTTCTGGAATATGCAGTGGACCTACTGCATCCTTTGAAACCTTCCACCCATCACCTCTAAGGTTCTCATCATTAGTTCATTAAATTTGTTTGTGTTACTATCCTTTTTTCATTTTTTTTGACTCCTTGTTCTCTAATTTGTTCAATTCTATGCCATTTATCTTATTATGTTCAAAATCAATCCTCTTGATTTAGTTTGCTTAATTCTTTACATAGCTGGAAGGGGAAATCTAAGTGGTAAAAGGCAAGAGTGAAAGTTCATATAAAGAAAAAGCCATAAAGAGTGTAAACACAAGGGAGTGTGACACCTTCTCTTGAGTGAAACACATGAGAGAGTGTTCTGTGAGGTATCCTAATTATTTTGTGTAGAAGTAATACTATGACATCTAAAGACAAAGGTGTAGCTCAGAAGGGAGCTGGTGATGTGTCCTTCATGATTAAAGCTATGTAACAACAATTTGAGCACATGAATACCAGATTTGATGATATGAAGGAGAGGACGAAGGAGCATGCCAATATAATAGCAGAGTTGCAAAGGAGGCATGGGGAATATGAGTCTCTTAAAGCAATAAGGCAATTAAGACATGCCTATGACCATCAAGATGATGTAAAAGATGATGAATTTGACGATCGAACTACTGTGGTTAGAACTACTAACAATAGAAGGGATTTGAAAGACTTTGGGAGGCAAGGCACCTATGACCATGATTTGGGCAATATTAAAATGACAATTCCTCCATTCCAAGGTAAGAATGATCCTGATGTGTACCTAGAATGGGAGAAGGTTGAATTGGTTTTTGACTACCATAACTATTCCAAGGAGAAAAAGGTAAAGCTTATTGCTATTGAATTTACTGATTATGCTATTATTTGGTAGGATCAACTTGTTTTAACTAGGAAAAGGAATCGTGAGCAACCTATTGATACATGGGAGGAGATAAAGGATATCATGAGGAGGAGGTTTGTCCCTAATCACTATTATAGGGAGTTGTACCAAAGGCTACAAGGGCTCACTCAGGGCATCAAAAGTATGAAGGACTACCAGAAGAAGATAGAGATTGCCTTAATTAGGGCAAATGTAGAATAAGATAGAGAGGAAACCATGGCTTGATTTCTGTAAGGGATAAATAGAGACATAGCCAACGTGGTTGAATTGCAACATTATGTGGAATTGGAAGACATGGTGCACATGGCAATGAAAGTTGAAAGGCAACTTAAATGAAAGGGTTCCACACGGTTTAGGCAGAACTCATGTTCTACCTCATCTTGGAAGCCGAATTGGAGTAAAAAGGATGAGAAGGCCGATTACAAGTCCAAAGCCAAGCTCTCTAAGCACAAGAATGTGGGTTCTAACAAGGAGGTAGGTAATTCTGACCCCTAACCAAGTAGAAATAGAGATGTTAAATGTTTTAAGTGTTTGGGTAGGGGTCACATTACATCTCAATGTCTAAATAAGTGTGCAATGATCTTGAGAGGTGATGGAGATGTTGAAGCTACAAGTGAGTCAGATCATGATTTTGTACCATCATCAGAGGGTGAAAGTGATGGAGAAGAGTATTCGGTTAATGGAGTAGCTCTTGTCACAAGGCGAGCATTGAATGCGCAAGTAAAGGAAGAAAATGAGGTGTAATGAGATAACATCTTTTAGATAAAGTGTCTCATCATAGATAAGGTATATAGTATGATTATTGATGGTGAGAGTTACATTAATATTACTAGCACAACTATGGTTGAGAAGTTGAATTTACCTATTATGAAGCATCCTAGGCCATATAAGCTTCAATGGTTGAATGAGAGTGGTGAAGTCAAGGTAAATAGGCAAGTGCTTGTGTCATTTTCTATTGGAAGGTATAACAATAAAGTTTTATATGATATTGTACCTATGCATATGGGCCATATTCTATTAGGAAGGCCATGATAGTTTGATAGGTGAGTTATGCATGATGGCTTTAAGAATCGATATTCTTTTGTAATGAATGAAAAACCTGTCACTCTTGTACCATTATTACCCCAACAAGCTTATGGGGATCAATCAAGGATTAAAAGTGAAAGTGAACAGAAAAGAGAGATTGACAAAAAAGAAAAGAGAGGAGAAAATGTGAGGACACAAGAGAGAGAAGAAAACAGAAAGTTTCTATGCAAAAGAATGTGATGTCAAAAGAGCATTTTATGCCAAATAACCTATGATCATACTCTTGTATAAAGAGGCTTATTTTAACACTAACAAGATTGAACCATCTTTGCCTAATGTTGTTGTTGCTTTATTGCAGGAATTTGAAGGTGTATTCCCTGACAATGTTCTAAGTGGATTGCCATTTAAGAGAGGAATTGAGCATCAAATTGAATTCATCCTTGGTGCATCCATCCCTAACCGGCCAGCATATAGTAGTAATCCTGAGGAGACAAAGGAGCTTTAAGGGCAGGTTGAGGAGCTTATTTCAAAAGGATATGTGAAGGAAAGCATGAGTCCATGTGCTGTTCCTATCCTACTTGTACCTAAAAAAGATGGGACTTGGAGGATGTGTGTTGATTGTCAAGCAATCAACAAAATAACTGTAAAGTATCATCACCCCATACCTAGGTTAGATGACATGTTGGATGAATTGCATGGTTTGTGTGTCTTTTCTAAGATTGATTTGAAAAATGGATATCAACACATTAGGATGAGAGAGGGAGATGAGTGGAAAAAAACTTTCAAAACTAAGTATGGTTTGTATGAATGGCTTGTTATGCCATTTAGTCTCACTAATGCACCAAGCACTTTTATACAATCAATGAATCATGTTTTGTATCCATTCATTGGTAAATTTGTGGCTGTGTATTTTGATGATATTTTGGTCTATAGCAAAAGCTTAGAATAGCATCTTGATCATTTACATTCTATTTTAATTGTTTTACCTTCTGAGAAATTGTATGCTAACTTCAACAAAAGTTCCTTTTGTACCAATCAAATCACATTTCTTGGCTATATTATGAGTGCTAAAGGTATTGAGGTTGACAAGGAAAAAGTTAGGGCTATCCAAGATTGGCCTGCTCCTAAGTCAATTAGTGATATGCGTAGTTTTCATGGTCTAGCTAGTTTCTATAGATGCTTTGTTAGGGACTTTAGCACCATTGCTGCACCACTCATTGAGCTTATCAAAAAGAACATGACTTTTAAGTGGGGTAGTGACCAAGATAAGGCTTTTAATTGCATCAAGGAAAAATTAAGTTTTGTACCCTTACTTGCTTTACCTGACTTTGCAAAAGCTTTCGAGATTGAGTGTGATGCTTTATGTATTGGCATTGGAGCTGTTTTGATGCAGGAAAGGCACCTAATTACTTACTTTAGTGAAAGGCTAAGTGGAGCAAGCCTTAATTATCTTACTTATGATAAAGAAATGTATGCATTGGAGACATGGCAACATTACCTTTGGCCCAAGGAGTTTGTCATCCATAGTGACCATGAATCCTTGAAGCACTTAAAGGGACAAGGAAAGTTGAACAAAAGACATGATAAGTGGATTGAATTCATTGAGACCTTTCCCTGTATCATCAAATATAAACAAGGTAAGGAAAATGTGGTAGCTGATACATTATCTCGCAGGTATTCCCTTATCTCTACACTTACTACAAACTTATTAGGATTTGAACATATTAAAGATTAATATATGAATGATCCTGACTTTGCTAATGTGTATGAAGCATGTGAGAAGTCTGCCTTGGAGAAGTTTTATAAGCATGAGGGTTTCTTATTTAGGGAAAATTTTTTATGCATTCCTAGGAGTTCTTTGGGGGAGTTGGTTGTAAGAGAAGCTCATGAGGGTGGTCTAATGGGTCATTTTGGAGTTAGGAAAACCTTAGATGTCCTAAATGAACATTTATTTTAGCCATGCATGAAACAAGATGTTGAGAGGATATGTGAGAAATGCATAACATGCAAATAGGCTAAATCTAGAGTTTTACCCCATGGCTTATATACCCCCTTACCCATACCTAACCATCCATGGGTTGATTTATCTATGGACTTTATACTAGGGTTGCCATGATCAAAAAGGGGTAGGGATTTTGTATTTGTTGTCGTTGATAGATTTTCAAAGATGGCACACTTCGTTCCATGTCATAACACTGATGATGCAAGCAATATGGCTAACTTATTCTTTAGAGAAGTAGTATGTTTGCATGGCATGCCACGGAGCATTGTTTCAAACCAGCATACAAAGTTCTTAAGCTACTTATGGAAGATTTTGTGGGGTAAGTTAGGTACTAAGCTATTGTTTTCGACTACTTGTCATCCACAAACTAATGGGCAGACTAAGGTGGTTAATCAAACTCTTTTTACTCTTTTGCATGCTATTATTTGAATGAATTTGAAAGCATGGGAAGATTGTTTACCGTATGTTGAGTTTGCATATAATAGAAGTGTTTATTCCATTACTAGTTACTCTCCATTTGAAATTGTTTATGATTTTAATCTACTGACTCCTTTGGATTTGGTACCTAAACCTATCGATGAGTATGCTAGCTTAGATGGTGAATGCAACGCTAAGATGGTGAAAAAATTCATGAGAAGGTGTGGCAACATATTGAAAAATGAATTGAGCAATATGCATCCCATGTCAACAAGGAATGAAAGAAGGTGGTGTTTGAACTTGGTGATTGAGTTTGGGTGCATATGCATAAGGAACAGTTCCCAACTCAGAGGCATTCAAAGCTATAACCTAGAGGAGATGGTCCATTTCAAGTTGTAGCACAAATTAATGGCAATGCTTATAAGTTGGACTTTCTTAGTGAGTATAATGTGAGCGCAACCTTTAATGTTTCTGATCTTTCCCCTTTTGATGTAAGTGATGATTTAGGGATGAATCCTTTTGAGGAGAGGGGAATGATGAGAACCTTAGAGATGATGGGTGGAAGGTTCAAAGGATGCCAAAGGTCCATTGCACATTCCAGAAGGCCCAATAACATGAGTTAGAGCCAAAAAGATGAAAGAGCCACTAAATGGGATGATTAAGGACATTTAGGCCAACCAAGCTTCAAATGGTGGGAATTCAAGCTTGAAAGAGAGTCCACGCCTTATTAACATGATTGGAGTACCTAACGGGTTAGGACTAAGTAATAGCATTCACTTTTAATTAAGAGTTTATTGTCTGTGTAAGAATTTGTCCTTATATAGGAATTCGTCCTAAATAAGGATTTTTCTTAAGTAGGAATTTGTGTCTCTATAGGATTGCTATCTTAGCCCCTCTTGTAAGCTCTAAAAGATAAGACAATTTTGAGTGAAATAGAAAGCAAGGGTTTTTCTCTCTCGGTTCTTTGAGAACTAAAGAACTTATCAAGAGGTATTTCTTCTTATGACGTTCAAATTGACTTATCACTCCCAATTCCTTTCTTTTCTAGAGTGTGACATCCATATCCTTCTTAAATACCCTAAGTTCGTGTTCCTTTGAATGTTGGGTCTAGGGTTTTGTTATTCAAGTCTGATTTAGCCTTCCTAACTATTCTTTGATTCTTTGTGTGCATTGGGTCCCTAAGCCACGTCTTTTGGGGGTTTTCACATCACAAGGCCTTATTAATATGATTAGAGTACTTAATGGGCTAAGACTAAGTAATAGCATTCATTCCTAAATATGAGTTTATTCTAAATAAATGATTGTTATAAAAAGTGAAAGTTTATGTGTAAGAATTTGTCCTAGATAGGAACTTCTCCTAAATAAGGAATTGTCCTAAATAGGAATTTATGTCTCTTTAGGATTGCTATCTTAGCCTATAAATAGGCACCTCCTTGTAAGCTTTAGAACATCAGACAACTTTGAGAGAAATAAAAAGTAAGGGTTTTTCTCTTTTAGTTCTTTTAAGAACTAAAGAACTTATCAAAAAGTACCTCTTCCCTTGGCATTCAACTCAATTTATCACTCCCAATTCCCTTCTTTTCTAGAGTGTGGCGTCCATATGCTTCTTAAATACCTTAGGTTCATGTTCCTTCGAATGTTGGGTTTAGGGTTTGTGTTATTAAAGTCTCATTTAGCTTCCTTGGATATTCTTTGATTTCTTGTGTGCATTGGGTCCCTAATCCATGTCTTTTTGGGGTTTTCTGCATCATTCTATGATATTGCTACCATCATATTGTATGTAATTGTACTTAGATTGTTCCTTTAATAAAAGGTTGACTGGAGTAGATTTGGGATAATATAGTTTTGCAGGGACTTTATTAAAAGTCATCTTATTAACTTTCATACTTTTTTTTCTTATAAAAAGTTGATGGATCCTTTTGACCTAAATTCTATTCTGATAAGAATATTTCCTAGATTTTTTCCACATAATCCTTAACCTCTAATTCTTTTTCTGTAATTTGTTCCTCGTTACCTAATGCAAGAGCATACCTTTAATCCAAGGTTTTTCAATCATTTGATTATTTCATTGACTAATTCTTTTTTTTCAAGATTTTTACCTGACTTACTGTAATGTATTTCTTCTATTGATATGAGTTTAAATAAAAACCTTTTTTCTATTTCTGGTTTAACTAGAGGTCTTTGAGCTCTTTGACCTATATCTTCAATTTTATCTTTGACTCTATTAAGCTGGTTGATGTAGCCAAAGGCTTGATGATTAAGTCAAAAATTTTTTTTAAAAAAAAGGATTGGGAGAGTGACTTGTAGAAATTTTAGTTTTATATGTCATTAGGGAAATGGTTGTACCTCTTAATCAATAGGTTGGAATGGAGTGATTCCTATTGCAAATGAACAAGGACTTGTAGATCTACAACTTTTGTGTTTTGAGTTTGTGCAAATAAGTGCTCTAGATATATTGATTTGGGGGAAGAATTAAATGAAACAGAATTGACTAGAACGTGAGACAGGAAGGGACTTGGATGGTTGCCCTTCTAGGGTTCCAATGAAGTTGGTGGGGCATCAATTCTTCTAGATTGATAGCTACAACTCTTCAAGGATGTAGACTTTGAAAAGCTCTGACTCTTTAAGGACAGAGTGAAAACTTTTCTGGGTTTCCATGGGTATAAACTCTTCAAGGTTCAAAAGAATGCCTAAGGCAATTTCATTCATCCAATCAAGTCTAGGAACTAAGAGCTAATAAAGAAAGATTATCACAATAGAATATTTTCAATGTACGAGAAATGACAAAGTCAACGATGAGAATCTTGTTGGTTAGGGACTTGTCGAAAAGACTGATGAGCTTGAATGCTAGTTGATCTTCTTGGCTGAGCAAACATTGTGGAACTTATCGATGAGGGCATGTTGGTGAAAGATGCGGTGATGTAGGACACATCATTCCCCCTCTCTTTAAAAGAATTCATCCCTGAATTCAAATCATCATTATCAAAAGAATCACTTGCATAAGTTGTTAAATGACGCACATTGAATACATCATGTATCTTCATATAAGAAGGCAGCTTCAGTCGATATGCATTAGGATTGATGCACTCAAGAACTTCAAGTGGTCCAAGCTTTCGATCACTAAGCTTGTTGTAGCTTCTAATGGGATAATGCTCCGATGGTAAATAAGTTTAGACAAAATCTCTAAGTTCAAAGATAATTTCATTTCACCATTTGTTAACATCCCTTTTATAAGAATTAGCCTTCCTCTCCAAACTTTAACGCACTTTTTCATGGACTATCCTCATTTGAAAGACAATATTGTCACCTTATCGATGGATTTTTCAGCAAAAGGAATTGGTGCAAAATCAACTGCAGTCTTTGGTTGATGCCTATATATAATTACAAAAGGACTATATCAAGTTGTACAGTTTACTGAACAATTATAAGCAAATTCCCCAAGTGACAATTGTGTCTCCCAATAGCAAGGGTTACCATCAATCAAATTCGTCAGTATATTGCCCAAGGTTTTATTGATAACTTAAGTTTGTCCATCCATTTGCAGGTGAAAGGTAGTATTATATTGCAACTTAGTACCGATTTTCTTCCATAGTTATCACTAAAAGTGACTAAGGAACTTTGTGCCACGATCAAAAGTAATAATCTTAGGAATGTCATGCAATTAATAGACTTATTTGAAGAATAAATCAACAATTCATAAGGCATCCATAGCTCTATGATAAGGAATGAAATAAGCCAAGAGGAAGTGTAACATATGAGGGAGTGTTCTGCAAGGTATCCTAATTATTTTGTGCAGAAGTAATACTATGACTTCCAAAGGCAAAGGTGCACCTTAGGAGGGAGCTAGTGATGTGTCCTTCATGCTTAAAACTATGCAACAACAGTTTGAGCACATGAATACCAAATTTGATGATATGAGGGAAAGGATGGATGAGCAAGCCAATACAATAGCAGAATTGCAAAGGAGGTATGAGGAATATGAGGCTCTTAAAGTAAGAAGGCAATTAAGACATGCCTATGACCATGAAGATGATGTAGAAGTTGATGAATTTGACGATTGAACTATTGCAGTTAGAACTACTAACAATAGAAGGGATCAAAGAGATTTTGGGAGGCAAGGCACCTATGACTGTGATTTGGACAGTATTAAAATGATCATTGCTCCATTCCAAGGTAAGAATGATCTCGATGCATACCTAGAATGAGAGAAGAAGGTTAAATTGGTTTTTGATTGCCACAACTATTATAAGGAGAAAAAGGTAAAACATGCTACCATTAAATTTACTGATTATACTATTATTTGGTGGGATCAACTTGTTTTGATTGGGAGAAGGAATCGTGAGTGGCCCATTGTTACATGGGAAGAGATAAAAGTTATCATGAGAAGGATGTTTGTTCCTAATCACTATTATAGGGTGTTGTACCAAAGGCTACAAGGGCTCACTTAGGGCACCAAAAGTGTGGGTGATTACCATAAAGAGATGGAGATTGCCATGATTAGGGTGAATGTAGAAGAAGATAGAGAGGCAACTATGACTTGATTTATGCAAGGGTTGAATAGAGACATAGCAAACGTGGTTGAATTGCTACATTATGTGGAATTAAAAAACATGGTGTATATGGCAATGAAAGTTGAAAGGCAATGTAAATGAAAGGGTTCCACACGATTTGTGTAGAATTCAAGTTCTACCTCATCTTGGAAGCCAAATTGGAGTAAAAGGGATGAGAAGGCTGATTACAAGTCCAAAGCTGAGCTATCCAAGTGCAAGAATTTGGGTTCTAGAAAGGAGGTAAGTAATTCTGACCCCTAACCAAGTAGAAATAGAGATGTTAAATGTTTTAAGTATTTAGGAAGGGGTCACATTGCATCTTAATGTCCAAATAAGCGTGCAATGATCTTAAGAGGTAACGGTGATGTTGAAACTGCAAGTGAATCAGATGATGATTCTGTGCCATCATTAGAGGGTGAAAGTGATGGAGAGGAGTATCTGATTAATGGAGTAGCTCTCATCAAAAGGCAAGTATTGAATGTGCTAGTGAAGGAAGAAAATAAGCTGCAACAAGATAACATCTTTCAAATGAGGTGTCTCATCAAAGATAAGGTATGTAGTATGATTATTGATGGTGGGAGTTGCACTAATGTTGCTAGCACAACTATGGTTGAGAAGCTGAATTTACCTACTATGAAGCATCCTAGGCCATATAAGCTTCAATGGTTGAATGAGAGTGGTGAAGTCAAGGTAAATAAGCAAGTGCTTGTGTCATTTTCTATCAGAAGGTACAACGATGAAGTTTTATATGATGTTATACCTTTGCATGCGGACCATATTCTATTAGGAAGGCCATGATAGTTTGATAGGTGAGTTATGCATGATGGCTTTAAGAATCAATATTCTTTTGTAATGAATGAAAAACCCGTCACTCTTATACCATTATCACCCCAACAAGTTTATGAGGATCAGTCAAGGATTAAAAGTGAGAGTGAACAGAAAAGAGAGATTGTCAAAAGAGAAAAGAGTGGAGAAAATGTGTGGACACAAAAGAGAGAGAAGAGAACAAAAAGTTTTTATGCAAAAGAATGTGATGTCAAAAGAGCATTTTATGCTAAATAGCCTATGATCGTACTTTTGTATAAAGAGGTTTATTTTAGCACTAACAAGTTTGACACGTCTTTGCCTAGTATTGTAACTTCTCTTTTGTAGGAATTTGAAGATGTATTCCCTAACAATATCCTAAGTGATTGCCACCTAAGAGAGGAATTGAGTATTAAATTGATTTTATCCCTAATGCTTCCATCCCAAACTAGCCATCATATAGGAGTAATTCTAAGGAGACAAAAGAGCTTCAAAGGCAAGTCGAGGAACTTATTTCAGAGGGATATATAAGGGAAAGCATGAGTTTGTGTGTAGTTCATGTCCTACTTGTACCCAAGAAAGATGGAACTTGGAGGATATGTGTTGACTGTCAAGCGATCAACAAAGTCATTATAAAATATCATCACCCCATACCTAGGTTGGATGACATGTTGGATGAATTGCATGGTTCATGATGAGAACCTTAGAGGTGATGGGTGGAAGGCTTTAAAGGATGCAAGAGGTGTATTGCACATTGCAGAAGGCCCAATAACACGAGCTGGAGCCAAAAAGATAAAAGAAGCATTAAATGGGCTGATTAAGGACATTCAGGCCAACTAAGCTTCAAATGGTGCAAATTTTAACTTGAAAGAGAGTCCAGGCCTTTATTAATATGATTGGAGTACCTAATGGGTCAAGGCTAAGTAATAGCACTTATTCCTAAATAGGAGTTTATTGTTTGTGTAAGAATTTGTCCCTATATAGGAATTCCTCCTAAATAAGTATTTGTCCTAAGTAGGAATTTATGCCTCTTTAGGATTCCTATCTTAGCCTATAAATAGGCACCCCTTGTAAGCTTTGGAAAATTAGATAATTTTGAGTGAAATAGAAAGCAAGGGTTTTTCTCCCTCGATTCTTTTGAGAACTAAAGAACTTATCAAGAGGTACTTCTTCTTGTGGCATTCAAATTGACTTGTCACTCCCAATTCCTTTATTTTCTAAAGTGTGGCGTCCATATCCTTCTTAAATACCCTACGTTTGTGTTCCTTTGAATGTTGGGTCTAGGGTTTGTGTTATTAAAGTTTGATTTAGCTTTCTTGGATATTCTTTGATTCCTTGTGTGCATTGGATCCCTAAGCCACATCTTTTGGGGGTTTTCACATCAGTTGGTATCAGAGCCAGTTCTAAATCAGGTTAGATCAACTAATTCTTCAATTTGCTGCCTTGTGATTTATTTATTTCTATTTAGTTTGTCTATTCAGTGCATTACCATTCAAAAGTGTCAATCTATTCGTTTGCAACCCTTCTCACTCCGTTTGTTTGTTTGAGATCATAACAATCAAAACATGCTAATTTCAATTCCAATTGCTGTCACTAAGTATTCTACTATTGTTTTGTATTGAGCAAAAGAAAAAAAATCCAAAAGAAAAAAAGGCATCAAATTCAAGTTATTAATAAAAATTAAACAATTTGGTCATATTGGCCACAATAATAATATAGTTTTCTTACTCAACTCCAATTCTGCCATTTATGTTCTTGTTATATCATCTAAGTTTGCCTTCTAGCTTTAACCTCCTATCCTAATTTTTGTGAATTTAGTTCATTAAATTCATTTGACTTAATATCCTTTTCCATTTTTTTTGACTCCTTGTTCTCCAATTTGTTCAACTCTACACCATTTATCTTATTCTATTCAAAATCAATCATCTTGATTTAGTTTGTTTAGTTCTTTAAAGAGCTGAAAGTGGAAATTTGAGTGGTAAAAAGCAAGAGTGCAAATTCATGTTAAGAAAAAGCCATAAAAAGTGTAAACACAAGGGAGTGTGTCACCTCTTTTATTGAGTGAAACACATGAAGGAGTGTTCTGAGGTATCCTAATCATTTTGTACTAAAGTAATACTATGCAACAAGAATTTGAGACATAACTAACGTGGTTGAATTGTAACACTATATGGAATTAGAACACATGGTGCACATGGCAATGAAAGTTAAAAGACAACTTAAATGAAAGGGTTCCACACAGTTTAGGTAAAATTCGCATTCTACCTCACTCTTGTAAGCTGAATTGGAGTAAAAGCGATGAGAAGGTCGATTACAAGTCCAAAGCCAAGCTATCCAAATAGAAGAATATGGGTTCTAACAAGGACGCAGGTAATTTTGACCCTTTACCAACTAAAAATAGAGATGTTAAATGTTTTAAGTGTTTGGGTAGGGGTCACATTACATCTCAATGTCCAAATAAGAGTGCAATGATCTTGAGAGGTAATGATGATGTTGAAACTGTAAGAGAATCAGATGATGATTCTATGCCATCATCAGAGGGTGAAAGTGATGGAGAAGAGTATTCGATTAATGGGTAGCTCTTGTCATAAGGCAAGCATTGAATGTGCAAGTGAAGGAAGAAAATGAGGTGCAATGAGATAACATATTTCAAACGAGGTGTCTCACCAAAGATAAGGTACATAGTATGATTATTGATGGTGGGAGTTGCATTAATGTTGTTAGCACAACTATGGTCAAAAAAGTTGAATTGACCTACTATGAAGCATCCTATGCCATATAAGCTTCTATGGTTGAATAAGAGTGTTGAAGTCAAGGTGAATAAGCAAGTGCTCGTGTCATTTTCTATTGGAAGGTACCATGATGAAGTTTTATGTGATGTTAGACCTATGCATGTGGGTCATATTCTATTAAGAAGGCCATGATAGTTTGACAGATAAGTTATGCATAATGGGTTCAAGAATCAATATTCCTTTGTAATGAATAAAAAACCCATAACTCTTGAAAAAATGTTCCGTTTATACTAATCAGGTCACATTTATTGGCTATGTTGTGAGTGCTAAAGGTATTGAAGTTGACGAGGAAAAAGTAAGGCATTTTGTGATTGGCCTACACCTAAGTCAATTAGTGATGTTCGTTGCTTTTGTGATCTGACTAGTTTCTATAAATGCTTTGTTAGGGACTTTAGCACCATTGTTGCACCACTAACTAAGGTTATCAGAAAGAACATGAGTTTTAAATAGGGTAGTGATCAAAATAAGGCTTTTAATTGCATTAAGGAAAAATTGAGTTATGCACCCTTACTTGCCTCACCTAACTTTGCAAAAACTTTTAAGATTAAATGTGATGCTTTAAGAATTGGCATTGGAGCTATTTTGACGTAGGAAAGGCACCCAATTGCTTACTTTAGTGAAAAACTAAGTGAAGCGAGTCTCAATTATCCTATGTATGATGAAGAGATGTATGCATTGGTATAGGCTTTAGAGACATGGCAACATTACCTTTGGCCCAAGGAGTTTGTCATCCATACCAACCATGAACCCTTGAGGCACTTGAAGGGACAAGGAAAGTTGAACAAAAGACATCCCAAGTGGATCGAATTCATTGAGACCTTTCCCTACATCATCAAATAGAAACAAGGTAAGGAAAATGTGGTAGTTTATGCATTATCTCGCAGGTATGCCCTTATCTCTACACTTACTGCAAAATTTTTAGGATTTGAATATATTAAAGATTTATATATGAAAGATCCTGACTTTGCTAATGTGCATAGATCATGTGAGAAGTCAGCTTTTGAGGAGTTTTATAGGTATGAGGGTTTTTTATTTAGGGAAAATCGTTTATGCGTGCCTATGGGTTCTTTGAGGGAGTTGGTTGTGAGAGAAGCTTATAGGGGTGGACTAATGGGTCATTTCGGAGTTAGAAAAACTCTAGATGTCTTAATTGAATATTTCTTTCAGCTATGCATGACACGAGATGTTGGGAGGGTATGTGAGAAATGCATAACATGAAAATTGGCTAAATCTAGAGTTTTACCTCATGCCCTGTATAGCCCCTTCCTTACCCATACCTAGCCATCCTTAGGTTTGAAGTTAGCCTTTGAGAAGTTTTATAGGCATGAGGGTTTCTTATTTAGGGAAAATCGTTTATGCATACCTATGGGCTCTTTGAGGGAGTTTGATGCAAAAAACCCCAAAAAGATGTGGCTTAAGGACCCAACACACACAAGGAATCAAAGAACGACTAGGAAAGCTAAATCAAAGTTTAATAACACAAACCCAAGACCCAACATTCAAAGGAACATGAAGCTAAGGTATTTAAGAAGGATATGGATGCCACACTCCAGAAAAGAAAGGAATTGGGAGAGATAAGTCGATTGGAATGCCACAAGAAGAAATACCTCTTAATAAGTTCTTTGGTTCTCAAAAGAACCGAGGGAGAAAACCCTTGCTTTCTATTTCAATCAAAATTGTTTGATTTTCCAAAGCTTACAAGGGGTGCCTATTTATAGGCTAAGATAGTAACCCTAGAGAGGCACAAATTCCTACTTAAGAAAAACCCTTATTTAGGAGGAATTCCTGTTAGGGACATATTCTTACACAAACAATAAACTCCTATTGAGGAATGAATGCTATTACTTAGCCTTGACCCATTAAGTACTCCAATCATATTAATAAGACTTGGACTCTCTTTCAAACTTGAATTTGCTCCATTTGAAGCTTGGTTGGCCTGAATGTCCTTAATCAACCGACTTAATGCTTCTTTCATCTTTATGGCTCTAGCTCTTGTTATTAGGCCTTTTAGAATGTGCAATGGACCTCTTGCATCCTTTAAAGCCTTCCACCCATCATCTTTAAGGTTCTCATCATTCCCCCTTTCATAGAAAGGTTTGTCCTTGAATCATCACTTACATCAAAAGGGGAAAAATCAGAAACATTAAACGTTACACTCACATTATTCTCACTAGGAAGGTCCAACTTATAAGCATTGTCATTAATTTGTGCTACAACATGAAATGGACCATCTCCTCTAGGTTGTAGCTTTGAATGCCTCTAAGCTCGGAATTCTTCCTTGTGCATATGCACCCAAACCCAATCACCAGGTTCAAACACCACCTTCTTTCACCCCTTGTTGACATGGGATGCATATTACTTAGTTTGTTTTTCAATATGTTGCCACACCTTCTCAAGCAATTTTTCACCGTGTCAGCCTTACATTCACCATCTAAGCTAGCATACTCATCGACAAGTGTAGGTACTAAATCCAAAGGAGTTAGCAGATTAAAACCATAAACAATTTCAAATGGAGAGTAATTAGTAGTAGAATGAATACTCCTATTATATGTAAACTCAACATGCGATAAACAATCTTCCCATGCTTTTAAATTCATTCGAATAATAGCACACAAAAGAGTAGAAAAAGTTGAATTAACCACCTCAGTCTACCCATCAGTTTATAGATGACAAGTAGTTGAAAACAATAGCTTAGTACCTAACTTACCCCACAAAGTCTTCCAGAAGTAGCTTGAGAACTTTGTATCCTAGCATGAAATGATGATCTGTGGCATGCCATGCAAACGTACTACTTCTTTAAAGAATAAGTTAGCCACATTGCTTGCATTATCAGTTTTATGGCATGGAATGAAGTGTGCCATCTTTGAAAATCTATCAACAACAACAAATACAGAATCCTTACCCTTTTTTGATCGTGGCAACCCTAGTACAAAGTCCATAGATAAATCAACCCAGGGATGGTTAGGTATGGGTAAGGGGTTATACAATCCATAGGGTAAAACTCTAGATTTAGCTTATTTGCATATTATACATTTCTCACATATCCTCTCAACATCTCATTTCATGCGTGGCCAAAAGAAATGTTCATTTAGGACATTGAGGGTTTTCCTAACTCTGAAATGACCATTAGACCACCCTCATGAGCTTCTCTTACAATTAACTCCCTTAAGGAACTTATAGGTATACATAAACAATTTTCCCTAAATAAGAAACCCTCATGCCTATAAAACTTTTCAAAGGCTGACTTCTCACATGCTCCATACTCATTAGCAAAGTCACGATCATTCACATATAAATCTTTAGTATGTTCAAATCCTAATAAGTTTGTAGTAAGTGTAGAGATAAGGATATACCTGCGAGATAATGCATCAGCTACCATATTTTCCATACCTTGTTTATATTTGATGATGTAGGGAAAGGTCTCAATGAATTCAATCCACTTAGCATGTCTTTTGTTCAACTTTCTGTGTCCCTTCAAGTGCTTCAAGGATTCATGGTCAGTATAGATGACAAACTCCTTGGGCTAATGGTAATGGTGCCATGTCTCCAAAGTCCGTACCAATGTATACATCTCTTTATCATAAGTAGGATAATTAAGGCTTGCTCGACTTAGCTTTTCACTAAAGTAAGCACTTGGGTGTCTTTCCTACATCAAAACAGCTCTAATGCCAATACCTAAAGCATCACACACAATCTTGAAAACTTTTGCAAAGTAAGGTAAAGCAAGTAAGGGTGCAGAACTTAATTTTTCCTTGATGCAATTAAAAGCCTTGTCTTGGTCATTACCCCACCTAAAACTCATGTTCTTTTTGATAAGCTCAATGAGTGGTGCAGCAATGGTGCTAAAGTCCCAAACAAAGCATCTATAGAAACTAGCTAGACCATAAAAAATACGCACATCACTAATTGACTTAGGAGTAGGCCAATCTTGGATAGCCCTAACTTTTTCCTCGTCAACCTCAATACCTTTAGCACTCACAACGTAGCCAAGAAATGTGATTTGATTGGTACAAAGGGAACATTTCTTAAAGTTAGCATACAATTTCTCATAACGTAAAATAATTAAAATAGAATGTAAATGATCAAGATGCTCTTCTAGGCTTTTGCTATAGACCAAAATATCATCAAAATACACAACCACAAATTTACCAATGAATAGATGCAAAATATGATTCATTAATCGGATAAATGTGCCTGGTGCATTAGTGAGACCAAATGGCATAACAAGCCATCCATACAAACCATACTTAGTTTTGAAAGTTGTTTTCCACTCATCTCCCTCTCTCATCCTAATCTGGTGATATCCACTTTTCAAATCAATCTTAGAAAAGACACATGAACCATGCAATTCATCCAACATGTCATCTAACCTAGGTATGGAGTGACGATACTTTACAGTGATTTTGTTGATCACTCGACAATTAACCCACATCCTTCAATTCTTATCCTTTTTGGGTTCAAGTAGGACAGGAATGACACAAGGGCTCATGATTTCCCTCATATATCCTTTTGAAATAAGTTCCTCAACCTACCTTTGAAGCTCTTTTGTCTCCTCAAAATTACTCCTATACGCTGGCCGATTTGGGATGGATGCACTGGGGACGAAATCAATTTGATGCTCAATTCCTCTCTTAGGTGGCAATCCACTTAGGACATCATCAGGGAATACATCTTCAAATTCTTGCAATAAAGCAACAACAACACTAGGCCAAAATGATTCAAACTTGTTAGTGTTAAAATAAGCCTCTTTGTACAAAAGTATGATCATAGGTTGTTTGGCATAAAATGCTCTTTTGACATCGCATTCTTTTGCATAGAAACTTTTTGTTTTCTTCCCTCTCTCTCTTATGTCCTCACATTTTCTCCTCTCTTTTCCTTTTTGTTAATCTCTCATTTTTATCCACTCTCACTTTTAATCCTTGACTGATCCTCATAAGGTTGTTGGGGTGACAATGGTACAAGAGTGATGGGTTTTTCATGCATTACAAAAGAATATCAATTCTTGAAGCCATCATGCATGACTCATTTGTCAAACTACCATGACCTTCCTAATAGAATATGGCCCGCCTACATAGGTACAACATCACATAAAACTTCATCACGGTACCTTCCAATAGAAAATGACACGAGCACTTGCTTATTTACCTTGACTTCACCACTCTCATTTAACCATTGAAACTTATATGACCTAGGATGCTTCATAATAGGTAAATCCAAATTCTCAACTGTGGTTATGTTAGCAACATTAGTGGAACTCCCACCATCCATAATCATACTACATACCTTATCTTTGATGAGACACCTCGTCTAAAAGATGTTATCTCGTTACACCTTATTTTCTTCCTTTAGTTGCACATTCAATGCTCACCTTGTGACAAGAGCTACTCCATTAACTAGATACTCCTCTCCATCACTTTCACTCTTTAATGATGGCACAAAATCATGATCTAATTCACTTGTAGTTTCCACATCACCGTTACCTCTCAAGATCATTACACACTTATTTGGACATTGAGATGCAATGTGACCTCTCCCCAAACACTTAAAACATTTAACATCTCTATTTCTACTTGGTTGGGGATCAGAATTACCTGCCTACTTGCTAAAACCCACATTCTTGTGCTTGGAGAGCTCGACTTTAGACTTGTAATCAGCCTTCTCATCCCTATTGCTCCAATTTGGCTTCCAAGATGAGTTCTACCTAAATTGCATGGAACCCTTTCATTTAAGTTGCCTTTCAACTTTTATTTCCATGTGCACCATGTCTTCTAATTCCATATAATGTTGCAATTCAACCACGTTGGCTATGTCTTTATTTAGCCCTTGCAAAAATCGAGCCATGGTTGCCTCTCTATCTTCTTCTGCATTCGCTCTAATCATGGCAATCTCTATCTCCTTCTAGTAGTCCTCCACACTTTTGGTGCCCTGAGTAAGCCCTTGGAGTCTTCGGTACAACTCTCTATAATAGTGATTAGGGATAAACCTCCTCCTCATGATAGCCTTCATCTCCTCCCATGTATCAATAGGCCGCTCATGATTCCTTCTCATAGTCAAAACAAGTTGATTCCACCAAATAATAACATAATCAGTAAATTCAACAGTAACAAGCTTTACCTTTTTCTCCTTGGAATAGTTGTGGCAATCAAAAACCAATTCAACCTTCTTTTCCCATTCTAGGTATGCATCAGGATCATTCTTACCTTGGAATGGAGGAATTGTCATTTTAAAACTGCCTAAATCATGGTCATAGGTGCCTTGCCTCCTAAATTCTCTCCAATCCCTTCTATTGTTAGCAATTCTAACCACAGTAGTTCGATCATCAAATTCATCATCTTCTACATCATCTTCATGGTCATAGGCAAATCTCAATTCCCTTCTTGCTTTAGGAGCCTCATATTCCCCATGCCTCCTTTATAACTCTGCTATTGTATCAGCTTGCTCCTCCATCCTCTCCCTCATATCATCAAATCTAGTATCCATGTGCTTAAATTGTTGTTGCATAGCTTTGATCATAAAGGACACATCATTAGCTCCCTCCTGAGCTGCACCTTTGTCTTCGGATATTAGAGTATTACTTCAACACAAAATAATTAGGATACCTCTCAGAACACTCCCTTATGTGTTTCACTCAAAAAAAAAGGTGTCACACTCCCTTGTGTTTACACTCTTTATGACTTTTTCTTTATATGAACTTTCACTCTTGCCTTTTACCACTCAGATTTCCCCTTTTAGCTCTGTAAAGAACTAAGCAAACTAAATCAAGAGGATTGATTTTGAGTAGAATAAGATAAATGGCAAAAAATTGAACAAATTGGAGAACAAGGAGTCAAAAAAAAACAAAAAACAAAAAAGGATGACAATGCAAATGAATTTAATGAACTAAACTCACAAAAATTAGAATAGGGGGTTAAACCTATAAGACTAACTTGGTTGACATACCAAGAAAATGAATGATAGAATTGGAGTTGAGCAAGGAAACTATATTATTGTTTTAGCCAATATGACCAATTTGTTAACTTTTATTGATAACTTGAATTTGATGCCTTCTTTCTTTTGTTCCTTTTCTTTTCTTTTTCTCTTTTTTTTGTTGCTTTTTTCTTTTTATTTCTTTTCTTTCACTTAACACAAAACAATAGTATAATACTTAGACATAACAATTGGGATTGAAATTAGCGCATTTTTGACAGTTGTTATCTTAAACAAACAAGCAAAAAAAAAAAAAGGATTGCAAACAAACAGATTAGTGCATTTGAATGGTAATGCACTTAATAGACAAACTAAATAGAAATAAATAAATCACAAGGTAGAAATTTGAAGAATGAGTTGATTCAACTTGATTTAGAGCTAGGCTCTGATACCAATTGATGCAGAAAACCTCAAAAAGACGTGGCTTAAGGACCCAACGCAGACAAGGAATCTAAGACTAACTAGGAAAGCTAAATTAGAGTTTAATAATACAAACCCTAGACCCAACATTCAAAGGAATAGGAACCTAAGGTATTTAAGAAGGATATAGATGCCACACTCTAGAAAAGAAAGGAATTGGGAGTGATAAGTCGATTGGAATGCCACAAGAAGAAGTGCCTCTTGATAAGTTCTATGGTTCTCAAAAGAACTGAGGGAGAAAACCCTTACTTTCTATTTCACTCAAAATTGTCTGATTTTTTAGATCTTACAAGGGATGCCTATTTATAGGCTAAGATAGCAATCTTAAAGAGGCACAAATTCCAACTAAAGAAAAATCCTTATTTAGGAGGAATTCCTATCTAGGGACAAATTCTTACACAGACAATAAACTCCTATTTGGGAATGAATCCTATTACTTAGTCGTGACCCATTAAGTACTCCAATCCTATTAATAAGGCTTGGACTCTTTTTTAAGCTTGTACTCCAATCATATGAAACTTGTTGGCCTGAATGTTCTTAATCAGCCCATTTAGTGCTTCTTTCATCTTTTTGGCTCTAGCTCATGTTATTAGGCCTTCTAGAATGTGCAATGGACCTCTTGCATCCTTTGAAGCCTTCCACCCATCATTTCTAAGGTTCTCATTAGAGTTGGTTATGAAAGAAGCTCATACAGCTGGTCTAATGGGTCATTTTGGAGTTACAAAGACCTTAGATGTCCTAACTGAACATTTCTTTTAGTCACACATGAAATGGGATGTGAAGAGGATGTGAGAGAGATGCATAACATGCAAACAGGCTAAATCTAGAGTTTTACCCCATGCCCTGTATACCCCCTTACCCATACCTAGCCATCCCTTGGTTGATTTATCTATAGACTTTGTATTCAAAAAGGGGTAGGGATTTTGTATTTATTGTTATTGATAGATTTTCAAAGATGGCTCACTTTATCCCATGCCATAAAACTGATGATGCAAGTAATGTGGTTGATTTATTCTTTAGAGAAGTAGTACGTTTGCATGGCATGCCACAGAGCATTGTTTCAGATTGGGATACAAAGTTCTTAAGCTACTTATGGAAGACTTTGTGGGGTAAGTTAGGTACTAAACTATTGTTTTCAATTACTTATCTTCCACAAACTAATAGGTAGACTAAGGTGGTTAATCAAACTCTTTCTAGTCTTGTGCATGCTATTATTCGAATGAATTTGAAAACATGGGAAGATTGTTTATCGCATGTCAAGTTTGCATTTAATAAGAGTGTTCATTCTGCTACTAGTTACTCTCTATTTGAAATTGTGTATGATTTTACTCCCTTGACTCCTTTAGATTTGGTGCCTATACTTATCAATGAGTATGCTAGCATAGATGGTGAACACAAGGCCGACATGGTGAAGAAATTGCTTGAAAAGGTGCGGCGATATATTGAAAATTGAACAAAGCAATATGCATCCTATGTTAACAAAGGGTGAAAGACAGTGGTGTTTGAACTTGGTGATTGGGTTTGGGTACATATGCACAAAGAATGATTCCTAGCTTAGAGGCATTCAATGCTACAACTTAGAGGTGATGGTCCATTTCAAGTTGTAGCACGCATTAATGACAATGCTTATAAGTTGGACCTCCCCAGTGAGTATAATGTGACTGCAACATTTAATGTTTCTGACCTTTCCCATTTTTATGTAAGTGATGATTCGAGGATGAATCCTTTCAAGGAGAAGGGGAATGATGAGAACCTTAAAGAAGATCGGTGGAAGGCTTTAAAGGATGTAAGAGGTCCATTGTACATTCTAAAAGGCCCAATAACATGAGTTAGAGCTGAAAGGATGAAAGAAGCACTAAATGGGCTTATTGAGAACATTCAAACCAATCTAGCTACAAATGGCGTAAATTCAAGCTAGAAGAGAATCAAGGCCTTATTAATATGCTTGGAGCACTTAATGGGCCAAGGTTAAGTAATAACATTCACTCCTAAATAATAGTTTATCCTAAATAAATGATTGTATAAAAGTAAATTTTTTGTGTAAGAATTTGTCTTAGATAGGAATTCTTTTTAAATAAGGATTTGTCCTAAATAGGAATTTATGTCTCTTTAAGATTGCTACCTTAGCCTATAAATAGGCACCTCCTTGTAAGTTCTGGAACATCAGACAACTTTAAGAGAAATAAAAAGCAAGGGTTTTCTCCTTCGGTTCTTTCAAGAACCAAAGAACTTATCAAGAAGTACCTCTTGTTCTGGCGTTCAACTTGACTTTTCACTCCCAATTCCTTTCTTTTCTATAATATGGCATCCATATCCTTCTTAAATACCTTAGGTTCATGTTCCTTTGATTGTTGGGTCTAGGGTTTGTGTTATTACAATTTGATTTTAGCTTTCTTAGATATTCTTTGATTCCTAGTCTGCGTTAAGTCTCTAAGCCACATCTTTTATGGTTTTCCACATCATGATGGATCTTTTTTACCTGAATTTTATTTTGATAAGATCATTTCTTGAATTTTTTCTACATAATCTTCAACCTCAGACTTTTCTTTTATAATTTGTTCCTCTTTTCCTAATACTGAAGCATCTTTTTTCTTTTAATCCATGGTTTTTTAATCTTTTGATTATTTCATCAACAAATTATGTCTATTTAGGATTTTTACATGACATATTGTAATTTATTTCTCCTGATGTCATGGGTTTAACTAAAACGCTTTTTTCTATTTTAGGTTTAACCAAAGGTTTCAGATCTTTCTAAGTGACTTCTTTTATCTTTTCTTGAACTCTATTAAACTGATTTCCTATTGACTAAAGATAAAAATTAGTATAATTTCCTTGCTCTATAATAGTACTGGTAGAAAGCTCTGCCTTATATAGTGGGACTATAACTTTATAGCCTTTTATTTCTATACTTAGGTTAAGTGCATGTGGGTGAATACTATTAACCCTTTTCCCTTTTCTTGTAACATATGTTTGTTATATTTTTTCAAGAACCATACATTCTTCCAAGGCAAAAAAATTTTGGAAAAGGTGTTTTCTTAAGTTTGTAGACCTTTTCTAAATAAGTAAATATATCTACAACTCTCATACTATTGGTATATATCTTATGACATTTATATCATATTTCTCACTCCTTTTCATTAAAGGTCATAAGAAATCATTTCCTTTTTATACTATTTTTAGGAAAGTACAATAACTCTTTTACCTTTTCATCTTCCTCATTGACTACCTCGAGGACAAAGAGACTCTTATCTTCATTCTGATATCATATATCAGAGAGAGAAGGAGAACTAGGCCTGGGAGCCTGACTAGATGTTCATAGTAGTTCATTAACCACAAAAGTAAAAGTTAAGGGATGATACAAAGTTTAGAGATGATGTGTGGAAGGCTTTAAAGGATGCAAGAGGTCCATATGCATATCCCAGAAGACCTAATAACACAAGCTAGAGCCAAAAAAATGAAAGAAGCAATAAATTAACTGATTGAGGACATTCAGACCAACCAAGCTACAAATGGTGTGAATTCATGCTTAAAAGAGATTCGAGGCCTTATTAATATGACTAGAGTACTTAATGGGTCAAGACTAAGTAATAGCATTCACTCCTAAATAGGAGTTTATCTAAATAAGTGATTGTATAAAAATGAAAGTTTTCTATGTAAGAATTTGTCCTATATTAGAATTCCATCTAAATAAGGATTTGTCCTAAATACGAATTTATGCCTCTTTAGGATTGCTATCTTAGCCTATAAATAAGCACCTTCTTGTATGCTCTAGAACATTAGTCAACTTTGAGAGAAATAAAAAGCAAGGGTTTTCTCCTTCGGTTCTTTCAGGCACTAATCAAGAAGTACCTCTTTTTGTGGTGTTCAACGTGACTTATCACTCTCAATTCCTTCCTTTTCTGGAGTGTGGCATCCATATCCTTCTTAAATAGCCTAGGTTCATGTTCTTTTAACTGTTGAGTCTAAGGTTTGTGTTATTAAAGTTTGATTTAGCTTTCTTGGATATTCTTTGATTCCTTGTGTGCATTAGGTCCCTAAGCCACATCTTTTAGGGCTTTTCACATTAGTCGGTATCAAAGCCTAGCTCTAAATCTGGTTAGATCAACTAATTCTTCAATTTGCTGCCTTGTAATTTATTTATTTCTATTTAGTTTGTCTATTAAGCGCATTACCATTCAAATGTGCTAATCTGTTTGTTTGCAACCCTTTTCACTTGGCTTGTTTATTTGAGATCATAATTACCAAAAACGTGTTAATTTCAATTCTAATTGTTGTCTCTAAGTATTCTATTGATGTTTTGTGTTGAGTAAAAAAAAGAAAATTAAAAAAAAGAGGAACAAAATGAAAGACATCAAATTTGAGTTATTGATTATACAGTTTAGTCATTTTGTCCACAATAATAATATAGTTTTCTTGCTCAACTCTAATTTTGCCATCTATTTTCTTGTGATGTCATTCATGTTTGTCCTCTAGGTTTAACCCCCCATCTTGATTTTTGTGAGTTTAGTTCATTAAATTCGTTTGCTTGAACATCCTTTTTTGTTTTTTGACTCCTTGTTCTCCGATTAGTTCATTTCTATGCCATTTATCTTATTTTGTTCAAAATCAATCCTCTTCATTTAGCTTGTTTAGTCCTTTAAAGAGCTGAAAGGGAAAATTTGAGCAGTAAAAGGCAAAAATGCAAGTTCATATTAAGAAAAAGCCATAAAAAGTGTGAACATGAGGGAGTGTGACACCTTTTCTTTTAAGTGAAACACGTAAGGGAGTGTTTTGTGAGGTATCCTAACCATTTTGTGCAAAAGTAATACTATGACTTCCAAAGAAAAAGGAGTAGCTCAGGAGGGAGCTAGTGATATGTCCTTCATGAACAAAGCTATACATACCAAATTTGATGATATAAGGGAAAGGATAAAGGAGCAAGCTACTACAATAATAGAGTTGCAAAGGAGGCATAGGGATCTTACTGCAAGCAAGCAATTGAGACAAACTTATGACCATGAAGATGATGTAGAAGATGATAAATTTGATGTTTGAACTACTGTGGTTAGAACTGCTAACAATAAAAGGAATTAGAGAGATTTTGGGAGGCAAGGCACCTGTGACTAAGATTTGGGTAGTATTAAAAAGACAATTCCTCCGTTTCAAGGTAAGAATAATCCTGATACGTACCTATAATGGGAGAAGAAGGTTGAATTAGTTTTTGATTGCCACAACTATTCTGAGGAGAAAAAGGCAAAGATTGTTGCCATTGAATTTACTGATTATGCTATTATTTGGTGGGATTAACTTATTTTGACTTCGATAAGGAATTATGAGTGGCCTATTGATACATGGGAAGAGATGAAGGCTATCATGAGGAGGAGGATCTTCCCTAATCACTATTATAGGGTGTTATACCAAAGGCTTCAAGGGCTCACTCAAGGCACGAAAAGTGTGGATTACCATAAGAAGATGGAGATTGTCATGATTAGGACAAATGTGGAAGAAGATAGAGAGCGAACCATGGCTTGATTTCTATAAGGGCTAAATAGAGACATAGCCAACGTGGTTGAGTTGTAACATTACATGGAATTAAAAGACATGGTGCATATGGAAATGAAAAATGAAAGTTAAAAGACAACTTAAATGAAAGTGTTCCATATGGTATGGGTAGAATTTAGGTTCTACCTTATCTTGGAAGCCAGATTGGAGTAAAAGGGATTAAAAGACTGATTACAAATCCAAAGCCAAACTATCTAAGAGCAAGAATGTGGGTTCTATAAAGGAGGCAAGTAATTCTGACCCTTAACCAAGTAAAAATAGAGATGTTAAATGTTTTAGATGCTTAGGAAGGGGTGAATGTCCAAATAAGCTTGCAATGATCTTGAGAGGTAAGGGTGATGTTGTAATTGCAAGTAAATTAGATGATGATTTTGTGTCATCATCAAAGGGTGAAAGTAATGGAGAGGAGTATATAGTTAATAGAGTAGTTTTCGTCACAAAGCGAGCATTGAATGTGCAAGTGAAGGAAGATAGGTGCAAGAAGATAATTACCTACTAAAAGCTATATTCAAGTTGTAGCTTGAATTAGTGATAATGGCTATAAGTTGGACCTTCCCAATGAGTATAATATGAGTGCAACATTTAATATTTCTGATCTTTCCTCTTTTGATGTAGGTGATGATTTGTGGATGAATCCTTTTTTAGGAAAGGGGGAATAATATGAAGCTTAGATATGATGCATGGAAGGCTTCGAAGAATGCAAAAGGTCCATTATATATTCCAGAAAGCCCAATAACATGCGCTAGAGCCAAAAAGATGAAAGAAGCATTAAATAGGCTGATTGAGGACATTCAAACCAACCAAGCCACAAATGGTGTGAATTCAAGCTTGGAAGAGATTCAAGGCCTTATTAATATAATTGGAGTACTTAATGGGTTAGGACAAGTAACAACATTCATTTCTAAATAGGAGTTTATCCTAAATAAGTGATTGTATAAAAGTAAAAGTTTTATATGTAAGAATTTGTCCTATATAGGAATTCCTCATAAATAAAGATTTGTCCTAAATAGGAATTTTTGCCTATTTAAAATTTTTATTTTAGCCTATAAATAGGCACCTCTTTGTAATCTCTAGAACATCAAACAACTTTGAGAGAAATAAAAAGTAAGGGTTTTGTCCTTTGGTTCTTTCGAGAACTAAAGCACTTATTAAAAAGTACCTCTTCTTTTGGCATTCAACTCGATTTATCACTCCCAATTCCTTTCTTTTTTGGAGTGTGGCATCCATATCCTTCATAAATACCCTAGGTTCATGTTCCGTTGAATGTTGGGTCAAGGGTTTGTGTTACTAAATTCTGATTTAGGTTTCTTGGATATTCTTTGATTCTTTATGTGTGTTAGGTCCCTAAGTCACATCTTTTGGGGTTTTTCACATAAAGGGAGGAAAGTCAGCTTTATACTAAGGTTGACTGACTTGCTCTCTTGTTCTTCTAATGCTTTCTAGCTTAGTAATTGGTATTGAAGAGGTAGAAAATTTAGGATTAACCTCACACTTCTAGATGGAGTAAATTGGATTTTGACATTCCCATCTTGGAATTCAATTACTTCTTTTACTTGTCTATTAGTTTATTTAACAACTTCAATTGCCTTTTCTAATACCCACTTTTTTAGGTAATTTAACCTGATTGCAAGAAATTTTTTTAGGAATAATAATATTAGATTTTAACCTATTAGCCAAAAATAATATAATAGTCCCTTTATCAACATAACTTACTGAATTTCTTTAATTTATGGGACGGTGGTGTTCATAACCTTATAATGTATCATGTAAATAAGGATTAGATTTTCTAAAGCATACATCATATCAAATCCTTTAGTTTTAATATCCAAACATTGTGTATGCATTGAATTACGAATTTGATAATGATAGAGTAAAATTAGGAAAACAAGAGAACCAAATAGACTCATCACTTTGAGTATATTCCATTACTCCTAATAAGGAGTCATAGAAACTGTTATATCTTTTGTCTTTAACACATATATTTGCTAAGTTCTTTAAACCAGTCTACTAGTAGGTTTTAATGCTATTTGTACCATTCCAATATGAATAAATTTATACTTTTACTGATGTGAGCTAATAAGCTCTTAGGATAACCAAAAGAAATCATTGTAATCTTGAGTTAAGGGTAAAGCTTTTTCAGCAATTTTAATAATATAATTGACCTTAGAAAATAAACTTCCCTATTTATAAACCTAGGAAGACAATGAAGAAGGAAGAGTCAATTTTGTAAATAATTATTATCTAAATTTTCACTAATTATTATTTCTTTATTCCTAAAAAAACTATCACTTCTAAATAATCCATTAGGTCTTAACCTATCCATGCCTCACCATATCATTTTCAACAACATAAACCATAACCCTTCATGCCTTCACATGGCTAACATGGGTGCAAAGGCAATACGACTTGGAGTTTCAACAAGGCACCAACAAGTTTAAACTTTCAACTATTTAGAAAATCAATATTCCTCGAGGTTTAAGGTTTTAATACCATTCTTATATTGGTAGCACGAGATCACACATGTAGAGATATATATTTATATATAGAAACTAATTTAAACACACCAATATAAAAGAAGATAATAAGGAAAAGAACATAATACTTACAAAAATAAAGCATTCATTGAACGCTAAAAGTTGTTACAAGCTTATGTTACAAGAAGGGGAGGAAGAGAGAGATATTACAAAGGAAGGGAATGGAGCACACTTAAAACAAGAAGCAAGCTAGACTTTGCCTCTCCTAGCCTATGAAAGGTCTATTTATACATAGAAAAAGGTGATAACAATAATGGGAGGAATTGACTATTTTAAATGGAATGCCCTATTATTTTCTATTATCCTCCACTTTTACTAATGTAACTTTATTAAAACTGACCCATAACATCTCATTCGCCAAAAGTTGGTTGTCCTTTTCTCTTTATGACCCATATGTGTCTTAGGAAGCTTGCATAATATCATCATTGAGGTGCTTTTGATTGCTCTAAGCTTATTCGATTTGTGTGTCTTCATCTAATTGGGGCAAAGTGGCTATCATTTCTAATAACCTTTCTTTTGATACAAACTCCATTAAAGTCTTCAATATTTCTTTAGGATTTGAAAGAGTACTCTTTGGTCGTGGAGTCTTAGGATCATTTATACAAGAAGTTCCCGTTCTTGTGTAGACTCCATCATAAGAAAAGTCAAATTTTTCCCGCCATCGGATATTAATCCATCTTACAAGCCATGGAATATGTTTAATATCAACATCTAAGATATTATCTTGTTTAGCCATAATGGTATGGTTCCATTTAATAATCCATGGAACATGATACCAAACTATAAACATTAATAAAGGGTCTTTAGCCTCTTTATTTGGAATACAAAACTATTCATAAATAGTTTTTACTTTATGGCGTAAAGTTAAATGATGTAAACCCCATTTAAAAAATTAGGTTTTAAACCAATTTAAAAATTTTCTTGGATCATTAGGTAGATGTATTTGAATGAACCAACTAAATTTTCTTTGCCTATTTTCAGATAATAAGGCTTTTTCTCATGCTTTGTTGTAATCAAAGTCATTGTAGATTTTAACCTTGTACGATTCTTTTAGTTCTCTATAGCCAAAGAAATTTGCTTGTTAATCCTCTAGATAAAGAATTTTCTTTATCTTGAATTTGGTATAGGCCTAATCTCTAAAGCCACAACCAGATCCATTTCCTAATCCTTTCTCTATGGGTTTGAATGCTACCAAGCCTATTTCATGAAATATTTACTAATAATACAAGTAATCTTTTATATTATTATAAGGATACATATCATCTTTAAGATAAAAATGAGTGATTTCATTAGGTTTAAGTTGAGTATAATTATTTTCAATAGCACAAAAGAAATATATGTGCTTTGGAATTAAAGGATATGTGATGCATTTATCCAAAGTTTGCATATAAGCATCATCACAAAGTTTATCAACTTCTTCTTCTTTTGCACCTTTAGCTAGTGAATTAATCGACATTGCTGGGGACTAGGGCCCTAGTATGAGAGGCCTTTTACTCATTTCTTAATTACCTGTAGAAATTCATGAGTTACGAAATATGGTAAAGAATTAGAATTTCCTTTGATAAACTCAATATCAAAATCAAACACAAAAGGTATTCCTTGCCATCTTGCAAAGATTTGTTTAGAGACAATGTTTTTAACATCTTTAGTAAGGGCATCCTTTGTTGCCTTACAGCTAATTCTTAAAAGGAATTTTTAATTTAACAAATCACTTTCAAATTTTTAAATACATAGTACAATGGCTAAGATTTCTTTTTAATAGTAGAGTAATTAACTCTAACTCCTCTCTAGACTCCTAAAGTGAAGCAAACAAGCTATTCTTTGAAGTTAATCCTTTGCTTAAGGATTCCTCCATAACCCTTATCTAATGCATTATTTTCAGCCATTTTAAAAACATTAGGATAAGGAAGAGTTAGGCATGGCAATTCTTTTGTTTTTAATTTTATCTTCTTAACTACCTTAGTATGCTCCTCCATCTATTTGGGAGGGTTTTTCTTTAATCTTTTGAATAAAGGCTTAGCATCATAAGCAAATTCTTTATAACATTCTAAAATATAATTTAGTCATCCTAAAAACCTTTGCAATTGTTTTTTCTTTCTAATTTCATGAAGAAACTTAGAGACAAACTCAATTGCTCAATCAATAGGAATAATGAATAATGGTACCATTTTCAATAAAGTCACCAAGAAACCTGAATTTGGTCTAAAATAACTTCATAATTTTAGTCGATTCAGCTAATCCAACTTTTTCAATAGCCTTTAAAAATAGGTTTAAATGCTTCAAATGTTGTTTTATTGTGTTAGAAAATACTAACACATCATCAATATAGACAATAGTAAATGTTGCATAAGTATTAAATATTTCATTCATAATCTTTTAAAATTCATAGAGTGAATTTTTTAACCCAAAAGGCATTATGTTCCATTCAAAATGTTTGAATGGTATTGTAAATGTTTGTTTTACACTTATCCCTTTTGTGAATTTGGATTTGCCAGTAACCAGATTTTATATCGAATTTTGAAAATACTTGGGCTTCATAAAGCCTATTAAGTAAATCTTTCTTATTAGGTATAAAATACCTAATCCATGTAAAAGTTTTATTTAAAAGCTTGTAGTTAATAACCAATTTTGGAACTCCTTGTTCCAATTCTGTAGCATTTTTAACATAAATTGCTAGTCAACTCCATGGGCTATTACTTTTCCTAATAAAACATTTCTTTAAGAGATAATCTATTTCCTTTTTATAGATCTTTGCCTTGTCCCCATAGTTATTGGCCAAGTCTAAATAGGAATTTAACTTTTATCAAAAGTTGCTTCATATGGTAATTCTATCATATACCTTTTCTTATTCCAAAAGGTTGTAGGAATCTCGACACAAACTGCTATTTCTAACATTCTTTGGATTTTCCTTATTTTTTACTTGAATAATAGGATATCCTTATACTAACATGAAGGATTGCTTGTATTATTAGTAGATTTTACATGAAATGGGCTTAGTAGTTATTGAAACACAAAGATGTATAGAACACATATAGAAACACACTAATGAAAAGAAGATAATAAAGGCAAGAAGAGAATACTTACATAAATAAAGCTTTTATTGAACATCAAATGCCGTTACAAAGTTTTGTTACAATGGGAGGAGGAGGAGGAAAGATATTACAAAAGAGAGAGAGAGAAGCAAATTGGACTTTGCCTCCCTTAACCTATGGGAAGTCTATTTATACATGGAAAAAGGTGGTAACCATCCTAAGAGAAATCTACTTTTTTAAGTGGAATGTCCATTATTTTCCACTATCCTCCACTTGTGCTAAAATAGCTTTATTAAAGTTGGCCCATTTCATCTATTTTCCTTAAAGTAGCCTTATTAGATATAGGATACCTAATCCATCTAAAGGCCTTATTTAAAGACTTGTAATTAATAACTAATCTTGGAACCTCTCATTCCACTTCTGTAACATTTTCAACATAAAATATTGGGCAACTCTAAGGGTTGTTACTTTTTCTAATAAGCCATTTTTTAAGGAGATCATTTATTTCTTTTCTACATATCTCTAAATGCCTTGGCCTCATGGCTATTTGATGTGAAAAATCCCAAAAGACATGGCTTAGGGACCCAACACACACAAGGAATCAAAGAATATCCAGATAAGCAAAATCATATTTTAATGACGTAAATCCTAAACACAAAATTCAAAGGAACACACACTTAGGGTATTTAAAAAGGATATGGACGCCACACACCAGAAAAGAAAGGAATTAGGAGTCATAAGTCAAGTTGAATGCCACAAGAAGAGGTACCTATTGATAAGTTTTGTAGTTCGTGAAAGAACCGAAGGTGAAAACCCTTGCTTTTTATTTCACTTAAAGTTGTTTGATGTTCTAGAGCTTACAAGAAGGTGCCTATTTATAGGCTAAGATAGCAATCCTAAAGAGGCATAAATTCCTATTTAGGACAAATCTTTATTTAGGAGGAACTCCTATCTAGGACAAATTCTTACATAGAAAACTTTCATTTTTATTGATGTGGAAAACCCCAAAAACATATGGCTGAGGGACCTAACACACACAACGAATCAAAGAATAATAAGGAAAGCTAAATCAGACTTTAATAACGTAAACCCTAGACCCAACATTCAAAGGAACATGGACTTAGGGTATTTAAAAAGGATATGGATGCCACACACTAGAAAAAAAAAGGAATTAGGAGTCATAAATCAAGTTGAATGCCACAAAAAGAGGTACTTGTTGATAAGTTCTGTAATTCTCAAAAGAACTGAAGGTGAAAACCCTTGCTCTTTTTTTCTCTCAAAGTTGTCTAATGTTCTAGAGCTTACAAGAAGGTGCCTATTTATAGGCTAAAATAGCAATCCTAAAGGGACATAAATTCTTATTTAGGACAAATCTTTATTCAGGAGGAACTCCTATCTAGGAAAAATTTCTACTCAAAAAACTTTCATTTTTATTGATGCAGAAAACCCCAAAAACACGTGGCTTAGGGACCCAATGCACATAACAAATCAAAGAATAACTAGGAAAGCTAAATCAGGCTTTAATAACACAAACCTTAGACCCAACATTCAAAGGAACATGAAGCTAGGGTATTTAAGAAGAATATGGACACCACACTCCAGAAAAGAAAGTAATTGAGAGCAATAAGTTGGGTTGAACGCCACAAGAAGAAGTACCTTTTGATAAGTTCATTAGTTCTTGAAAGAACCAAAGGAAAAAACCCTTGCTTTCTATTGCACTCAAAATTGTCTGATGATTTAGAGCATACAAGAAGGTGCCTATTTATAGGCTAAGATAGCAATCTTAAAGAGGCATAAATTCCTACTTTAGGAAAAATCTTTACTTAGGAAGAATTCCTATCTAGGGACAAATTCTTACACAAATAATAAACTCTTAATTATGAGTGAAGGCTATTACTTAGTTCTTACCCATCAATTACTCTAATCATATTAATAAAGCCTAAACTCTCTTTCAAGCTTGAATTCGCACCATTTGAAGCTTGGTTGGCTTGAATATCCTTAATCAGCCCATTTAGTGCTTCTTTCATCTTTTTGGCTGTAGTTCATGTTATTGGGCCTTTTGGAATGTGCAATAGGCCTCTTGCATTGTTTAAAGCCTTCCACTTATCATCTTTAAGGTTCTCATCATTCCCCCTCTCCTCGAAAGGATTTGTCCTTGAATCATCAAAAGGGGAAAGATTAGAAACATTAAATGTTGCACTCACATTATACTCACTAGAATGGTCCAACTTATAAGTATTGTCATTAATTCATGCTACAACTTGAAATGGACCATCTCTTTGAGGTTGTAGCTTTGAATGCCTCTAAGCTGGGAACCGTTCCTTACGCATCTGGGCCAAACCCAATCACCAAGTTCAAAGATTACCTTCTTTTTCCCTTTGTTGACATAGGATGCATATTTTTCAGTTCTTTTTTCCATATGTTGCCATACCTTCTCATGCAATTTTTTTACCATATCAGCCTTATGTTCACCATCTAAGCTAGCATACTCATTAATAGGTATAGGTACCAAATCCAAAGGTGTCAAGAAATTAAAACCATATACAATTTCAAATGGAAAGTAATTAGTAGCAAAATGAACACTCCTATTATATGCAAACTTGACATGCAGTAAACAATCTTCCCATGTTTTCAAATTCATTTGAATAATAGCATGCAAAAGAGTAGAAAGAGTTTGATTAACCACTTTAGTTTACCCATCAGTTTGTGGATGACAAGTAGTTAAAAACAATAGCTTAGTACCTAACTTACCATACAAAATCTTCCAAAAGTAACTTAAGAACTTTGTATCCTGATTTGAAACAATGCTCCACGGCATGCCATGCAAATGTACTACTTCTTTAAAGAATAAGTTATTCACATTACTTGCATCATCAGTTTTATGGCATGGGATGAAGTGTGTTATCTTTAAAAATCTATCAACAACAACAAATACAGAATCCTTACCCCTTTTTGATCGTAGAAAAACTAGTACAAAGTCCATAGATAAATCAACCTAGGGATGGCTAAGTATGGGAAAGGGGGTATACAGGCCGCGGGGTAAGACTCTAGATTTAGCCTATTTGCAAGTTATGCATTTCTCACACAACCTTTTAGCATCTTGTTTCATATGTGGCCAAAAGAAATGTTCAATTAGGACATCTAGGGCTTTCCTAACTTTAAAATGACCCTTTAGACCACCCTAATAAGCTTATCTCACAACCAATTGCCTCAAAGAACTTATAGGCACGCATAAATGATTTTCCCTAAATAAGAAACCCTTATGCCTATAAAACTTCTCAAAGATTGACTTCTCACATGCTCCATACACATTAGCAAAGTTAGGATTATTCATATATAAATCTTTAATATATTCAAATCCCAATAATTTTGCAGTAAGTGTACAAATTAGAGCATAGCTGCGAGATAATGCATCAACTATCACATTTTCCTTACCTTGTTTATATTTGATGATGTAGGGAAATGTCTCAATGAATTTGATCCACTTGGCATGTCTTTTGTTCAACTTTCCTTGTCCTTTGAAGTGCTTTAAGGATTCATGGTCAGTATGGATGACAAACTCCTTGGGCTAAAGGTAATGTTGCCATGTCCCCAAAGCCTCTACCAATGCATACATCTTTTTATAATAAGTAGGATTCAGGCTTCCTCCACTTAGCTTTTCACTAAAGTAGGCAATTGGGCACCTTTCTTGCATCAAAACAACTCCAGTGCCAACACCTAAAGCATCACACTTAATCTCAAAAGTTTTTGCAAAGTCAAGTTAAGCAAGTAAGGGTGCAAAACTTAATTTTTTCTTCATGCAATTAAAAGCCTTTTCTTGATCACTACCCCACCTAAAACTCATGTGCTTTTTGATAATCTCAATGAGTGGTGCAGTAATGGTGCTAAAGTCCCTAACAAAGTGTCTATAGAAACTAGCTAGACCATGAAAGCTACACACATCTAATGAGAACCTTAGAGGTGATGGGTGGAAGGCTTCAAAGGATGCAAGAGGTCCATTGCACATTCCAGAAGGCCCAATAACACAAGCTAGAGCTAGAAAGATGAAAGAAGCACTAAATAGGCTGATTAAGGATATTCAGGCGAACAAAGTTTCAAATGGTGCGAATTCAAGCTTAAAAGAGAGTTCAAGCCTTATTAATATGATCTGAATGGTACAAAAGAAACATTTCTTTAAGTTAGAATACAATTTCTCAGAATGTAAAACACATAAAATAGAATGTAATTGATCAAGATGCTTTTCTAGGCTTTTACTATACACCAAAATATCATTGAAATACACAACCAAAAATTTACCAATGAATAGACACAAAATATGATTCATTAGTCACATAAAAGTGCTTGGTGCATTTGTGAGACCAAATGACATAACAAGTCATTCATACAAACCATACTTAGTTTTGATTGAAAGCTATTTTCCACTCATCTCCCTCTCTCATCCTAATCTAGTGATATCCACTTTTCAAATCAATCTTAGAAAAGACACACAAACCATATAATTCATCCAACATGTCATCTAACCTAAGTATGGGGTGATGATACTTTACAGTGATTTTGTTGATTGCTCGATAATCAACACACATCCTCTAAGTCCCATTTTTCTTGGGTACAAGTAGGACAGGAATAGTACAAACACTCATGCTTTCCTCACATATCCTTTTGAAAGAAACTCCTCAACCTGCCTTTGAAGTTCCTTTGTCTCCTCAAGATTACTCATATATGCTGGCTAGTTTGAGATGGATACATCAGGGATGAAATCAATTTTATGCTTAATTCCTCTCTTAGGTGGCAATCCACTGGGGACATCACCAGGGAATACATCTTCAAATTCTTGCAATAAAGCAGCAATAATACTAGGTAAAGACAGGTTAAACTTGCTAGTGTTAAAATAGCCTTTTTGTACAAAAGTACAATTATAGGCTGTTTGGCATAAAATGCTCTTTTGACATCACATTCTTTTGCATAGAAACTTTTTGTTTTCTTCTCTCTCTCCTGTGTCCTCACATTTTCTCCTCTCTTTTCTCTTTTTTTCAATCTCGCTTTTTTTGTTCACTCTCATTTTTAATCCTTAACTGATCCTTATAAGCTTGTTAAGGTGATAATGGTACAAGACTAACAAGTTTTTCATTCATTACAAAGAAATATTGATTCTTCAAGCCATCATGCATAACTCACCTATCAAACTACAATGGCATTCCTAATAAAATATAGCCTGCATACATAGGTATAACATCACATAAAACTTCATCATTGTACCTTCCGATAGAAAATAAGATAAATGGAGAACAAGGTGTAAAAAAAAAAACCAAAAAGGATATTAAGGCAAACAAATTTAATTAACTAAACTCACAAAAATCAGGATAGGGGGTTAGACCTAGAGGACAAACTTGGAGGACATAACAAGAAATGAGATGGCAAAATTGGAGTTGAGCAAAAAAACTATATTATTATTGTGGCCAATATGACCAAACTATTTAAATTTTATTAATAACATGAATTTGATGCCTTTTCTTTTTGTTTCTCCTTTTCTTTTCTTTTTTTTCTCTTTTTTTGTTCCTCTTTTTTTGTTTTTTTTTTTTTACTTAACACAAAACAATATTAGAACTCTTGGAGACAACAATTGGAATTAAAATTAGAATGTTTATGATAGTTATGATCTCAAACAAATGAGCAAAGTGAGAAGGGTTACAAATGGATAGATTAATGCATTTGAATGGTAACGCACTTAATAAACAAACTAAACAAAAATAAATAAATCACAAGGTAGAAAATTAAAGAATGAGTTGATCCAACTTGATCTAGAACCAAGCTTTGATACCAACTATGAAGATATGCATTAATGACCTCTTAAGGTTTTCATCTACATATAATTCTTGAATTTTTTGTTTCATTTTATGTTTATTAGAATAATGCCTTATCTTTTTTCATTTATAATAAACAATCATTTTCTTTTTCTTTTTTGGTAGAATAGGCCTTTTCTTTTCTTTTGATTTTCCTTTTTCATAAAAGAATTTCTTTTGAGGTATGGGTTTATAACACCATTTCTTAAATTTTGTAGATATCTCATAGATGGATAACCCATTTGTTCACAAAAATCTCTTAAGGCTCTTTTGCCTAGAGCTTTTTAATTTTGCAATTGCCTATGTAGTTTTATTTTATTATACAGTTTAACTCCTTTACCTACCACTTTAGTAGCTAATTCTTTATATGTGCAATTAGAGTAATCAATAACTCCACCACAATAAGATTTTAACTTTTTTTTTTTTACTCTTTTTACTCTTTTAGAAAATAGGGTAGGTAATTTAGACAAAAACTTTTCTTTCAAAAAAATACTTTGGTTATCTTCTCTAATAAAACTTTAGAGAAGAAGACATCTTTGTACCACCAAAATTGGGACAAATTCGAATATCTCAAATTGATGAGTTATTCATATGTCTTGTCTACCAATAAGGTGACTAAACCAATAAAAAGATTAGTAATTACATAAATTAGTGCATTAACACTATTTGAAGTTTGCACACCTTGTTCTATTTTAATTGCATTAAATATTTGAACTTTAGCTTCATTGGTTAAATAAAAATCCCACTAGCCATTAAACTATTTAGTAAATTCATTTACTATAAATCTTACTATTTGGGGGTTAGAATTACCTCCCTTAGTTTTTGCAACAGTAGCAAACATCATCATATAATGTAGAAACAGATCATGCAGTTACTAATCATTTTACTTAACTCCCTGAAAATCAAATTCCTACAAGGCCTAACCCATAGCCATGGGGCCAAGGCATTTAGTGATTTGTAAAAAACAAATAGATTATCTATTAAAAAAAGGGTTTATTAGAAAAAGTAATAATCCTTAGAGTTGCCTAGCATTTTATGTTGAAAATGCTATTAAAGTGGAATGAGGGGTATAAAGATTAGTTATTAATTAAAAGCCTTTAAATAAAGTCTTAAGATGGATTATGTCTCCTATACCTAATAAGAATGATTTGCTTAATAGGTTTTATGAAACCCAATTATTTTCAAGATTTGAAATCCTATACTTAATAAGAAAGATTTGCTTAATAGACTTTATGAAGTCTAAGTATTTTCAAAATTTGTCATGAAATATGGCTATTGGAAGATTCAGATTCACGAGAAAGATAAATATAAAACAACATTTATAGTACCATTTGGGCATTATGAATGGAATGTAATGCCTTTTGGGTTAAAAAATGCACCCTTTGAATTTCAAAAGATTATGAATTAAATATTTAATACTTATGTAGCATTTTCTATTGTTTATATTGATGATGTGTTAGTATTTTCTAACACAATAAAACAACTTTTTAAGCATTTAACCTATTTTTAAAGGTTATTAAAAAAGCTAAATAAGCCATATTGGTTAAAGGTTGAAGTTATTCCAAACTAAGGTTAGATTCCTTGGTCACATAATTGAAAATGGTACTATTATTCCTATTAACCAAGCAATTGAGTTTGTCTCTAAATTTCATGATGAAATTAGAGAAAAGCAACAATTGCAAAGGTTTTTAGGATGTTTAAATTATATTTCATAATTTTATAAGGAATTAGTTTATGATACTGAGCTTTTATTTGGAAGATTAAAGAAAAATCCTTTTGAATGGATAGATGAGCATACTAAGGTAATTAAGAAAAATAAAATTAAGAACTAAAGAACTGCTAAGTTAAACTCTTCCTTAAAGGTACAGTTGCATGAGAAAAAGAAGTCGAAAAACTTCATGACGACACATATGAGTGAACTTTGGATAAATCCATCATATATCCTTTCATTCCTAAGCATATATACTTTTTATATGATATGGAAAATAATTATGCTTAGCTTAAACCTAATGAGGTTGCACTTGTTTATCTTAAAGATGATGTGTATCCTTAAACTAATGTAAAGGATTGTCTGTATTATTAGCACATACTTCTTGAAACAGGTTCAGTGGCTATTGAATCTATATAAAGAGGATTTAGTTATGGCTTTAGAGATTGGGCCTATGACAAATTTAAGTTAAAGAAAATTCTTTATCCAAAAGATTGGTAAGTTAATCTCTTTGGTTACCATGAATTAAAAGAATGGTGGAAGGTTAAAACTTAGGATTACTTTGATTATATTGAAGCATGGGAAACAAGGTTTCTATTTTTGTTTGAAGGGCTCATTCACAAAAAAATGATCATGAAATTAATTTATGTGTTTATGCCAAACATTATATTCATTGCAACAATTACATCCTTACACTTTTTGTACTTTAAATCCATGGAATTCCATCAAATAAAGGAGTCATTGATCTTAACTAGCTTTTTTTTAGGTATTGAATAGTTCAAATTTCAAGAATGAGGTTGTCACTTCATTTAACTAACTAGTTTCATCTTTCATTGCAAGGACTCAAGCATACGAAATGAACTTTTTTGACTACACCAAATAGTGTTTTCTTAGTGACAACAACGTTCATACACCCTCAGTACTCTAACAATCTTTAATCAAAAAATGAGCTATTGATTTTGATTAGCTTTTCTTGCATGTAATTCTTAAAGGAAGAGATTATTAGACAAAGGAGTTTGAAAGGCAAGTTAAGGAGCTTATGGCAATCTGTGTGTAGTTCTAGTATTGCTTATACCTAAGAAAGGTGGGACTTGAGGGATGTGCATTAACTGTAAAGTGGTTAACAAAACCACTATATTAGCATTAGAGCTATTTTAATGCAGGTGATGATTGGAGGACAAATCCTTTTGAGGAGAGGGAGAATGATGAGATCCACAAAGAAGTTGATACATAGAGGGCTTCTAAGAATCCACTGAGTATTCAAGAAAGGCCAATGATATGTTTAAGAGCTAAAAGGATGAAAGGAGCACTTAGCAAGTTGATTGAAGAAGTTTTCACCAAAGAAGCCAATTCAAGCTTGAAGGGTGGCAAAGCATACCTTAATGTAGGCCCAGGCTTTATTAATTCTATAAGGATGTTGAATGGGCTTGTGTGTGAAGTGATTGTAAGTGTTTATACCACAATCCCTAAAAAATAGGAGTAGACTTGTTGTCATCCTCCTTAAGAAGTTTGTCTTGATCTCTAGAGTTCTTAATTTAGCCTATAAATAGGCTTGATTTCATTGTTAAAAGGAGCAAATCATTAGGTAAAATAAAAGTAAGAATTTTCTCTTTTGGTTATTTTAAGAACTAAAGAACTTATCAACAACTAATTCTTTTTATGGTGTTCAATCCAGCTTATGACTCCCAAAGTTCATTCTTTTCTAGAGTGTGGTGTCCATCTCTTTCTTTATACCTTAGATTCATGTTCCTTTAAACATTAGATTTAAGTCTTATATGATTGAAATCTGATTTAACTTTCTTGAGTTCTTGTTCAATTCCTAGTGTGTGTTGGGTCTCTAAGTCACATCTTTTGGGATTCACATTGGAAAGGAGAGAGGCTAGTAACCCTGATATGCTAGGTATGTAGTGGTTGGCCATATGGTGGGGTACCATTTTTCAGTAAATTGCACTTTAGTACCATATTTTTCAAATATCAATTCCTTGCAACACAAGACGAAGCCACATTAGATTCATCAAACATAAAAGTTATTGACAAGCTTGTAAATAGACTTTTGTAGATTGAATCCATTGAAGTCCATCAAACATAAAAGCCATTGTTCTTGATTAACTTTTCTCACATTGTTTGAATGGTTCATTTCTTAAAAGATAGGACTTTAACTTCATTTCTTTGTAAAAAGGCTTGTTGCCTTGCTGAATGGACTCATCAAAACAAATTGATTATGAAATGATCTTGTGTTTATATCAAACGTTTGATATAAAATGGTTAGTAATTGTATAAATTAGTGTAAATTTTCCCACCATCAGATATTAATTCGCCTTGCCAGCTATGAAACACGTCTCATGTCAACATCTAGGACATCAACCTATTTAACCATAATGGTGTAGTCCCATTTAATAATTCATGGAACATGATACTATGCTGCAAACATTAACAATGGGTCTTTAACCTCTTCATTTGCTTCACAAAACTGTTCATAAACAATCCTAACTTTATGGTGTAAGGTTAAATGATGTAAACCCCATTTGAAAAACTAGGTTTTAAACCAATTTGGAAATCTTTTTGGGTCATTCAGAAGATGTATTTGAATGAATGAACTAAATTTCCTTTACTTATTTTCATATAATAATGCCTTTTTCCCATGCATCGATATAATCAAAATAATTATAGGTTTTAACCTTCTACCATTCTTTCAACTCTTTGTAGCCAAAGAGATCCCCTCGCCAATCTTCTAGATAAAGAATTTTCTTTTTTCTAATTTTGGTGTAGGCCCAATCTTTGAAGCTATAACTAGATCCAATTTTAAATCCTCTTTTGATGGTTTCAAACCTATAATTATTTTGATTATATTGATGCACGGGCTCATCCTTTGAACTCAAAAGAAGAAAAAGGTAATCAAGATTGATGACTCCTTTGTTTAATGGAATTCAATTGATTTAAAGTGCTAAAGTTGTAACGATGTGCTTATCACAAATGACCTTTTTATTTGATGAAATTTAATGGATTTAGTGTGCCAAGTGAGTCCTGTTAGAAGCAATGATGTCATTATATCTAGTAATTTTTCTTTTGATGTACTTTATCAGGTTTTGAATAATTGTTTTGGATTACTAGATACCCAGGGTCCCGGTGGAGCCTTTGGACCATTTAGGCTTATTATCTCCTTGGTTGTGTAGGCACCAGCTTCAAAAAAATTAAACTTTTCCCACCAACAAATATTAATTTGTTTGGCTATCCATGGGACATGTTTTACATCCATGTCTAGTATACTAACTTACTTAGTCATAATGGTATAATCCCATTTGATAATCCATGAGACATGGTAAAAAGAGGCAAATAATAGTAAAAGGTCTTTAAACAAAACTATTCATAAGCAGTTCTTATCTTGTTTGGTAAAGTAATGGGATGTATCCCACTTGAAAAATGAAGTTTTAAGCCAGTTAGGAAATTTCTTTGGATTATTCAGAAAGTGAATTTGAATGAACCAACTAAATTTCTTTTACCTATTTTCATATAACAAAGGTCTTTTCCATGCTTCAATATAGTCAAAATAATGTCAAAATAATTATAGAATTTAACCTTCAACCATTCTTTAAGATCCTTGGTAGCAAATAAAAGTCCTTGCCAATTTTTAGGATAAAGAATTTTCTTTATTTTAAATTTGGCATATGCCATTCTTTATGGTTGTAGCTTGTACTAGTACCTCATTCTATAGGTTCAATAACCACTGAGCCCATTTCATGTCAAATCTACTAATAATACAAGTAGTCCTTCATGTTAGTATGAGGATATCCTATTTTTAAGTTAAGATACAAAAATACAAAGAATGTTAAAAACAGTAGTCTGTGTCGAGATTCCTACAACTTTTTGGAATAGGAAAAAGACATATGGTAGAATTACCATATGAAGTGACTTTTAGTGAAAGTCAAATTCCTACTAAGACCTGGCCCATAGCTATGGGACAAAGGCATTTAGAGATCTATAAAAAGGAAATAGATGATCTCTTAGAGAAATGACTTATTAGCAAAAGTAATAGTCCTTGGAGTTACCTAGCATTTTATGTTGAAAATGCTGCAGAATTGGAATGAGGAGTTAAATTTGCTTCTCTCTCCCTCTTTTGTAATATTTCTCCTCCTCCCTCTTTTAATGAAAACTTTATTTTTGTAAGTATTCTTTTCTTACCTCTATTAGCTTCTTTTCATTAGTGTGTTTCTATACATGTTCTATACATCTTTGTGTGTGATTCTTTCTATTTTGTTGCAGGCTATTATTCAAATGAATTTGAATAAGTGGGATGATTGTTTGCCATATATAGAGTTTGCATATAATAGGAATGTTCATTCTACTACTAGTTACTCCATTTGAAATTGTGTGTGGTTGTAATTCTTTTCCTTTTTTGGACTTGATGGATTTATCCAAAGCTCGCTCATACATGTCATCATGAAGTTTATCAACTTCTTTTTCTCATGCAACTATACCTTTAGCAGGTAAATCAATCAACTTTGCTGAGAATTAAGGCCCTTGTATTAGAGGCCTTTTACTCATTTTTTAGTTCCCTGAAAAAATTTACGAATTAGGAAATTTGGTAAAGAATTACAATTTCCTTTAATAAACTCAATATCAAAGTCAAACACAAAATGTATTCCTTACCATTTTGCAAAGATTTGTTTGGAGGTGAGGTTTTTAACATCTTTAGTAAGGATATCCTATGCTGCCTTACAATTAATTCTTAAAAGGAATTTCCAATTTAACAGATCACTTTCAAATTTTCAAATACATAACACAGTAGCTAAGATTTCTTTTTTAATAGTGGAGTAATTAACTTTAGCTCCCTTCCAAACTCTAGCTAAGATTTTTGGAACAAATAAGTTGTTCTTTTGAATTAATCCTTTGCTTAAGGATTTCTCCATAACCTTTATCTAATAAATCAATTTCAACTATTTTAAAAGCATCAAGATGAGGAAGAGTTAAACATGGCAGTTCTTTGGAGTGAACCATTCAAACCAGCAATAAAAGAAGTGATAGACTCATCCTTTAGGAAGTGAACCATTCAAACCAATAAGAACATGTTTGTTGTATATAATGTTCGGTGACACAAAAGTTAACTTCACTATCATTTTGTGTAAATAAGTTCATGCAATAAAATGAGAAGCAACAAAGTTAATCAAGATCAGTGTCTCCCTTACTTCATGAAATTCAATGGATTAAAGTTGTAAAGATGTGTTTTTCATAATGAATATAATGTTAACAAAGGAGTCATTGCAACGAAAGGAAGAGCCTTGTTAGCAAGAAATGAAGAGATGATCTCATTATTCAGGAATTAAATCTCTCAATATCTGAAAAAAAAAAAAAAGCTAATCAAGACCAATGACTAGCATGTTTGATCGAATTCATTGCATTCAGTGTGCTATAGAAGTTAATTTCATGAACATATCGTGGGAATGAGCTATTGTAATGAAAGGAGAAACCTTGTTAGCAAGAAATGAACTAACGGTCTAACCTATTCAGCTAATAGTTGAATTTAAGCTGTGCTTCATGATGAAAAGCTTTATTACTTAACTCTAACCTATTAAACACTCTAATCTTATTAATGAAGCCTTAGTCCTTTTTCAAGTTTGAAATCAAGCCATTTGTTACTTAGTTGGCTTGAATATTTTCAATTAGGCTATTTAGTAGTACTTTCATCTTTTTAGCCCTTTGTGAATTCTTAATGGATACTTCAAAGCCCTCCATGCATTGTAATTTGGAGGAGGCAAAAGAGTTGCAACGACAAGTAACTGGGTTGTTAAAGAAGGGTTATAAGAGAGAGAAAAAAATATATAAAGAAATGGGAGAGTATGTGTCAACAATGTATAAAAAGAGAAATGTGGGGAGAGTGTTAATGGAGAAATTATTGGGAGAGAGTTAAGAGAGAACTATAACAAAAGCGTAATGTGAGGAGAGAAAAGAGAGTAAAGTGAATAGGGAGCAAAGGTGTGAAGAGATTACATAAAAATGTGTGGAAAGAGAAGAGAGTAGAGGGTGGCAAGAGATTAAAGAAAGAAAATGTGGGGACAAAATGATCATGATATTAGATTTTGTGCCTACACCAAACATTAGATTCATCGCAATAGGCATGTTAATAAACAATTGGTAGTCTGATCCATTGAAGTCCAACAACAATAGAAGTCATTAATCTTGATTAACTTTTCTCACATGCTTTGAATTGTTTGTTTGTTAAAAGATGAGATTGTCACTTCATTTCTTACTAACAAGACTTCTCCTTTCATTGTAAGGAGCAACTCTGATGAGAACCATGGAGATGATGGGTGGAAGGCTTCAATAGATGCAAGAAGTCCATTGCCCATTCCAGAAGGCCCAATAACAACACAAGCTAGAGCTTCAATGGATGCAAGAGGTCCATTGCACATTCTAGAAGGCCCAATAACACGAGCTAGGGCCAAAAAGATTAAAGAAGCACTAAATGGGCTGATTCAGGACATTCAAGCCAAGCAAGCTTCAAATGGTGCGAATTCAAGTTCTAAAGAGAGCCCAGGCCTAATTAATATAATTGGACTACTTAATGGGTCAGACTAAGTGATAGCATTCACTCCTAAATAGGAGTTCATTGTATGTGCTGGAATTAGTCCGAAATTCCTCCAAAATAGGGATTTCTCCTAAATAGGAATTTGCCTCTTTAGGATTGCTATCTAAGCCTATAAATAGGCACCCCTTGTAAGCTTTGGAAATTAGACAACTTTTAGTGAAATAGAAAGCAAGGGTTTCTCCCTCGGTTCTTTTAAGAACTAAAGAACTTATCAAGAGGTTATCCTTCTTGTGGCGTTCAAATCGACTTATCACTCCCAATCCCTTTCTTTTCTGGAGTGTGGCGTCCATATCCTTCTTGAATACCCTAAGTTTGTGTTCCTTCGAATATTGGGTCTAGGGTTTGTGTTATTAACTCTGATTTAGCTTTCCTGGTTGTTTTTGATTCATTGTGTGTGTTGGGTCCCTAAGCCACGTCTTTTTGGGGTTTTCCGCATCAGTTGGTATCAGAGCCTGGCTCTAAATCAGGTTGAATCCACTCACTCTTCAATTTTCTACCTTGTGAGTTATTTATTTCGATTCAATTTGTCTATTACAATTCAAATGCACAAATCTGTTTACTTGCAATCCTTCTCAACGTGCTAATTTCAATTCCAATTGCTGTATCTAAGTGTTCTACTGTTGTTTTGTGTTGAGCAAAAGAAAAGGGAAAAAGAGAAAAAAAAAAAAGAAGGATCAATGAAAAAAAAAAAAAAACAAAGAAAGAAAAAGAACAAGAAAAAAGAAGAAGAAAGGAAACATCAAATTCAAGTTATTGATAAAGTTAACAATTTGGTCATATTGGCCACAATAATAACAAAGTTTTCTTGCTCAACTCCAATTCTGCCATCCACTTTCCTATCTTGTTATCCAAGTTTGTCCTCTAAATTTAACTTCCCTTATCCTGATTCTTTTTGTGAGTTTGTTTGCCTTGATATCCTTTTTCGTTTTTTTGATTCCTTGTTCTCCAATTTGTTCAATTCTACACCATTTATCTTATTCTGTTCAAAATCAATACTCTTGATTTACCTTCTTTAGTTCTTTATAGAGCTGAAAGGAGAAATCCGAGTGGTAAAAGGCAAGAGTGAAAGTTCATATAAAGAAAAAGCCATAAAGAGTGTAAACACGAGAGAGTGTGACACCTTCTTTTGAGTGAAACACGTGAGGGAGTGCTCTATGAGGTATCTTATTATTTTGTGTAGAAGTAATACTATGACATCCAAAGACAAAGGTGCAGCTCAGGAGGGAGCTGGTGATGTGTCCTTCATGATCAAAGCTATGCAACAACAATTTGAGCGTATGAATACCAGATTTGATGATATGAGGGAGAGGATGGAGGAGCAATCTAATACTATAGCAGAGTTGCAAAGGAGGCATGGGAGTATGAGGCTCCTAAAGCAAGAAGGCAGTTGAGACGTGCCTATGACCATGAAGATGATGTAGAAGATGATGAAATTGATGATCAAACTACTATGGTCCGAACTGCTAACAATAGAAGGGATCAAAGAGAATTTGGGAGGCAAGGCACCTATGACCATAATTTGGGCAGTATTAAAATGACACTTCCTCCATTCCAAGGTAAGAATGATCCTGATGCATACCTAGAATGGGAGAAGAAGGTTGAATTGGTTTTTGATTGCCACAACTATTCTGAGGAGAAAAAAGGTAAAGCTTGCTGCAGTTGAATTCACTGATTATGCTATTATTTGGTGGGATCAACTTGTTTTGACTAGGAGAAGGAATCGTGAGCGGCCTATTGATACATGGGAGGAGATGAAGGCTATCATGAGGAGGAGGTTTGTCCCTAATCACTATTACAGGGAGCTGTACCAAAGGCTGCAAGGGCTCACTTCAGGGCACCAAAGTGTGGAGGATTACCACAAGGAGATGGAGATTACCATGATTCGGGCGAATGTAGAAGAAGATAGAGAAGCAACAATGGCTCGATTTCTGCAAGGGCTAAATGGGGACATAGCAAACGTGGTTGAATTGCAACACTATGTGGAATTAGAAGACATGGTACACATGGCCATGAAAGTTGAAAGGCAACTCAAACGAAAGGGTTCCACACGGTTTGGGCAGAACTCAGGATCTACCTCATCTTGGAAGCCAAATTGGAATAAAAGGGACGAGATGACCAACTACAAGTCCAAAGCCGAGCTATCCAAGTACAGAGAATGTGGGTTCTAGCAAGGAGGCAGGTAATTCTGACCCCCACCCAAGTAGAAATAGAGATGTTAAATGTTTTAAGTGTTTGGCAGGGTCACATTGCATCTCGATGTCCAAATAAGCGTGCAATGATTTGAGAATAATGGTGAAGTTGAAACTGAAAGTGAATCAGATTGATGATTCTATTGCCATCATCAGAGGGTGAAAGTGATGGAGAGGAGTATCCAGTTAATGGAGTAGCTTNTCACCTACCTATTTTCTGAAAGAGTAAATAACTAGGATAAAATCCTATCATAGTGGAGTTATTGATTACTCACTAATTACACCACATTGGAGAATTAGCTAATGAAGTTGATGTAAAACCCTAAAAAGACATGGCTTAGGGACCCAACACACAAGAATCAAAGAACAGTTAGGAAAGCTAAATCAGACTTTAATTATGCAAACCCTAGACCCAACATTCAAAGGAACATGACTTATGGTATTTAAGAAGGATATGGGCGCCACACCTAGAAAAGAAAGGAATTAGGAGTGATAAGTCAATTTGAATGCCATAAGAAGAAGTACCTCTTGATAAGTTCTTTAGTTCTTAAAAGAACCGAGAGAGAAACCCTGCTTTCTATTTCACTCAAAATTGTCTGAATTTCTAGAGCTTACAGGGATGCCTATTTATAGGCTAAGATAACAATCTTTAAAGAGGCACAAATCCTACTTAGGAAAAATCCTTATTTAGGAGGAATTCCTATCTAGGGACAAATTCTTACACAGACAATAAACTCCTATTTAGGAATGAATGCTATTACTTAGCCTTGACCCATTAGGTACTCTAATCATATTAATAAGGCCTGAACTCTTTTTCAAGCTTGAATTCTCACAATTTGAATCTTGGTTGGCTAAATGTCCTTAATCAGCCATTTAGTACTTCCTTCATCTTTTTGGCTCTAGCTCGTGTTATTGGGCCTTCTGGAATGTGCAATGGACCTCTTGCATCCTTTGAAGCCTTCCACCCATCATCTCTAGGGTTCTCATCATTCCTCCTATCCTCAAAAGGATTTGTTCTCAAATCATTGCCTTGTTATACTTGATGATGTAGGGAAAGGTTTGAATGAATTTGATCCACTTAGCATGTCTTTGTTCAACTTTTCTTGTACAAGTAAGAGAGGTACTGCACAAGGACTTAGACTTTCCCTCACATATCCTTTCCAAATAAGTTCCTTAACTTGCCTTTGAAGCTCCTTTGTCTCCTCGGGATTACTCCTAGTTGCTGGCTGGTTTGGGATGGATGAGCTAGAGATGAAATCAATTTGATGCTCAATTCCTCTCTTAGGTGGCAATCCACTTAGGATATCATCAAGGAATACATCTTAAAATTCTTCTAATAGAGCACAACAACACTAGGAAAGATAGGTCAAACTTGTTAGCGTTAAAATAAACCTCTTTGTACAAAAGTAGGGATTATAAGCTGTTGCATAAATGCTCTTTCAACATCACGTTCTTTTGCATAGAAACTTTCTGTTTTCTCTCTCTCTTGTGTCCTCACATGTTCTCCTCTCTTTTCTCTTTTGGTCAACCTCTCTTTTTGTTCACTCTTACTTTAACCTTGACTGATCCTCATAAGCTTATTGGGGTGATAATGGTACAAGAGTGGACTGGTTTTTCATTCATTACAAAAGAATATCGATTCTTGAAGCCATCATGCATGACTCGCCTATCAAACTGCCATGGCCTTCCAAATAGAATATGGTCCACATGCATAGGTACAACATCACATAAAACTTCATCATGGTACCTTCCGATAGAAAATGACATGAGCACTTACTTATCTACCTTGACTTCACCACTTTTGTTCAACCATTGAAGCTTGTATGGCCTAGGATGCTTCATAGTAGGTAAATTCAGCTTCTCAACCATAGTTATGCTAGCAACATTAGTGCAACTCCCACCATCAATAATCATACTACATACCCTGTCATTGATGAGACACCTCGTCTAAAAGATGTTAACTCGTTGCACCTTAATTTCTTCCTTCACTTGCACATTTAATGCTTGCCTTATGACAAGAGCAACTCCATTACCAGATACTCCTCTCCATCACTTTCACCCTCTAATGATGGCACAGAATCATGATCTGATTCACTTGTAGTTTCAAGATCACTGTAGTTGGACATTGAGATGCAATGTGACCCCTGCCCAAACACTTAAAACATTTAACATCTCTATTTCTACTTGGTTGGGGGTCAAAATTACCTGCCTCCTTGCTAAAACCCATATTCTTGTGCTTGGAGAGCTCAGCTTTAGACTTATAATCGGCCTTCTTATCCCTTTTACTCTAATTCAGCTTCCAAGATGATGTAGAACCCGAGTTCTGCCCAAACTGTATGGAACCCTTTCATTTAAGTTGCCTTTCAACTTTCATTGCCATGTGCACCATGTCTTCTAATTCTACATAATGTTGCAATTCAACCACGTTATGTCTCTATTTGGACCTTGTAGAAATCAAGCCATGGTTGCCTCTCTATCTTCTTCTACATTTGCCCTAATCCATGGTGATCTCCATCTCTTTGTGGTAGTCCTCCACACTTTTGGTGCCTTGAGTGAGCCCTTGCAGCCTTTGGTACAACTCCCTGTAATAATGATTAGGGATAAACCTCCTTCTCATGATAGCCTTCATCTCCTCCCATGTATCAATAGGCTGCTCATGATTCCTTCTCCTAGTCAAAACAAGTTGATCCCATAAAATAATAGTATAATCAGTAAATTCAACAGCAGCAAGCTTTACATTTTTCTCCTCAAGAATAATTGTGGCAATCAAAAACCAATTCAACTTTCTTCTCCCATTCTAGGTATGTATCAGGATCATTCTTAACTTGGAATGGAGGAATTGTCATTTTATACTCTGCCCAAATCATGGTCATAGGTGCCTTGCCTCCCAAATTCTCTCTAAATCTCTACTATTGTTAGTTGTTCATCATCAAACTCATCATCTTCTACATCATCTTCATAGTCATAGGCATGTCTCAATTGCCTTCTTGCATTAGGAGCCTTATATTCCCCATGCCTCCTTTGCAACTTTATTATTGTATTAGCTTTGCTCCTCCATCCTCTGCCTCATATCATCAAATCTGGTATTCATGCACTCTAATTGTTGTTGCATAGCTTCCTGAGTTGCACCTTTGTTTTTGGATGTCATAGTATTACTTCTACACAAAATAATTAGAATACCTCATAGAACACTCCCTCGTTTTTACACTTTTCATTGCTTTTTCTTTATATGAACTTTTACTCTTGCCTTTTACCGCTTGGATTTCCCATTTCAGCTTGATTTAGAGTCAGGCTCTGATACCAATTGATGTGGAAAACCCTAAAAAGACATGACTTAGGGACCTAACACACATAAAGAATCAAAGAATAGCCAGGAAAGCTAAATTAGACTTTAATAACACAAACCCTAAACCCAACATTCAAAGGAACATGAACCTAAGGTATTTAAAAAGGATATGGATGCCACACTCTAGAAAAGAAAGGAATTGAGAGTGATAAGTCAATTTGAATGCCACAAGAAAAAGTACCACTTGATAAGTTCTTTAGTTCTCAAAAGAACCAAGGGAGAAAAACCCTTGCTTTCTATTTCACTTAAAATTGTCTGATTTTTCTAAGCTTACAAGGGATGCCTATTTATAGGTTAAGATAGCAATCCTAAAGAGGCATAAATTCCTACTTAGGGCAAATCCTTATTTAGGAGGAATTCTTATCTAAGGACAAATTCTTACACAAACAATAAACTCTTATTTAGGAATGAATGCTATTACTTAGCCTTAACCCATTAGGTACTCTAATCTTATTAATAAGGCTTGGACTCTCTTTCAAGCTTGAATTTGCACCATTTGAAGCTTGGTTGGCTTGTATGTCCTTAATCAACCCATTTAGTGCTTCTTTCATCTTTCTGGCTCTAGCTCATGTTATTAGGCCTTTTGGAATGTGAAATAAACCTCTTACATCCTTTAAAGCTTTCCACCCATTACCTTTAAGGTTTTCATTAGAAGTGGTAGTTGAAGGAGTTAAACTCTATAATGAAACAAAACTACATATGCAATTGCAAAATGAAAAACTCAGGGCAAAAAAGTCTTAGCAGATTTTGTGAATAAATGGTTATCCAGTTATGAGATATCCTCAAAAATTTAAGAAAAAGGGTTATAAACCTATACCTCAAAGAAATACTTTTATGAAAAAAGAAAATTAAAAGAAAAGAAAAGGCCCATTCAATTGAAAGAGAAAAAAAATGATTGTTTGTTATAAATGCAAAAAAGATAGGACATTATTCTAATAAATGTAAAATGAAATAAGAAATTCAAGAATTATCGGTAGATGAAGACCTTAAGAGGTCATTAATGCATATCTTCTTATCAAAAGACAAATATGAGGAATCAGAGTTAGAGATAGACCTACTTGAGGAAGAGACTACCTTCGATGAAGAATCTAATAATAGTTGTGATAGTTGATGCAACTATTATCAAGTTTTATGTAAAAGTAATAGTTTATTAGTCCTTATAAAAGAAGATAATCTGATATTAGATCTTATTGATAAAATTATAGATCCATAAGGAGAAAGATAATAGTTAGAAAAATATCTTCAACTATTTTGAAATGAGACTAAAGTTAAAGAACTAGAAGAAGATTACAATTTAAAAACTCTTATTTAGAGAGTCAAAAATAACCATTTTAGTTGAAAAACTATAAAAACAACAATAGAGCCTTCTATTAGAGAGCTTAAAGTTGAAATTAATCAGCTAAAATTTGAGATAAAAGGTATAAAAGAAAGAGTATCAGTACTAGAATCAGTGATATAAAAGGACAAAAATCCTTCAGATACCCCAAGTACTTCTTTAAAAGAAGAATTAAACACCCTTTAATACGTCAACCTAATTAATAGGGTTATTACCCATAAATGGCATACTTAAATTACCGTAGTAGTCATAAAAGAAAATATCTTTTCTACAGTAGATTTAATAGATTTAGGCACTAATATAAACTGTATTAATGAAGAGATAGTTCCTTCAAAATACTTTTAAAAAATAATAGAAGTGTTAAACATTATTGACAAAAGCAAGGTTATTATTAAATAAAAACTATCTCAAGCTACTATATGCAATGAAAGAATTTGTATTGAAATTCCATTTGTACTGGTTAAAAACCTATCACAAGATGTTATTTTGGAAAACCCTTTCTTGCATATGTTGTATCCTATCAAGGAGATTAGTGATAAAGGAATTTCCTCAAAAATATATGGAAAAATTATTAGTTTTAAATTTATATCTACTCCTCAATATAAAAAGATAGATTTACTTGAAAAAACAATAAGAAGAAGAGAGATTTATTCAATCTCTTTAAAATGAAATAAAAATAAACACTTACAAGAAAAAGTTAATACTCTTGTTATTCATGTTAGGATACAGGAAATACAAAAAAGCTAGAAATATTAGTATGTGTAGAGATTCCTACTGCCTTTTGGAATAGAAAAAAACATGTGGTAGAACTGCCATATGAAGCAACTTTTAATAGAAGTCAAATTCCTATTAAGACCCAACCTATAGCCATGGGGCCAAGGCATTTAGAGATCTATAAAAGAAAAATAGATGATCTCTTAAAAAAAGGGCTTATTAGAAAAAGCAAGAGCCCCTAGAGTTGCCCAGCATTTTATGTTGAAAATGTTGTAGAAGTGGAACGAGGGGTTCTAAGATTAGTTATTAATTACAAACATTTAAATAAGGCCTTAAAATGGATTAGGTATCCTATAACTAATATGAAAGATTTGCTTAATAGGCTTTATGAAACCTAAGTATTTTCAAAATTTGATATGAAATCTAGTTATTGGCAGATCTAGATTCATGAAAAAGATAAATATAAAATAGTGCTTAGGATACAATTTGGGCATTATGAATGGAATGTAATGCCTTTTGGGTTAAAAAATACACCCTTTAAATTTCAAAAGATTATGAATGAAATATTTAATACTTATACAACATTTACTATTGTTTATATTAATGATGTGTTAGTGAACACATCAATATCTGAATCTGTTAAGACTATTTTAGAAAAGATATATTATTTATTGACTATTACAATAATCTGAGTATGCTATTTATGGGTGCTAACCTGATCGATTAGGTTGACTTATTGGAGGGCTCTTAATTTTTCTTTTAAAGAAGCACTTGGAGTATCAAAAGGATCTTCGTCCTTTTCTATTATAGATTTCAGTACTAATACTTTTTCTTTTAACCCTTTTATCTCAAGTTTTAGTTGATTAATTTCATCTTTAAGCTCTCTAATTGAAGGTTCTATTGTTGTTTTTCTAGTTTTTCAACTAGAATGGTTATATTTGACTTTTTAAATAATAGTTTTTAAGTTGTAATCTTCCTTTAGTTCTTTAACCCTAGTCTTATTTCGAGATAAACGAAGATATTTTTCCAACTATTCTCTTTTTTCTATTGGATTTGTAATCTTATCAATAAGATCCAATACTAAATTATCTTTTTTTGTAAGAACTAATAAGTCATTAGTTTTACATAAAACTTTGATAATAGTTGTATCGACTATCACTACTATTATCAAATTCTTCTTTGGAGGTAGCCTCTTCCTCAAGCAAATCTACCTCTAACTTTAATTCCTTATATTTGTTTTCTGATAAGAAGATATGCATTAATGACCTCTTAAGGTCTTCATCTATTGATAATTCTTGAATTTTTTGTTTTATTTTACATTTATTAAAATAATGCCCTATCTTTCTGCATTTATAATAAACAATCATTTTCTTTTTCTTTTTCTATGGAATAAGCCTTTTCTTTTCTTTTAATTTTCCTTTTTCATAAAAGGATTTCTTTTAAGGTATGTGTTTATAACTCTTTTTCTTAAATTTTTTATGATATCTTATAGGTGGACATCTTTGTAACATCTAAATTGGGATAGATCCAGACACCTCAAATTAATGAGTTTTTCATATATCTTGTCTACCAATAAGATTGTTAAACCAATAAAATAATTAGTAATTTATAAATAAGTGTATTAACACTATTAGATGTTTGCATACCTTGTTCTATTTTAATAGCATTAAATATTTAAGCTTTCAATTCATTTATTAAATAAAAATCCCACTAACTTTTAAGTTGTCTAGTAAATCCATTTACTATAAATCTTGCTATTTGTGAGTCAAAATTACTTCCTTTAGTTTTTGCAGTAGTAACAAATATCATCATATAATGTAGTAGAATGAGAATTTGATTTTCTGACATCCTATCTAAATTCCATTCTATGATGCTTCTACCATTGTATTGTACATAATTGTACTTAGACTATTCCTCTAATAAGAGGTCAACCAGGGTAGGTCAAGGATAATATAATTTTGTAAGAATTTTATTAAAAGTCATCTTATTAATTTCCATACTTTACTTCTTACCAGAAGGTGATGGATCTTTTTTACCTAGGTTTTATTTTGATAAGAACATTTCTTAAATTTTATCCATATAATCTTTTGCCTCTATTTCTTCTTTTGTAATTTCTTCCTCTTTAATCCTAGGTTTTTTAACTTTTTAATTATTTCATCGACTAATTCTATTTTTTTAGAATTTTACCTAACATATTGCAATTTATTTCCTCTGATGACTTGGGTTTGAATAAAACCCTTTTTTTCATTTCTAGTTTAACCAAACAATTTAGAGCTTTCTAAGCTACTTCTTTTATCTTTTCTTCAACTCTATTAAGCTGATTGAGTTGCAACATTATGTGGAATTAGAAGACATGGTGCACATGACAATGAAAGTTGAAGGACAATTTAAACAAAAGGGTTCCATATGGTTTAGGTAGAATTTGGGTTCTACCTCATCTTGGAAGCCAAATTAGAGTAAAAGGGATGAGAAGGCCGATACAAGTGCAAAGCCAAGCTATCCAAGAGCAAGAATGTGGATTCTAGCAAGGAGGCAAGTAATTCTGATCTCCAGCCAAGTAGAAAAAGAGATGTTAAATCTTTAAGTGTCCAAATAAACATGCAATGATATTGAGAGGTAATGGTGATGTTGAAACTACAAGTGAATTAGATGATGATTATGTGCCATCATCAGAGGGGTGAAAGCAATGGAAAGGAGTATTCAGTTAATGAAGTAGGTCTCATCACAAGGTGAGCATTAAATGTGCAAGTAAAGGAAGAAAATGAGGTACAATGAGATAACATCTTTCATACGAGGTGTCTCATCAAAGATAAGGTATATAGTATGATTATTGATAGTGGGAGGTGTATTAATATGGCTAGCACAATTATGGTTCAAAAGCTAAATTTACCAATTATGAAGCATCCTACACCATATAAGTTTCAATGGTTGAATGCGAGTGGTGAAGTCAGAGTAAATAAGCAAGTGTTGGTGTCATTTTCTATTGAAAGGTACCATGATGAAGTTTTATGTAATGTTGTATCCATGCATGCAGGTCATATTTTATTAGGAAGGTCATGGCAATTTGACAGATGTGTTATGCATGATGGCTTCAAGAATCAATATTCCATTGTAATGAATGAAATAACCTGCCACTCTTGTACCATTGTCACCTCAACAAGCTTATGAGGATCAATTAAGGATGAAAGTGAATAGAAAAAAGAGATTGAAAAAAGAGGGATCATCAAAATGGAAAAGGTAGGAAAAAGCGTGAGGACACAAGAGAGAGAGAAGAAAACAGAAAGTTTCTACGCAAAAGAAAGTGATGATGAAAGAGCATTTTATGCCAAATAGCCTATGATCATACTTTTGTGCAAAGAGGCTTATTTTAGCACCAACAAGTTTGACCCATTTTTGCCTAGTCTTGTTATTTCTCTTTTGCAGGAATTTAAAGATGTATTCGCTAATGATGTTCCAAATGGATTGCCACCTAAGAGGGAAATTGAGTATCAAATTGATTTTATCCTTGGTGCATCCATCCCAAATTAACCAACATATAAGAGTAATGTTGAAGAGACAAAGGAGCTTCAAAGGAAGGTTGTGGAATTTATTTCGTGTTCCTTTAAATGTTGGGTTTGGGGTTTGTGTTATTAAAATCTAATTTAGCTTTCCTAATATTCGTTAACTCTTTGTGTGCATTGGGTCCTTAAGCCACTTCTTTTTTGGGGTTTTCCACATTAGTATAAGTCTTTGCAATGAAAGATGTAACTAGTCAGCTAAATGAAGTGGCAACCTTATTCTTCAAATTTGAACTATTCAATACCTATAATAAAAATAAAAAAAAAACTAGTTAAGATCAATGACTCTTTTATTTGCTGGAATTCCATGGATTTAAGGTACAAAAAGTGTAAGGATGCACTTGCTGCAATGAATATAGTGTTTGCTATAAACACATAAATTAATTTCATGATCACTTTTTGTAAATGAGCGCTTGAAATGAAAATAGAAACCTAGTTTTTTAGATATCAAGGAGCATCTCAATTCTTTTTAGGAACTTAACCATTCAAAATTTGTAAGAAAAGCTAATCAAGAACAATGAATTTGTTGTTTTATGGCATTCTGATGTAGAAACCCCCAAAAAGACGTGGTTTAGGGACCCAACGCATATAAGGAATCAAAAAACAACTAAGAAAGCTATATCAAAGTTTAACATAAACCCTAGACCCAACATTTGAAGGAACACAAACCTAGGGTATTTAAAAAGGATATGGATGCCACACTTTAGAAAAGAAAGGAATTAGGAGTGATAAGTAGATTGGAATGCCATAAGAAGAAATACCTCTTGATAAGTTTTTTAGTTCTCAAAAGAATTGAGGGAGAAAACCCTTACTTTCTATTTCACTCAAAATTGTCTGATTTTCCAAAGCTTACAAGGGGTGCCTATTTATAAGCTAAGATAGCAATCCTAAAGAGGCACAAATTCCTACTTAAGAAAAATCCTTATTTAGGAGGAATTCCTATCTAGGGACAAATTCTTACATAGATAATAAACTCCTATTTAGGAATGAATGCTATTACTTAGCCTTGACTCATTAAGTACTCTAATCATATTAATAAAGTCTGAACTCTCTTTTAAGCTTGAATTTGCACCATTTGAAACTTGGTTGGCTTGAATGTCCTTAATTAGCCCATTTAGTGCTTCTTTCATCTTTCTGGCTCTATCTCGTGTTATTGGGCCTTTGGGAATGTGCAATGGACCTCTTGCATACTTTGAAGCCTTCCACCCATCATCTCTAAGGTTCTCATCATTCCCCCTATCATCGAAAGGATTCGTCCTCGAATCATCACCTATATCAAAAGGGGAAAGATCAGAAACATTAAACATTGCACTCATATTATACTCACTAGGAAGGTCCAACTTATAAGCATTGTCCTTAATTCATGCTACAACTTGAAATGGACCATCTCCTCTAGTTGAAAACAATAGCTTAGTACCTAATTTACCCCATAAAGTCTTCCATAAGTAGCTTAAGAACTTTGTATCCTAGTCTAAAATGATGCTCAGTGGCATGCCATCCAAATGATAACCCGTACTAATGAGAACCTTAGAGATGATGGGTGGAAGGCCTTAAAGGATGCAAAAGGTCCATTGCGTATTTTAAAAGGCCCAATAACATGAGCTAGAGCCAAAAAGATGAAAGAGGCACTAAATGGGCTGATTGAGGACATTCAGGCCAACCAAGTTTCAAATGGTGTGAATTCAAGCTTGAAAGAGAGTCCAGGCCTTATCAATATGATTGGAGTACCTAATGGGTCAGGACTAAGTAATAGCATTCACTCTTAATTAGGAGTTTATTGTTTGTGTAAGAATTTGTCCCTAGATAAGAATTCCTCCTAAATAAGGACTTTTCTTAAGTAGGAATTTGTGCCTCTTTAGGATTGCTATCTTAGCCTATAAATAAGCACCTCTTACAAGCTCTAGAATATCAGACAATTTTGAGTGAAATAGAAGGCAAGGGTTTTCCTCCCTTGGTTCTTTTGAGAACTAAAGAACTTATCAAGAGGTACTTCTTCTTGTGACATTCAATTTGACTTATCACTTCCAATTCCTTTCTTTTCTAGAGTGTGACATCCATATCCTTCTTAAATACCCTAGGTTAGAACTCCTTCAAATGTTGCACTAGGGTTTGTGTTATTAAACTTTGATTTAGGTTTCCTAGTTGTTCTTTGATTCCTTGTGTGCATTAGGTCCCTAAGCCACATCTTTTTGGGGTTTTCCGCATCAAGTACCAATGCATACATGTCTTTATCATAAGTAAGATAATTAAGGCTTGCTCCACTTAGCTTTTCACTAAAGTAAGCAATTGGGTGCCTTTCCTACATGAAAATAGCTCCACTGCCAATACCTAAAGCATCACACTCAATCTTGAAAGTTTTTGCAAAGTTAGGTAAAGCAAGTAAGGGTGCAGAACTTAATTTTTCCTTAATGCAATTAAAAGCCTTGTCGTGGTCACTACCCTACCTAAAACTCATGTTCTTTTTGATAAGCTCAGTGAGTGGTGCAGCAATGGTGCTAAAGTCCCTAACAAAGCATCTATCAAAACTAGCTAGAACATGAAAACTACACACATCATTAATTGACTTAGGAGTAGGCCAATGTTGGATAGCCCTAACTTTTTCCTCATTAACCTCAATACCTTTAGCACTCACAACATAACCAAGAAATGTGATCTGATTGGTACAAAAGGAATATTTCTTGAAGTTAGCATACAATTTCTTAGAACATAAAACAATTAAAATAGAATGTAAATGATCAAGATGCTCTCATAGGCTTTTGCTATAGGCAAAATATCATCAAAATACATAACCACAAATTTACCAATCAATCGCATAAAAGTGCTTGGTGCATTAGTGAGACCAAATGGCATAACAAGCCATTCATACAAACCATACTTAGTTTTGAAAGTTGTTTTCCACTTATCTCCCTCTCTCATCCTAATATGGTGATTTCCATTTTTCAAATTAATCTTAGAAAAGACACACGAACCATGCAATTCATCTAATATGTCATCCAACCTAGGTATTGGGTGACAATACTTTGTAGTGATTTTGTTGATCACTTGACAATCAACACACATCCTCCAAGTCTTATCTTTTTTAGGTACAAGTAGGACAAGAACAGCATAAGGACTCATGCTTTGCCTCACATATCCTTTTAAAATAAGTTCCTCAACCTGCCTTTAAAGCTCCTTTGTCTCCTTAGGATTACTCCTATATGCTGGCTGGTTAGGGATGGATGCACCAGGGATGAAATCAATTTGATGCTCAATTCCTCTCTTAGGTGGCAATCCACTTAGGACATCATCAGGGAATACATCTTCAAATTCCTGCAATAAAGCAACGACAACACTAGGCAAAGACGGTTCAAACTTGCTAATGTTAATATAAGCATTTTTGTACAAAAGTATTATCATAGGTTGTTTAGCATAAAATGCTCTTTTGACATCACATTCTTTTGCATAAAAACTTTTTGTTTTCTTTTCTCTCTCTTATGTGCTCACATTTTCTCCTCTCCTTTCTCTTTTGTCAATCTCTCTTTTTTGTTCACTCTCACTTTTAATCTTTAACTGATCCTCATAAGCTTGTTAGGGTGTTAATGATACAAGAGTGATGGGTTTTTAATTCATTACAAATAAATATCGATTCTTGAAGCCATCATGCATGACTCACTTGTCAAACTACCATGGCCTTCCTAATAAAGTATGGCCTGCATGCATAGGTACAACATCACATAAAACTTCATCCTGGTACCTTCTGATAGAAAATGACACGAGCACCTGCTTATTTACCTTCACTTCACCACTCTCATTCAATCATTGAAGCTTATATGGCCTAGGATGCTTCATAATAGGTAAATCCAACTTCTCAACCATGGTTGTGCTAGCAATATTAGTGCAACTCCCACCATCAATAATCATACTACATACCTTATCTTTGATGAGACACATCGTCTGAAAGATGTTATCTTGTTGCACCTCATTTTCTTCCTTTACTTGCATATTCAATGCTTGCCTTATGACAAGAGCTACTCCATTAATCAGATACTCCTCTCCTTCACTTTCACCCTCTAATGATGGCATAGAATCATGATCTGATTCACTTGCAATTTCAACATCACCGTTACCTCTCAAGATCATTGCACACTTATTTGGACATTAAGATGCAATGTGACCCCTGCCTAAGCACTTAAAAAATTTAACATCTCTATTTCAACTTGGTTGGGGGTCAGAATTACCTGCCTCCTTGCTAGAAACCACATTCTTGTGCTTGGAGAGCTTAGCTTTAGACTTGTAATCGACTTTCTCATCCCTTTTACTCCAATTTGGCTTCCAAGATGAGGTAGAACCCGAGTTCTGCCCAAACCATGTGGAACCCTAAAGATGATGGGTGGAAAGCTTCAAAGGATGCAAGAGGTCCATTGCACATTCCAGAAGGCCCAATAACACAAGCTAGAGCCAGAAAGATGAAAAAAGTACTAAATGGGCTAATTAAGGACATTCAGGCCAACCAAGTTTCAAATGGTGCAAATTCAAACTTGAAAGAGAGTCCAGGACTTAATAATATGATTGGAGTACTTAATGGGTCAAGGCTAAGTAATAGCATTCATTCCTGAAATAGGAGTTTGTTGTCTATGTAAGAATTTGTCCCTAGATAGAAATTTCTCCTAAATAAGGATTTTTCTTAAGGAGGAATTTACGCCTCTTTAAGATTGCTATCTTATCCTATAAATAGGCACCCTTTATAAGCTCTAGAAAAGAACTAAGCAAACTAAATCAAAAGGATTGATTTTGAGCAACATAAGATAAATGGCATAAAATTGAACAAATTGGAGAACAAGGAGTCAAAAAAAACAAAAAGGGATAACAACGCAAACGAATTTAATGAACTAAACTCACAAAAATCAAAATAGAGGGTTAAACCTATTAGACAAACTTGGATGACATAATAAGAAAATAAATGATAGAATTGGAGTTAAGCAAGGAAACTATATTATTATTGTAGCCAATATGACCAAGCTGTTAACTTTTATCGATAACTTAAATTTGATGCCTTCTTTCTTTTGTTCCTTTTCTTTTCTTTTTCTCTTTTTTTTGTTGCTTTTTTTTATTTCTTTTCTTTTGCTCAACACAAAACAACAGTGGAATACTTAGACATAATAGTTGGAATTGAAATTAGCACATTTTTTATAGTTATGATCTCAAACAAACAAGTAAAATAGAAGGATTGCAAACAAATATATTAGTGCATTTGAATGGTAATGCACTTAATAGACAAACTAAATAGAAATAAATAAATCACAAGGTGGAAATTTGAAGAATGAGTTGATTCAACCTGATTTAGAGTCAGGCTTTGATACCAACTGATGTGGAAAACCCGAAAAAGATGTGGCTTAGGGACCTAATGCACAAAAGGAATCAAAGAACAACTAGAAAAGCTAAATCAGAGTTTAACAACACAAACCCTAGACCCAACATTAGAAGGAACACGAACCTAGGGTATTTAAAAAGGATATGGATGCCACACTCCAAAAAAAAAAAAAGGAATTGGGAGTGATAAGTCGAAAAGAATGCCACAAGAAGAAGTACCTCTTAATAAGTTTCTTAGTTCTCAAAAGAACCAAGGGAGAAAACCCTTGCTTTCTATTTCACTCAAAATTGTCTAATTTTCCAGAGCTTACAAAGGGTGCCTATTTATAGTGTAAGACAGCAATCCTAAAGAAGCACAAATTCTTACTTAAGAAAAATCCTTATTTAGGAGGAATTCCTATCTAGGGACAAATTCTTATACAAACAATAAACTCCTATTTAGGAATGAATGCTATTACTTAGCCTTGACCCATTAAAAACTCCAATTATATTAATAAGTCCTGAACTTTTTTTCAAGCTTAAATTTGCTACATTTGAACTTGGTTGACCTGAATGTCCTTAATCAGTCCATTTAGTGATTATTTCATCTTTTTGGCTCTAACTCATTTTATTGGGCCTTCTAGAATGTGTAATAGACCTCTTGCATCTTTTAAAGCCTTCTACTCATCATCTCTAAGGTTCCCATCACATTCAATAGACTCAAAATTTCAAAGGTATGAAGGTATGCTTGTTGCAAAAAATATAATGATTAGTGAGGGCACAAAAGTGAATTTCATGGTCATTTTCTATTAATGAATCCTTAAAATGAAAGGAGAAACATTATTAGTAACAAGTGAATTGACAATCTCATTCCTTAAGAATTGAATCTTTCAATTCCTATAAGAAAAGCTAATCAACATCAATGATTTCTTTGTTTGTTGGAATTCAATGGATTTAAAGTATCAAAAGAATATAGATGTCCTTTTATGCAATGAATATACTTTGTGGTGTAGACACAACAATTGATTTCATAATCATTTTGTTTGAATGTCTCTTTGCAACAAAAGGAGAAACCTTATTAGCAAGAGATAAATTGATAGTGAGGAATTGCACCATTTAATACTTATAGGAAAAACTAATCAATATCAATGACTTCCTTGTTTGATGGAATTTAGTGGATTTAGAGTAATAAAAATGTAAGGCCATGTTTGTCATGAAGAGTATAATGTCTAGTGTAGACATAAAAGTGAATTTCATGATATTTGTTGTCAATAAGTCCTTCTAATGAAAGGAGAAACCTTGCTAGGAAGAAATGAATGTGCTTATGACAATGAATACAATCTCTTTCTTCAAGAATTAAATCATTCAATACATGCAAGAAAAGCTAATTAAGATCAATGGCTCATTTTTTGTTGGAATTCAATTGTTTAAAGTATAAATGGTGCATGAATGTACTTTTCACAATGAATACACTAATTGTTATAGGCACCAGAGTAAATTCCATGAACATTTTATGTGAAGAAGTCTTAGCAATGAAAGAAGAAACCTAGTTAGCAAGATATGAAGTGACAGTCTCTTTCTTCATAATTGGACCATTTACTTATAAAAAGAGCTAGTCAAAACCAATGACTCCTTTGTTTGATGAAATTTAATGGATTTAAAGAACTGAAGGTGTAAGGACATACTTGTCATGATAAATATAATGTTTGGCATAAGTACAAAAGTTAATTTCATGATGATTTCATGTGAATGAGTCCATGCAACAAAAGAAGAAACCTTATTATCAAGAAATAAGGTGATAGTCTCATTCTTCAGAAATTGAAACATTCAATACCCCTAAGAAAAGCTAACTAAGATGACTGACTTCTTTTTGGGTGGAATTCAGTGGATTTAGTGTGCCAATGGTGTAAGGATGAGTTTATCAAAATGAATACAATGTTTGGTGTAAACATTAAAGTTAAATTATGATCGTCTCCTATGAACCTAAAACACCTTTGACAGTTTAAATCTATTGAGGTCTATCAAACAAAGGACCCCTTTACTCATTGATACAAAATAATGAGATTCATGGAGGATGCATGGAGGGCTTCTAAGGATCCACTGGGTATTCAACAAGGGCCAATGACACGTTCCAGAGTTAAAAACTTGAAAGAAGTACTAAATAGGCTAATTGAAGATATTTGGGCCAACCAAATAACAAACAACATGAATTTAAGCTTGAAAGAGGACCAAGGCTACATTAATATGATTAAAGTTGATGAGAACCTTAGAAATGATGGGTGGAAGACTTCAAAGGATGCAAGAGGTCCATTACACATTCCAAAAGGCTCAATAACACGAGCAAGAGCCAAAAAGATGAAAGAAGCACTAAATAGGCTAATTGAGGACATCAGCTACAAATAGTGCGAATTTAAGCTTGAAAGAGAGTTAAGACCTCATTAATATAATTGGAGTACTTAACAGGCCAAGACTAAGTAATAGCATTCACTCCTAAATAATAGTTTATCCTAAATAAGTGATTGTATAAAAGTAAGTTTTCTATGTAAGAATTTGTCCTAGATAAGAATTCCTCCTAAATAAGGGTTTGTCCTAAATAGGAATTTATACCTCTTTAGGATTGCTATCTTAGCCTATAAATAGGTACTTCCTTGTAAGCTCTGGAATATCAAACAATTTTGAGAGAAATAAATAAAAAAGTAAGGGTTTTCTCCTTCGGTTCTTTCAAGAATTAAAGAACTTATCAAGGAGTACCTCTATCTTGTGGCGTTCAACTCGACTTATTACTCCTAATTCCTTTCTTTTCTAGAGTGTGGTGTCCATATCTTTCTTAAATACCTTAGTTTGGTGTTCCTTTGAATGTTGGGTCTAGAGTTTGTGTTATTAAAATCTGATTTAGCTTTCCTAGATATTCTTTGATTCTTTATGGGTGTTGGGTCCCTAAGTAAGAGTTTGTTATAAAGTAGGAGTTTGTTATAAAATAAGAGTTTATAATAAAATATGAGTGTTCTTATATTTTAAGAGTATATCATTGTCTTTACTTTTAAGGTTAAGGTTATTACTTCATCTTATAAATAGGCTTGATTTCATTGTTAAAAGGTATAGATCATTATTGAAAAAAAAAAAAAGAGAGAATTTTCTCTTTCGATTCTTCATTGAACATTATGAACTTATCAAGAGTATTGTCTTGTGGCATTTTAGCTTGACTTATCACTCCCAAATTTCTTTTTTCTAGAGTGTGGCATCCATATCCTTCTTTATATCAAATTCTTTGTTTTTAGAGTGTTGAATTCATATCCTTGTTTATACCTTTGGTTCGTGTTCCTTGGAGCATTAGGTCTTGGTATAACCTTAGGTTCATGTTAATTTGAACACTAGATCAAGTTTTACTTTTGTTAAATCTGATTTAAATTTCTTGAGGTTTTGAATTCCTTCTTTTGCTTTTGAGTTTCATTATACCCTTTGGGATCCATATCAGTTGGTATTAGAGTTTTAAGGTTTAAATCAAGTTTACTTATCTAAATTTGTGTTTTTCTTTTGTTCTTCTTCTTAGCCACCTTTTATAACCCTTTGTTCTTTGAATCCACCAAACCCTAGTTTATCTTTTATTGTCTTTAAATTCACGCAACAAAAGTGCAACCAAAAGAAAAGAAAACAAAGATCCACTTTAAGGCAATCACTTGATAATTTGGTTAAACTAGCCACCATTGCAATCTAATCCTCTAGCTTGACTTTATTTCCATGATCTATTTTCTTGTTCTATCATCCAAGTACTTGTTTCCATTGAGTCTACTTATTTAAATTTATTGTCCTTGATGTCCCTTTATCATTTTCTAATTTCTTGTTTTCCATTAGATCAATTCTATCTTATTTATTTTATTTTGTGAGCTAGAAGCCTCATCAAAAGATGGGGATGTTGAAATTCAATTTACTTTATCTAAAAGTGTGAGGTTAAACCTCAAAAAAGGAAGAGAAAGGGTTAAACCTAGATTCTTTAATTCCTCAATGCCAATCACTGAGTTGGAACATATTAGAAGAACAAGAGAATAGGTTAGTCAACCTTAGTAGAGAGTTTACTTTCCTTTCCCAACTTTTGCTTGTGTGGTTAATAAATCACTAAAATCATCAAGTCAAGATTCTAGGCCTAGGTCTCCTTCTCTCTCTAATATGTGATATTAGATGAAGATAGGAGTCTTTATATCCTTAAGACTATTATATGAGGTAGTTGAAAAGATGAGAGTTATTTTACTCTCTTGAAAATATTATAAAAAGAAAATGGTTTTTTATAACCTTTAGTGAAAAACAATGAGAAGTATGGCATAAATGTCATAAGATATATACCAATAGTATGGGAGTTGTACATATGTTTACTTATTTGAAAAGGTATACAAACGTAAGAAAAAACTTGATGTAGGCAAAGGCTCAGTGATTAAGTCAAAAATTTAAAAAAAAAAAAGGATCGAGAAAGAGACTTGTAGAAATTTGAGCGGCAATTTTAGTTTTGCATGTTGTCAGGAAAATGGCTGTATCTCTCAATCAATAGGTCAGAATGGAGAGATTCTAATTGCAAACGAACAAGGACTTGTTTGATTGAGATCATAACTATCAAAAACGTGCTAATTTCAATCCTAATTGTTGTGTCTAAGTATTCTACTATTATTTTGTGTTGAGCAAAAGAAAAGAAATAAAAAAATAGCAACAAAAAAAGAAAGAAAAAAGAAAAAAGAAAAGAAGAGGAACAAAAGAAAGAAGGCATCATATTCAAGTTATTGATAAAAGTTAAAAAGTTTGGTTATACTAGACACAATAATATTAAAGTTTTCTTGCTCAACTCCAATTTTGCCATCTATTTTCTTGTTATGTCATCTAAGTTTGTCCTCTAGGTTTAACCCCCTATCTTGATTTTTGTGAGTTTAGTTTATTAAATTCGTTTGCCTTGACATCCTTTTTCATTTTTTGACTGCTTATTCTCCAATTTGTTCAATTCTATGTCATTTATCTTATTCTATTCAAAATCAATCCTCTTAATTTAGTTTACTTAGTTCTTTATAGAGCCAAAAAGGGAAATCTGAGTGGTAAATGATAAGAGTGAAGTTCATATAAAGAAAAAGCCATAAAGAGTGTAAACACGAGGGAGTGTGACACATTCTTTTGAGTCAAACACATGAGGGAGTGTTCTGTGAGGTATCCTAATTATTTTGTGTAAAAGTAATACTATGATGTCCAAAGACAAAGGTACAACTCAGGAGGGAGCTAGTGATGTGTCCTTCATGATTAAAGCTATGCAACAACAATTTGAGCACATGAATACCAGATTTGATGATATGAGGGAGAGGATGGAGGAGCAAGCTAATACAATAGTAGAGTTGCAAATGAGGCATGGGGAATATGAGGCTCCTAAAGCAAGAAGGCAATTGAGACATGCCTATGACCATGAAGATGATGTAGAAGATGATGCATTTAACGATCGAACTATTGTGGTTAGAATTGCTAACAATAGAAGGGATTGGAGAAAATTTGGGAGGCAAGGCACCTATGATCATGATTTGGGCAGTATTAAAAAGACAATTCCTCCATTTCAAGGTAAGAATGATCTTGATACATACCTAGAATAGGAGACGAAGGTTGAATTGGTTTTTGACTACCATAACTATTCTGAGGAGAAAAAGTTAAAACTTGCTGCTATTGAATTTACTGATTATGCTATTATTTGGTGGGATTAACTTGTTTTGACTAGGAGAAGGAATTGTGAGTGGCCTATTGATACATAAGAGGAGATGAAGGCTATCATGAGGAGGAGGTTTGTCCCTAATCACTATTATAGGGAATTGTACCAAAGGCTACAAGGGCTCACTTAGGGCACCAAAAGTATGAAGGACTACCACAAAGAGATGGAGATTGCCATGATTAGGGTGAATGTAGAAGAAGATAGAGAGGCAATTATGGCTCAATTTCTGCAAAGGCTAAATTACAACATTATATGGAATTAGAAGACATGGTGTATATGGTAAAGAAAGTTGAAACACAACTTAAATGAAAGGGTTCCACACGGTTTGGGTAGAACTCAGGTTCTACCTTATCTTGCAAGCCGAATTGGAGTAAAAGAAATGAGAAAGGCCGATTACAAGTCCAAAGTCGAGCATTCCAAGCAAAAAAGTGTGGGTTCTAACAAGGAGGTAGGTAATTCTGACCCCCAATCAAGTAGAAATAGAGATGATAAATGTTTCAAGTGTTTGGGTAAAGGTCACATTGCATCTCAAAGTCCAAATAAGCATGCAATGATCTTGAGGGGTAACAGTGATGTTGAAATTGCAAGTGAATCAGATCATGATTTTATGCCATCATCAGAGGGTGAAAGTGATGGAGAGGAGTATCTGGTTAACGGGGTAGCTTTTGTCACAAGGCAAGCATTGAATGCATAAGTAAAGGAAGAAAATGAGGTGCAACGAGATAACATCTTTCAAACAAGGTGTCTCATCAAAGATAAGGTATATAGTATGATTATTGATGGTGGGAGTTGCACTAATATTGCTAGCACAACCATGGTTGAGAAGCTAGATTTACCTATTATAAATCCTAGGCCATATAAGCTTCAATGGTTGAATCAAAGTGGTGAAGTCAAGGTAAATAAGCAAGTGCTTGTGTCATTTTCTATCGAAAGGTACCATGATGAAGTTTTATGTGATGTTGTACCTATGCATGCGGGCCATATTCTATTAGAAAGGTCATGGCAATTTGATAGGCAAGTTATGCATGATGGCTTCAAGAATCGATATTTTTTTGTAATGAATGAAAAACCTGTCACTCTTGTACCATTATCGCCTTAACAAGCTTATAGGGATCAATCAAGGATTAAAAGAGTGAGTGAACAGAAAAGAGAGATTGACAAAAGAGAAAAGAGAGGAGAAAACATGAGGACACAAGAGAGAGAGAAGAAAATAGAAAGTTTCTATGCAAAAGAATGTGATGTCAAAAGAGCATTTTATGCCAAACAACCTATGATCATACTATTATACAAAGAGGCTTTTAACACTAACAAGTTTGAGCTGTCTTTGCCTAGTGTTGTTGTTACTTTATTGCAGGAATTTGAAGATGTATTCCCTGACAATGTCCTAAGTGGATTGCCACTTAAGAGAGGAATTGAGCATCAAATTGATTTCATCCCTGGTGCATCCATCCCTAATTGGCCAGCATATAGGAGTAATCTTGAGGAGACAAAGGAGATTCAAAGGCAGGTTGAGGAGCCTATTTCAAAAGGATATGTGAGGGAAAGCATGAGTCCTTGTGTTGTTCTTGTCCTACTTGTATCCAAAAAAGATGGGACTTAGAGGATGTGTGTTGATTGTCGAGTGATCAACAAAATCACTATAAAGTACTGTCACCCCATACCTAGGTTAGATGACATGTTGGATGAATTGCATGGTTCATGTGTCTTTTCTAAGATTAATTTGAAAATTGTATATCACCAGATTATGATGAGAGGGGGAGATAAGTGGAAAACAACTTTCAAAACTAAGTATGGTTTGTATGAATGACTTGTTGTACCATTTGGTCTCACTAATGCACCAAACACTTTTATGTGATTAATGAATCATGTTTTGCTTTCATTGGTAAATTCGTGCTTGTGTATTTTGATGATATTTTGGTCTATAACAAAAGCCTAGAAAAGCATCTTATCCTTTATGTTCTATTTTAATTGTTTTACATTCTAAGAAATTGTATGCTAAATTTAAGAAATGTTCCTTTTGTACCAATCAGATCACATTTCTTGGCTATGTTGTGAGTGCTAAAGGTGTTGAGGTTGACAAGGAAAAAGTTAGCGCTATCCAAGATTGGCCTACTCCTAAGTCAATTAGTGATGTGGGTAGTTTTTATGGTCTAGCTTATTTTTATAGACACTTTGTTAGGGACTTTAGCACCATTGCTGCACCACTCACTGAGCTTATCAAAAAGAACATGAGCTTTAGGTGGGGTAGTGACCAAGACAAGGCTTTTAATTGCATCAAGGAAAAATTAAGTTTTGCACCCTTACTTGCTTTACTTGACTTTGCAAAAGCTTTCAAGATTAAGTGTGATGCTTCAGGTATTGGCATTGGAGCTATTTTGATGTAGGAAAGGTGCCCAATTACTTACTTTAGTGAAAAGCCAAGTGGAGCAAACCTTAATTATCCTACTTATGATAGAGAGATGTATGCATTGGTACAAGCTTTGAAGACATGACAACATTACCTTTGGCCTAAGGAGTTTGTCATCCATACTGACCATGAATCCTTGAAGCAATTAAAGGAACAAGGAAAGTTGAATAAAGACATGCTAAGTGGATTGAATTCATTGAGACCTTTCCTACATCATCAAATATAAACAAGGTAAGGAAAATGTGGTAGCTGATGCATTATCTCACAAGTATGCCCTTATCTCTACACTTACTACAAACTTATTAGGATTTGAACATATTAAAGATTTATATGTGAATAATCCTGACTTTGCTAATGTGTATGGAGCATGTGAGAAGTCAGCCTTTAAGAAGTTTTATAGGCATGAGGGTTTCTTATTTAGGGAAAATCATTTATGCGTGTGTCACGAGCCTAAAGGATTTAATGCTCCCTATCTGTACGGCCTTGAGAATTCCTCCTAAGCAACCTTCTCACACTCAACTCACAAGAACCTTTGGAGAGAAACTTTATAATGTATTTCACTTCTGAATTGAATGATACAAATGAGGGGGAGGAGGTCCCCTTTTATACAAGTATTGGACAAGCCACAACTATTAGATCCTTCTTTGATCTAATGGTGGACATCACATCACTTCAACTTCCATCTACCTACATGTACTAGCATTTATTACATAGCATATTCCAATGTATTAGCCTTCCTTAGAAGGCTTCTAGATTCATTGTGTTGTCCTTCCCTAGGAGGCTTCTAGATTCATCATATCACCCATCCTTAGGAGCAAAGGACTATGACATTCTCCCCCACCTAATCAGCTGACACCCTCGTCACTTCTTCAGTGTGGTACATGTCAATCTCCTTCTTGAACTGCCAAAGAGCTTCGGCAAGTTCCCAACTAGCTTCACTCTCCGGAAGACCCTTCCATCGGATAAAGTATTCACACCTTAGTGTACAATACTGTTTCTGTATGACCCGATCTGCCACTATGGGTTTGACTTCTTGGTCATATGAAGTTTTTGCTCCAAATGGGGCGCACTGTGACTCCCCTCAATCTGGATCTTCCTCATCTACATGGTAAGGTTTAAGCATACTCATATGGAAAATTGGGTGTACCTTTAATTTTGGCAACAGCTCCAACTTGTATGCGACCTTCCCGACCCGTTGTGTCATGCAAAATGGCCCTTCGTAGTGACAGATCAGCCCCTTGTGCACATCCTTGTACCAAAGAATGGCATGTAGTTTGGCTAATACCAAGTCCCCAACTTAGAACTCCACATGTCATCGCCTTTTGTCAGCCCATTTCTTCATGTGTTTGGAGGCTTTACATAGACACACCCTTGCCAAGTCTGCTTGTTCTTGCCAATCCTTGGTGAAGTTGTATGCAGGTGGGCTATTTTCCTAATAGCCTGATGCAACCACACTTGGAGTTTGTGGTTGTTGCCCATTCACGATCTTGAATGGACTCTAGTCGGTAGACTCACTTCACTGCAAGTTGTAGGAGAATTGGGCTACATTGATGAACTTCACCCAATTTGTTTGCGTTGTGCTTGAGTAGTGTCAAAGATAAATCTCCAAGAGTGCATTGACTCGTTTAGTTTGACCGTCAGTTTGGGGGTGTAGGCTTGTAGAGAGATTCAACTCCGACCCCAGTAGCTTGACTAATTCGAACCAGGAACGCCCTGTAAATTGAGGGTCATGATCACTCATGATCGTTTATGGGACTCCCCAGTACTTGACCACGTGCTTTATGAATAACTTGGCAGCCTCCTTAGCCGAGCAATCCTTTGTTGCTGGCACAAATGTTGCATACTTGGAGAACCTGTTCACCATGACCATAAGAGTCCGACACCCTTCGGATTTTGGCAAGTTCACTATGAAATCCATGGAAACACTTTCCCATGGACAAGTAGGGATAGGAAGTGGCTTTAGAAGTCTTGACAACGAATGTTGTTCAAGTTTGTCTTGTTAACAAACAAGACAGGTCTTTACATAGGCTTCAACGTCATCCTGCATCTGAGGCCAATATTATTGATCTTCAACAAGGGCCAAGGTGCAGTGGATCCCTGGATGACCCATCCACTTCAAATCATGGCACTTGTGAAACACCTCTTTCCTTAACTTACCACGGAGTGGCATGCATAATCATTGCCATTTGGTGTATAGAAGATCATCCTCGCACCAAAACTGTTGGGTCTTACCTTCTCGCGCATACCCAATGAGGCCTTGAGCCTTCTGATCATGCTTGAAACTCTCCTTGATGCGATCAATCCATGGATAGCTTGGTCGATTCACCATGTTTGCCAACTCCATCTTCCAGCTAAAAGTATCGGCGATGGAGTTAGCCTTTCCTGGCTTGTACTCCATCACATAGTTGAACTCCGCTAGAAAATCCTGGCACCGAGCTTGCTTTGAACTCAACTTCTTCTGGGTCTGAAAATAACTTGTGGCCACATTGTCCGTCTTCACAACAACCTTAGACCCTAGGAGATAATGCCTCCACATCCATAGGCAGTAGATCACTGCAGTCATCTCCTTCTCTTAAACGATATACCGTCACTCTGTATTGTTTAACTTCCGTGACTCATATGCCACTGGATGTCCTTCCTGCATAAGACACTAGCAATAGCATAATCTGATGCGTCAATCTCTAACTCGAAAGGATTGGTGTGATCGGGCAATACCAGCTCCTTGGTCATGGCTTGCGTCAACTGATCAAACGCCTTCTGGCATCAATCCGTCCACTCCCACGGTTTCTCCTTCTTCAGCATGTCTGTTAGTGGCATGGTGGTGTTTGAGTAGTTTCGAATGAAACACTGGTAGTAGTTGGTGAGGACAAGGAACGACCTCAACTCCGTCACTTTTGTCGGCAGCTCCCATTCAATGATGGCTTGGATCTTCGCCACATCCACTTGTACTCATCTGCCCCTGATAATGTGCCCCAAGAATGGAACTTCCTTTTGGGCAAAGGCACATTTCTCGCACTTGACGTATAAGTCCTTTTCGCACAAGACTTGGAAAACTTGTCTTAAGTGCTCAATGTGCTCCTCGAGTGTCCAGCTGTACATAACAATATCATTGAGTAAACCACTACAAACCGATCTAGGAACAGGTGCAGTACCTTGTTCATAAGAATGCAGAATGTGGCCAGAGCATTGGTCAGGCCAAATGACATGACGAGGAACTCATATGACCCATAACGTGTCATGCACGCTGTCTTCGGCTTGTCTCCTTCAACAATCCAGACTTGCTAGTAATCCAACCGGAGACCAAGCTTAGTGAACCAACGAGCTCCACCAAGTTGATTGAAGAGATCCCCAATGAGTGGGATCGGGTACTTATTCTTGATAGTCAGCTTGTTCAGCGCCCGGTAACCTATACACATCTGTAGTGACTCGTCGTACTTTTTCTGGAATAGGACAGGTGCATCAAACGGAGCTTTAGAAGGCCGAATGTATCCAACATCGAGCAGCTACTTCAGTTGTTTCCTTAGTTTCTCTAATTCAGGGGGCACCATGCGATACGGCGCCATTGTGGGTGGTTGAGCATCAAACACTAGCTCGATCTGATGATCCATGTCTCTACGAGGTGGAAGCTTATTGGGCAACTCAGGAGGCATCACGTCCTTGAATGAATTGAGGACTTGGTTTACTATTGTCGAGACTTTGCTCTCTTCACCCTTATTGTCTTTGGTCCTTAAGGTTGTGAGGATGGTCATCTCACCCTTCTTCACTCCTTTAGTGAGTTGCATTGCTGAGATCATCTTCTGATCACGGTTTGACTTACGATGGACCGGAATCACACATTGGCACCGTTTGTGCAGCACACAAATACACTCGGCAAAGGGCAATATAACTGCATGGATTCTGTCCAGAAATTTCAACCCAATGACAAAGTCATAGTCATCAAGGGGAATTACCTCAAGGGTCTCTTGGCTTCTCCATTGCCCAATCTGCAGCTCCACGTCCCTAGCAATTCCAACAGTAGGGTTGGGAGTGGATAGTCTTAAGCCACTCGACTCTTTTCTCAACCCAAAGGTTAAGTTTTTTTGCAGCTTCTTCCAATATGAAGAGGTCGGATGCCCCAATATCCACAAGCACACTCATCATGGTTTCTTTGATCTTCAAATCTGTAAACATAAGTCCCTTTGGCTCCTTCACCTTCTTGGACTTGATTGAGCTGAGGATTTACAGCGAACCCAGTTATGCCTCCTCTTTTGGCTCATCTTTTTTGCAGAGGGCAGCCAGCTTGGCCTTGTTCAAGTAATCTCGTGCCATATATAGACCATCACAAAAGAAGCATTTGTAAGTACGTACCTTCTTGTGTCCTCCACCGCTCAATTTTGCATGAGCTTTGAGAGGGCCGGCCGGTGGTCTACCTCCATTTGGGCGATTGAATCTTCCCCGATCTCCCCTACCATTGGCCTTATCCTTTGAACGAGAGTCTGACTGGGAGGTGGAAGGCACCTTGTACTCCACGAGAGATTCAACCACCGTAATGGCCATTGTGAGATCTCCCACATGGAACCGCTTCAGCTCTTATTTGGTTCACTGCTTGAGACCACTCATGAATTGGTGGTACGCCTTCGTCTCATTCATCAAAGGGATTTGGAGCAGCATGTCACGGAGTTAGGCTTTGAACGTGCTAACCCGCACAGCACTTAGTCGATCTTGCGTGTGAAGATGAGCTAAGTAAGCCTTGGAGAGTTTGAGAGAATTAGTGGAAAGCGTTGGGCGGCAAGTAAGGACTTGGAATTGCAGGAGGAAGAGAGAGCACAAGAGAGATTTGCAAGTGAGCTTGTATTGAGTATGCAAAGGTGTGTTTACAAGTGAGAGGAGTGGCCTATTTATAGTTGTTCCACCTCCTCAATGTGTGGCTACAATTGTCTATCTAGAATATTTACAATGAATGTTCTAGAGAAAGCATCTAAGAAGTCCCTTCAAGAAGGTTCTAGTGAGTGTCTTTGCTGGACTTTGCTAGAAGTCTCTAGATGGGGCACTTCCAGACACTTCAACACTCTTCTAGGACCTTCCGCATGCTGGATTTGGGCTGCAAAGGGGGCTGGACAATGTTGGCAGCCCGCAGAGGCTTAATTTGGCCCCCAATTCTTGTTTCCTCACTTGCTGGATGGGCTGGACTTAGTGTCCACGTGACAAGCAGCTTCAAAAACTGCTTCAATTAGTTGCGTACTATGCCCCTCTATCCAAGACGCTTTAACTTGTCATGAGCTTCTTCTTCTGCATATGCGGGATAGTAATTTCATCGAAACTCCTCAATGAATCTATCCTAGGTAGTGATAAGATCTCCACACCTATCATCTAACCGACGACACCACCACAACAAGGCATTATCAGCTAAGTGCATAGATGTAGTGTTTACCCGGGATTGGTTGTTATTGATCTTTATGACTTGGAAGTACCGCTCCATGTACCATAGGAAGTTGTTCACATCCTTAGCCACCCACGAGACCCTGAACTCCTTTGGCTTGGGTGCGTCCATACATGGCCCTTGCATGGTGATCACCCCGTACATGCATGCTACCTCTGATTCTGCAAGCTTTCCCTTGAGCTCCGCTATCTCTATGTGCATAACTGCCATCATGGCCTCCAAGGACTCATCCCGCTTATGGAGTTTTCCCCTCAAGGTTCCCAGCAACTCGCCTCAAAGTTCTCCCATGCCGACTTTGAGCTCCTGTATCTCGACCATGAATTTAACCTTGGACATCAGTAACGAACGATTCAATCTTTGTCATATGATGTGCCAAGTCCCTTACTAGATCCCTTGAACTCGAAACAACACGACTCTTCTTTCCCTTGGCAGCACCTCTATCAGCCTTCCTCCCACGATCATCACGGTCATCACCTATGATGAGCACCTTATTAGAACGTGACTCTATTATAGCGCCTGGAATGAATCGACTCTGATACCACTTGTCATGGGCCTAAAGGATTTAGTGCTCCCTACCCGTGCGGCCTTGAGAATTCCTCCCAGGCAACCTTCTTACACTCAACTCACAAGAACCTTTGGAGAGAAACTTTATAATGTATTTCACTTGTGAATTGAATGATACAAATAAGGGGGAGGAGGTCCCCTTTTATACAAGTATTGGACAAGCCATAACCGTTAGATCCTTAATCTAATGGTGGATATCACATCCCTTCAACTTCCATCTACCTATATGTACTAGCATTTATTACATAGTATATTCTAATGTATTAGCCTTCCCTAAAAGGCTTCTAGATTCATTGTGTTGTCCTTCCCTAAGAGGCTTCTAGATTCACCGTATCACCCATCCCTAGAAGCAAAGGATTATGACACGTGCCTATGAGTTCTTTGAGGGAGTTGGTTGTATGAGAAGCTCATGAGGGTGGTCTAATGGGTCATTTTAGAGTTACGAAAATCCTAGATGTCCTAAATGAACATTTCTTTTGGCCACGCATGAAACGAGATATTGAGAGGATATGTGAGAAATGCATAACATGCAAACAGGCTAAATCTAAAGTTTTACTCCATGGCTTGTATAACCCCTTACCTATACCTAGCCATCCCTAGGTTGATTTATCTATGGACTTTGTACTAAGGTTGCCGCAATAAAAAAGGGGTAGGGATTCTGTACTTGTTATTGTTGATAGATTTTCAAAGATAGCACACTTCATTCCATGCCATAAAACTAATGATGCAAGCAATGTGGCTGACTTATTCTTTGCATATAATAAAAGTGTTCATTTTGCTACAAGTTACTCTCCATTTGAAATTGTTTATGGTTTTAATCCGCTGACTCCTTTGGATTTGGTACCTATACCTATCGATGAGTATGCTAGCTTAGATGGTCAATGCAAGGCTAACATGGTGAAAAAATTGCATGAGAAGGTGCGGTAACATATTGAAAAATGAACTGAGCAACATGCATCCTATGTCGACAAGGGACAAAATAAGGTGGTGTTTGAACCTGGTGATTGAGTTTGAGTGCATATAAGTAAGGAATGGTACCCAACTTAAAGGCTTTTGAAGCTACAACCTAGAGGAGATGGTCCATTTCAAGTTGTAGCACGAATTAATGACAATGCTTATAAGTTAGACCTTCTTGGAGAGTACAATGTGAGTGCAACGTTTAATGTTTATGATCTTTCCCCTTTTGATGTAGGTGATGATCCGAGGACGAATCCTTTTAAGGAGGGGGAGAATGATGAGAACCTTAAAGATTATGGGTGGAAGGCTTCAAAGGATGCAAGAGGTCCATTGCACATTCCAGAAGGCCGCATAACACGAGCTAGAGCCAGAAAGATGAAAGGAGCACTAAATGGGCTGATTAAGGACATTCAGGCCAATCAAGCATCAAATGGTGCTAATTCAAGCTTGAAAGAGAGTCTAGGCCTTATTAATATGATTAAAGTACCTAATGGGTCAAGGCTAAGTAATAGCATTCATTCCTAAATAGGAGTTTATTGTCTGTGTAAGAATTTGCCCCTATACCTTACTACAAATTTGTGCCTATTTAGGATTGCTATATTAGCTTATAAATAGGCACCTCTTGTAAGCTTAAGAAGATCAGACAATTTTGAGTGAAATAGAAAGCAAGGGTTTTTCTCCCTTGGTTCTTTTGAGAACTAAAGAACTTATCAAGAGGTACTTCTTTTTGTGGTGTCCAAATTGACTTATCACTCCTAATTCCTTTCTTTTCTAGAGTGTGGCATCCATATCCTTCTTAAATACCCTAGGTTGGTGTTCCTTCCAATGTTGGGTCTAGGGTTTATGTCATTAAACTCTAATTTAGCTTTCCTAGTTGTTCTTTGATTCCTTATATGCATTGGGTCCCTAAGCCACGTCTTTTCAGGGTTCTTCACATTAGAGGCTCTCCCTTATGAAACCCTTATTCAAGAGTTCCATAACTTACTATTGCAATTCTTCATGTTTTTCATTGGACTCTAATCATACAAACCCCATAATAAGAACCTTAAAGATGATGGGTGGAAGGCCTTAAAGGATGCAAATGGTCTATTGCACATTCCAGAAGGCCTAATAACATGAGCTGGAGCCAAAAAAAAAAAAAAAAAGAGGCATTAAATGGGCTGATTAAGGACATTTAGGCCAACCAAGCTTTAAATGGTGTGAGTTCAAGCTTGAAAGAGAGTCTATGCCTTATTAATATAATTGGAGTACCTAATGGGTCAAGACTAAGTAATAACATTCACTCCAAATTAGGAGTTTATTGTCTATGTAAGAATTTGTCTCTAGATAGGAATTCCTCCTAAATAAAAATTTTTCTTATGTAGGATTTTGTGTCTCTTTAGGATTGCTATCTTAGCCTATAAATAGACACCTTTTGCAAGCTCTGGAAGATCAGACAATTTTAAGTGAAATAGAAAGCAAGGGTTTTTCTTCCTCAGTTCTTTTGAGAACTAAAGAACTTATCAAGAGGTACTTCTTCTTGTGGCATTCAAATTGACTTATCACTCTCAATTCCTTTTTTTTTCTGGAGTGTGGCATCCATATTCTTAAATACCCTAGGTTTTTGTTACTTCAAATGTTTGGTCTAGGGTTTGTGTTATTAAAATTTGATTTAGCTTTCCTGGTTATTCTTTGATTCCTTATGTGTGTTGAGTCCCTAAGCCACGTCTTTCTTGGGCTTTTGCATCAGACTCAATGCATGCAAGGAATCAAGCAATACCTAAGAAGCTAAGTTAAACTTTAATCATACAAACCCCATGATGAGAACCTTAAAGATGATGGGTGGAAGGCCTCAAAGGATGTAAAAGGTCTATTGCACATTCTAGAAGGCCTAATAACAGGAGTTGTAGCCAAAAAGATGAAAGAGGCACCAAATGGGCTAATTGAGGACATTCAGGCCAACCAAGCTTCCAATGGTGTGAATTCAAGCATGAAAGAGAGTCTGAGCCTTATTAATATGATTAGACTACCTAAGGCATTAGGACTAAGTAATATCATTCACTCCTAATTAAGAGTTTATTATCTGTGTAAGAATTTGTCCTTAGATAGGAATTCCTCCTAAATAAGGATTTTTCTTAAGTAGGATTTTGTGTCTCCTTAGGATTGCTATCTTAGCCTATAAATAGACACTACTTGTAAGCTCTAGAAGATTAGACAATTTTGAGTGAAATAGAAAGTAAGAGTTTTTCTCCCTTGGTTCTTTTGAGAACTAAAGAACTTATCAAGAGGCACTTCTTCTTGTGGCATTCAAATTGACTTATCACTCCCAATTCCTTTCTTTTTTAGAGTGTGGCATCCATTTCCTTCTTAAATATCCTAGGTTCATGTTACTTTGAATGTTAGGTCTAAGGTTTGTGTTATTAAACTCTGATTTAGTTTTCCTGGTTATTCATTAATTCCTTGTGTGTGTTGGGTCCCTAAGCCACGTCTTTCTAGGGTTTTTCACATCAAACTCAACGCATTCAAGGAATCAAACAATACCCAGGAAGCTAAGTCAGACTCTAATCATACAAACCCCATGATGAGAACCTTAGAGATGCTAGGTGGAAGGCCTCAAAGGATGCAAAAGGTTTATTGCACATTCCAGAAGGCCCAATAACACGAGTTGGAGCCAAAAAGATGAAAGAGGCACTAAATGGGATGATTGAGGACATTCGGGCGAACCAAGCATCGAATGGTGCGAATTCAAGCTTGAAAGAGAGTCTAGACCTTATTAATATGATTAGAGTACCCAATGGGTCAGGACTAAGTAATAGCATTCACTCCTAATTAGGAGTTTATTGTCTATGTAAGACTTTGGCCCTAGATACGAATTTGTCCTTCTTTCGGATTGCTATCTTAGCCTATAAATAGGCACCTCTTGTAAGCTCTGAAAGATCAGACAATTTTAAGTGAAATAGAAAGCAAAGGTTTTTCTCCCTCAGTTCTTTTGAGAACTAAAGAACATATCAAGAGGTACTTCTTCTTATGACATTCAAATTGACTTATCACTCCCAATTTCTTTCTTTTCTGGAGTGTGGCATCCATATCCTTTTTAAATACCCTAGGTTCTTGTTACTTCGAATGTTAGGTCTAGGGTTTGTGCTATTAAACTCTAATTTAGCTTTCCTAGTTATTGTTTGATTCCTTGTGTGTGTTGGGTCCTTAAGCCATGTCTTTCTAAAGTTTTTCGCATCAGACTCAACACATGCAAGGAATCAAGCAATATCCAGGAAGCTAAGTCAAACTCTAATCATACAAACTCCATGATGAGAACCTTAGAGATGATGGGTGGAAGACCTCAAAGGATGAAAAAAGTCCATTCCACATTCCAAAAGACCCAATAACATGAGCTAGAACCAAAAGGTTGAAAGAGAGATGAAATGGGCTGATTGAGAACATTTAGGCCAACCAAGCCTCAAACGGTGCGAATTCAAACTTGAAAGAGAGTCCAAGCCTTATTAATATGATTGGAGGGTCAGAACTAAGTAATAACATTCATTCCTAATTAAGAGTTTATTATCTGTGTAAGAATTTGTCCTTAGATAGAAATTCCTCCTGAATAAGGATTTTTCTTAAGTAGGATTTTTTTGTCCCTTTGTGATTGCTATCTTAGCCTATAAATAGACACCTCTTGTAAGCTCTAGAAGATCAAACAATTTTGAGTGAAATAGAAAGTAAGGGTTTTTCTCCCTTGGTTCTTTTGAGAACTAAAGAACTTATCAAGAGGTACTTCTTCTTGCGGCATTTAAATTGACTTATCACTCCCAATTCCTTTCTTTTATCCTTCTTAAATACCCTAGGTTTGTGTTACTTCGAATGTTGGTTCCTAGGGTTTGTGTTATTAAACTCTAATTTAGCTTTCTTAGTTGTTCTTTGATTCCTTGTGTGTGTTGGGTCCCTAAGCCATGTCTTTCTAGGGTTTTCCGCATCAGACTCAACGCATACAAGGAATCAAGCAATACCCAGGAAGCTAAGTCAAACTCTAATCATACAAACCCCATGATGAGAACCTTAGAGATGATGGGTGGAAGGCCTCAAAGGATGCAAAAGGTCTATTACACATTCCAAAAGGCCCAATAACATGAGCTAGAGCCAAAAAGATGAAAGATGCACTAAATGGGATGATTGAGGACATTTAAGCCAACCAAGCTTCGAATAGTATGAATTCAAGTTTGAAAGAGAGTCCAAGCCTTATTAATATGATTGGAGTACCCAATGGGTCAGGACTAAGTAATAGCATTCACTCTTAATTAGGAGTTTATTATTTGTGTAACAATTTGTCTCTAGATAGGAATTCCTCCTAAATAAGGATTTTTCTTAAGTAGGATTTTGTTCTCTTTAGGATTGCTATCTTAGTCTATAAATAGACACCTTTTGTAAGCTCTAGAAGATCAAACAATTTTGAGTGAAATAGACAGCAAGGGTTTTTCTCCCTGGGTTCTTTTGAGAACTGAAGAACTTATCAAGAGGTACTTCTTCTTGTGGCATTGAAATTGACTTATCACTCCCAATTCCTTTCTTTTCTGGATTGTGGTGTCCATATCCTTCTTAAATACCCTAGGTTCGTGTTCCTTTGAATGCTGGGTCTAAGGTTTGTGTTATTAAATTTTGATTTAGCTTTCTTGGCTGTTCTTTGATTCTTTATGTGCGTTAGGTCCCTAAGCCATGTCTTTTTGGGGTTTTCTACATCACCTTAGAACCAATATTCAAAGGAACATGAACTCAGGGTATTAAGAAGAACATGGATGCCACACTCTAGAAAAGAAGGGAATTGAGAGTGATAAATCAGGTTGAACACCATAATAAGAGTTACTTCTTGATAAGTTCATTAGTTTTGGAAAGAAGTGAAGGAGAAAACTCTCGCTTTTTATTTCTCTCAAATTGTTTGATTTTAAAGTGCCTATTTATAGACTATGATAGCAATCCTAAAAGATAGATAAGTTCCTATTTAAGACAAATCCTTATTTAGTACAAACTCCTATCTAGGACAAATTCTTATTTAGAAAACTTTCACTTTTATAACAAACACTTATTTAGGACAAACCCCTATTTAGGAGTGAATGCTATTTCTTAACTCTACCCCATTAAGCACTTCAATCATATTAAGTTTGAATTCACACCATTTGTAGCTTGGTCGACCAGAATGTCTTCAATAAGCCAATTTAGTACTTCTTTCATCTTTCTAACTCTAGCTTGTATTATTAGACCTTATAGAATGTGCAATGGACCTCCTACAGCCTTTGAAGTCTTCCATGCATCATCTTCAAGCTTCTCATCATTCCCTCTCTCCTCAAAAGGATTCGTCCTTGAATCATCACCTACATCAAAAGGAGAAAGATCAGAAACATTAAATGTTGTACTCACATTATACTCATCGGAAAGGTCTAAGTTATAGGTATTATCATTAATCCATGCTACTAATTGAAATGCCTCTGAGCTGGGAACTGTGTCTTATGCATATGCACCCAAACCTAATCCTAGGTTCAAACACCACCTTCTTTTTCCCTTTGTTGACATAGGATGCATATTACTCAGTTTGTTTTATAATATGTTACCGCACCTTCTCATGCAATTTATTCACCATGTTAGCCTTACATTCACCATCTAAGCTATTATACTCATCGACAAGTATAGGCACCAAATTCAAAGAAGTTAAAGGATTAAAACCATATAAAATTTCACATGGAGAGTTAGTAGTAGAATGAACACTCTTATTATATGCAAAATTGACATGCAGTAAACAATCTTCCCATGTATTCAAATTCATTTGAATAATAGCATGCAACAAAGAACTCATAGGCACATATAAATGATTTTCTCTAAATAAGAAACCCTCATGCCTATAAAATTTCTCAAAGATTGAGTTCTCACATGCTCCATACAAATTAGCAAAGTTAGGATCTTTCACATATAAATCATTAATATATTCAAACCCTTACCTTGTTTATATTTGACGATGTAGGGAAAGGTCTCAATGAATTTGACCCACTTGTTATGTCATTTGTTCAACTTTACTTGCCCCTTCAAGTGCTTTAAGGATTCATGATCAATATGGATGACAAACTCTTTGGGCCAAAGGTAATGTTGCTATGCCTCTAAAGGTCATACCAATGTATACATCTCTTTATCATAAGTAAGATAATTAAAGCTTACTCCATTTAGCTTTTGACTAAAGTAGGAAATTGGACGCCTTTACTGCATCAAAACAACTCCAATGCCAATACCTAAAGCATCACACCCAATCTCAAAGGTTTTTGCAAAGTCACGTAAGACAAGTAAGTGTGCAGAATTTAATTTTTCTTAATGTGATTAAAAGCCTTGTCGTAATCACTACCATACTTAAAACCCATGTTCTTTTTATTAACCTTAGTTAGAGGTGCAACAATGGTGCTAAAGTCACTAACAAAGCATCTATAGGAACTTGCTAAACCATGGAAGTTACTCATATCACTAACTGACTTAGGGGTAGGCCAATTAGGGATTTCCCTAACTTTTTCCTTGTCAACCTTGGTACCTCTACTACTCATAACATAGCCAAGAAAAATAATCTAGTTAGAAAAAAATGAACATTTCTTGAAGTTACCATATAGTTTCTCAAAATGTAAAACAATTAAAACAAAACATAAATGATGAAAATGCTCTACTAAGTTTTTTCTATAGACCAAAATATCATCAAAATACACAACCATAAATTTACCAATGAATGTATGCAAAATATGATTCATCAATCACATAAAAATGTTTGGTGTATTAGTGAGACCAAATGGCATAACAAGCCATTCATATTGACCATACTTAGTTTTGAAAGTTGTTTTCTACTCATCTTCCTCTCTCATCCTAATTTGGTGATATCCACTTTTCAAATCAATTTTAGAAAAGACACATGAACCATGCAATTCATCTAATGTGTCATCTAACCTAAGTGTGGGATAACGATACTTAATAGTTAACACACATCTTCTAAGTCCCATCCTTTTTGGGTATAAGTAGGATATGAACCACACAAGCACTCATGTTTTCTCTCACATATCATTTTGACATAAGTTCCTTAGCCTACCTTTAAAACTCCTTTGCCTCCTTGGATTACTTGTATATGCTGGTTGGTTTGGAATGGATGCACCAAGTATAAAATCAATTTAATGCTCAATTCATCTCTTAAGTGGTAATCCACATGGAACATTCTCAGGGAATACATCTTCCAAATTTCTACAAAAGAAAAATAACAACACTAAACAAAGATGAGCAAACTTTTTAGTGTTAAAATAAGCCTCTTTGTTAAAAAGTACAATCATAAGTTGTTTGGCATAAAATGCTCTTTGGAGATCACTATTTTTTTTTTTTTGGATAGAAATTTTTTTTTTCTTCTCTCCCTTGTGTCCACACTTTTTCTCCTCCGTTTTTGTTTCCGTTATCCCTCTCTTTTTAGTCTCTCTTTTTTCTGTTTACTCTTATTTTTAATCCTCAATTGATCCTCATAAGCTTGTTGAGGTTTTAAAGGTGCAAGAGTGACAGGTTTTTAATTCATTACAAAGGAATATCAATTCTTGAATCCATCATGAAATGAGAAAATCACCTCATAGGAGTGATTGATTTTGATTAGATTTTATTACATGGCTAGAATGATTATTTTCTTGAAAGATCAAAAAATCACTTCATTTCTTGCTAACATTGCTTCTCCTTTCATTACAAAGAGATATTCACATAAAATGATGATGAAATTATCCATTGTGTTAAGACCAAATCTTGTAACGATTATGTTAATACACCTTTGGTAATTTGAATTCATTTAAGTGGATAAAACATGAATTATTGATCTTAATTAGGTTTCCATGCATGATTTGAATGGTTTATTATCTAAAATATGAGATTGTCACTTCATTTCATACTAATAGGTCTTGTCCTAAGGTAAACACCAAAAGATGTGACTTAAGGACCTAACACATAGAAGGAATCAAGCAAGAACTCAAAAAGGTAAATCAAATTTTAATCACGTAATACTTAGACCTAATGTTTAAAGGAACATGAACTTAGACCTAGCACTACAAAGATGAAAAAAGCACTCAATGGGTTGATTAAGGATATTTAGACCAACTAAGTTACAAATGACATGAATTCAAGCATAAAAGAGGACCAAGGCTTTATTAATATGATTGGAGTGCTTAATGAGATAGGGTTAAGTAATAAAATCCATTCTTAAGTAGGAGTTTGTTATAAAGTAAAGTTTGTTATAAAATAAGAGTTTACAATAAAATAGGAGTGATCCTATATTTTAGTAGTATATCATTGTCTTTACTTTCAGGGTTGTTATTTCAGCTTATAAATAGACTTAATTTCATTGTTAAAGAGTAGGTGATTATGTGAATTGAAAAGTGAGAATTTTCTCTTTTGTTTCTTTTAAGAACTAAAGAACTTATTAATAACTAACTCTTCTTGTGGTGTTCAGCCTAACTTATCACTCTCAAATTCGTTTCTTTTCTGTAGTGTGGCATTTATATCCTTCTTTATACTTTAGGTCCATGTTCCTTTAAACATTAGGTCTAGAGTTTGCATGATTGAAGTCTAATTTAGCTTTCCTAGGTTCTTGCTTGATTCCCTGTGCATGTTGGGTCCTTGTAAGAACCATTTATTCTGCAATTGAACCAAAAATACTTGTAAGAAAAGCTAATCATTATCAAAGACTCCTTTGTCTAATGGAATTCAATGGATTCCTAGTATCAAAGGTGTAGAGTCATGCTCGCCGCAATAAATATAATGTTAATTGTAAGCACAAAAGGTATTTTCAAGATTAATTTGTGTGAATGATTTTTTGCAAGGAAAGTTACAGCCTTGTTAAGAAGAAATGAAGAGACAATCTCATTATTTGGAAATTGACCCATCTTTTGGACCATTTATATAATGATACCTTTGGCCGTATAAACTCCATCGCCAAAGAAATGAAAATTTTCCCACCATCTAATGCTAATTCTTTGTGCCAACCAGAGAACATGTTTAATGTTTACATCTAATACATTTGCTTGTTTTTCCATAATAGGATAAGCTCATTTTATAATTCATGAAATGTGATATGATTAGGCAAACATTAGTAATGGGCCATAATAGTATAATCGCATTTTATAATAGTGACTATTTTTTATTGACTTAATTGGATATAGACCACTGAAGATGTATTTACATGATTGTTGCAATGAATTTAATGCTTGATCGATACACAAAAGGTAATTCCATGATCATTTTGTGGGATTGACTCCTCACAACGAATGGAGAAGCCTTGTTAGTGAAAAATGAAGTGATGACTTCATCTTTTAGGCCTTGAACCAATCAAACCAAGTAAGAGAAGCTAATCATGATCGATGACTCCTATGATGAAATTCAATTGATTTAGACTATCAAAGGTATATATAAGTGCTTGTGGCATTGAAAATAATGTTTCCTATTGAAATGAAAGTTTATTTTATAATCATTTTATGTGAATGAATCCTTGCAACAAGAAAAGAAAGTTTGTGTCTATGAAATGAAGTGACAGTCTCATCTTTGAGACAATAACCATTCAAACATTGTAAGAAAGCTAATCAAGATTAATGACTCCAATATTTAATGGACAACAATGGATTAAGACTACCAATTATGTATTGAAGTAGTAGTTGCAGTGGATATAATGTTTGGTGTCTAGATGATTAGAATTCAGGATTGAAAATAAGAAAATGCAAAAACAATAAAGATATTAATCTCTTTGAGGGGATCAGGCTCTAATTACCTCTTCAAAGGGATTAACGTCCAATAAGCTAAATAGCTCTTAATTGTATTTGATTGCTTTTTCATTAAAAAGAAATAAGGCATTACACACTTATAGACTCAAGTACTGATCTAATAACTAAGGAAAAATCTACTACTAAAAGGATTCCACTAATTATGTCTACCAATAAAAAAGTAATTATACTTACTACTATGGAAATAATGAAAGGCAAGTGTTAAATGACCTTAATAATAAAGTCTCCTAATTAAGGGAATCCTATCAATACACAAAATCAATTTCATGATCATTTTGTGTGATTGACTCTTTACATAAAACAAAAAGCGTTACCAGCAGAAATGAGATGACTTTCTCATTTTTCATGCAATTAACCCATTCTATTTATGTAAGAAAATTGAATCAAAATCAATCACTCCATGTTTGATGGATTTTAGTGGATTTAGACTACCAAAATTGTATTGACATGCTTGTCACAATGAATATAATGTTTGTTGTGAGCAAGAGTTAATTTAATGATCATTTTGTATGAATAAGTCCTTGCAATGAAAGGAGAAGCCATGCTAATGAGAAATAAAGTGACAATCTCATCTTTTAGATAATAACCACTCAAATTGTGTTGGAAAAGTCAATTAAGATGAATGACTTCTCTATTTCAGGGTCTTCTATGGATTCAACACTACTGAAGGGTTACATGATTGTCCCAATGAATATAATGAATCATATTAAAAACTCATAAAAAGACTAATCAAGATCACCTGGCTCATGTTTTGATGGACTTCAATCATCTCTTGATGTACTTTGGTGCAAATGAATATAATATTTAAGAGAGACATAAAAGTTTAATTTGAGATTGTTTTTGTTGAATTGAGTCACTACAACAAAAGGAGAAACCTTATTAAGGAGAAATGAAGTGACAATCTCATCTCTTTAGCAATGAACCATTCAAACAAATTTTAAAAAGCAAATCATGATCAATGACTCCTATGGTTAATGTAGTTCATGTATTCAAAGCCAAAGATGTATATATGTGCTCATCATAATTTTCAATATATGTTGCAAACACAAAAGTTAATTTCATGATCATTTTGTGTGAATCCTAATTTGTTTAAAATGAAAGGATAAGCCTTGTTAGAGAGAAATGAAGTGAAGTTTTCATCTCTTAGGAAATGAACCACTCATACCATGTAAGAAATACTAACCAAGATCAATGTCTCCTATGTTTGATGGACTTTAACGGACTCAAATCATCCAATGTGCATTGAAGTAGATGTTGCAATAAATATAATGTTTGGTGTCTACACAAGAGTTAATTCCATGATCATTTTCTGTCATTTTCTCTATACAGTGGAAAGAGAAGTCTTGTTAGCAAGAACTAAAGTAACGGTCTCATCTTTTAAGCATTAAATGATTTAAATTCTTTATCTGACATTCCATCTAAATTCCATTCTATGATGCTGCTACAATCATATTGTATATAATTGTACTCAGACTATTCCTCTAATAAGAGGTCAACCAAAATATGTATAGGATAATACAATTTTGTAGGGACTTTATTAAAAGTCATCTTATTAATTTCCATACTTTCCTTCTTACCAGAAGGTGATGGATTTTTTTGTCCTAGGCACACAAAGATGTATAGAACATGTATAGAAACACACTAATGAATGATGATAATAAAGACAAGAAAAGAATACTTATAGGAATAAAACATTCATTAAACATCGAAAGTTGTTACAAACTTACATTTCAAAAAGGGGAGGAAGAGAGATATTACAAAGGAAGGGAAACAAGCAAACTTAAAGAAGGATGCAAATTGGAGGTTTGTTAGAGCCTAATTATTATCTAAATTTTCACTAATTACTATTTTTTTATTCCTAGAAACACTATCACTTCTAAATAATCTATCAGGTCTTAACCTATCCATGCCTCATTATATCATTGTCAACATCTTAAGTCATAACCCTACTCACTCAAACACAACTAATATGGGTACAAAGGCAACACGACTTGGGGTTCCAATAACAAGTCACATATAAGTTTACACTTTAAATTATTTGGAAGATCAATATTTCTCTAGAAACTAGGCTCTGATACCATTCTTAAAGTACAGGGAACATGAACTTAGGGTATTTGAGTACGATATGGACACCACACTCCAAAAAATAAGGGAATTAGGAGTGATAAGTTGAGTTGAACACCACAAGAAAAAATGTTTCTTAATAAGTTCTTTAGTTCTCAAAAGAACTGAAAGAGAAAACCCTTGCTTTTTAGTTCTCTTAAAATTGTTTGATTTTCCAAAGCTTACAAGGAAGCGTCTATTTATAGGCTAAGATAATAATCCTAAAGAGGCATAAATTCCTATTTAAGACAAATCATTATTTAAGATAAACTCTTATCTAGGACAAATTCTTATACAAAAAACTTCCACTTTTATAACAATCACTTATTTACGATAAACTCATATTTAGGAGTGAATGTGATTAGTTAGTTCGGGCTCATTAAGTACTCCAATCATATTAATAAGATCTTAACTCTCTTTCAAGTTTGAATTCACACCATTTGTAGTTTGGTTGGCCCAAATGTCCTTAATCAGCCTATTTAGTACTTCTTTCATCTTTTTGGGCTCGAGCTTGTATTATTGGACCTTCTGGAATGTGCAATGGACCTCTCGCATCCTTTGAAGCCTTCCATGCATCATCTCCAAGCTTCTCATCCTTGGAAAAGGGGCTTATTAGAAAAAATAATAACGCATGGAGTTGTCTAGTATTTTATGTGGAAAATACTGCAGAATTGGAGTAAGGAGTTCCAAGATTGATTATTAATTATAAGCGATTACATAAGGCCTTGAGATGGATTAGATATTATAGACCTAATAAAAAAGATCTATTAAATAAGCTTTATGAAGTTCAAACATTTTCAAAATTTGATATGAAATCTGGTTATTGGCAAATCCAGATTCATGAAAAGGGTAAGTATAAAGCAGAATTTACAATTTCTTTAGGACATTATGAATGGAAGGTAATGCCTTTTAAGTTAAAAAATACACCCTTGGAATTTCAAAAAATCATGAATGAAATATTTAATACTTATTTAACATTTACAATTGCTTACATTGATGACATATTAGTATTTTCTAATACTATTGAATAGCATTTTAAACATTTGAATCTTTTCTTAAAGGATATTGAAAAAGCTGGTTTAGTTGTTCCAGCTAAAAGGATGAAGTTATTTCAAACTAAGTTTAGATTTCTTGGTCACTTCATAAAAAATGGAACAATTGTTCTTGTTAATTGAGCAATTGAGTTTTGCCTTTAATTTTCTAGTGAAATCCGGGAAAAAAAACAACTACAAAGGCTTTTACGTTGTCTAAATTATATTTCAAAATTCTATAAAGAATTAGCTTATGATGTTAAGCCTTTGTTTGATATATTACAGAAAAATGCTCCTGAATGGATGAATGACCATACAAAGGTAGTTAAGAAAATAACATTAAAAACAAAAGAACTGTCATGTTTAACTCTTCCTCATCTTGATACTTTTAAAATAATTGAAACTGATGTATCAAATAAGGGTTATGGAGGAATCCTTAAACAAAGGATTAATTCAATAAAATAATTAGTTCATTTCACTTCAAGAGTCTAGAGAGTAGCTAGAGTTAATTACTCTACTATTGAAAAAGAAATTTTAACTATTGTACAATGTATTCAAAAGTTTGAACATGATCTATTAAATCAGAAATTTCTATTAAGGATAGATTGTAAGGCAACAAAAGATGTCCTTACCAAATATGTTAAAAACATTACTTCTAAACAAATCTCTACTAGATTGTAAGGAATACCTTTTGTATTTGATGCAGAAAAACCCCAAAAGACATGGCTTATGGACCCAACGCACACAAGGAATCAAATAATATCTAGGAAGCTAACCTAGGGTATTTAAGAAGGATATGGACCCCACACTCCAGAAAAGAAGGGAATTGGGAGTGATAAGTCTAGTTGAATGCCATAAGAAGAGGCACTTCTTGATAATTCTTTAGTTCTAGAAAGAATCAAAGGAGAAAACCCTTGCTTTTTATTTCTCTCAAAGTTGTCTGATTTTCAACCTTACAAGGAGGTGCCTATTTATAGACTAAAATAGCAATCCTAAGGAGGTATAAATTCCAATTTAGGACAAATCCTTATTTAGGAGGAATTCTTATCTACGACAAATCTTACACAACTCACTTTTATACAATCACTTATTTAGGATAAACTACTATTTATGAGTGAATGTTATTATTGAGTCTTGGGTCATTAAGTACTCCAATCATATTAATAAGGTCTTGACTCTCTTCCAAGCTTAAATTCACACCATTTGTAGCTGGGTTAGCCTGAATGTCCTCAATCAACCTATTTAGTGCTTCTTTCATCTTTTTGGCTTTAACTCGTGTTATTAGGCCTTTTGGAATGTGCAATTGAACTCTTGCATCCTTTGAAGCCTTTCCACCCATCATCTCTAAGATTCTCATCATTCCCCTTTTCCTCAAAAGGATTCGTCCTCGAATAATCACCTACATCAAAAGGGGAAATATTAGAAACATTAAATGTTGCACTCACATTATACTCATTAGAGAGGTCTAACTTATAAGTATTGTGGATTAATTCATGCTACAACTTCAAATGGACCATCTCCTCTAGGTTGTAGCTTTGAACACTTCTGAGCTAGGAATCATTCCTTGCACATATGCACCCATACCCATACCTAATCACCAAGAACAAACACCACCCTCTTTCATCCTTTGTTAATATAGGATGCAAATTGCTTAATTCATTTTTCAATATGTCGCCACACCTTGTCATGCAACTTCTTCACCATGTCAGTTTTGCATTCACTATCTAAGCTAGCATACTCATTGATAAGTATAGGCACCAAATCCAAAGGAGTCAAGGGATTAAAACCATATACAATTTCAAATGAAGAGTAACTTAGTAGCAAAATGAACACTCTTATTATATGCAAACTTGACATGCAGTAAACAATCTTTCCACGTTTTCAAATTCATTCAAATAACAGCATGTAAAAGGTTAAGAAAGAGTTGAATTAACCACCTTATTCTACAATCAATTTTGGATGACAAGTTGTTGAAAATAATAGCTTAGTACCTAACTTACCCTACAAAGTCTTCCAAAAGTAGCTTAATAACTTTGTATCTCGATCTGAACAATGCTTCATGCATGCCATGCAAACGTATACTTCTCTAAAGGATAAGTCAATCATATTGCTTGGCATGATCAGTTTTATGGCATGGCATGAAGTGTGCCATCTTTGAAAAACCTATCAATAGCAATGAATACAGAATCCCTACCTCTTTTTGATCACGTAATTCTAATTCAAAGTTCATAGATAAATCAACCTAGAGATGGCTAAGTATGAGTAAGGGGGTATCTAGGCCATGGGATAAAACTCTAAATTTAACTTGATTGCATGTTATGCATCTCCCACATACCCTCTCAACATCTTGTTTTATGTGTGGCAAAAAGAAATGTTCAGTTAGGACATCTAGGATTTTCCTAACTCTGAAATGACCTATTAGACCACCCACAAGAGCTTCTCTCACAACCAACTCCCTAAAAGAGGTCATAGGTAGGCATAAATGATTTTCCCTAAATAAGAAACCTTTTTGCCTATAAAACTTCTCAAAGGCTGACTTCTTACATGCTTCATGCACATTAGTAAAATCAGGATCTTCCACATATAAATCTTTAATATATTCAAATCCTAATAATTTTGTAGTAAGTGTAAAGATAAGGGCATACTTGCAAGATAATGCATCACCTTGTTTATATTTGATTATATAGGGAAAGGTCTTAATGAATTCAATCCACTTGGCATGTCTTTTGTTCAACTTTCCTTATCCCTTCAAGAGCTTCAAGGATTCATGGTTGGTATGGATGACAAACTCCTTGAGCCAAAGGTAATATTGCCATATCTCCAAAGCCTATACCAATGCATACATCTTTTTATCATAAGTAGGATAATTAAGACTTGCTCCACTTAGCATATATCATCTTCATAGTCATAAGCACATCTCAATTGCCTTCTTGCTTTAAGAGCCTCGTATTCCTTATGCCTCATTTGCAGCTTTGCTATTGTATTAGCTTGCTCGTCCATCCTCTCCCTCATATCATCAAATCTGGTATTCATGCACTCAAATTGTTGTTACATAGCTTTGACCATGAAGGACACATCACAAACTGCCTCCTGAGTTGCACTTTTGTCTATGGAAGTCATAGTATTACTTCTGCACAAAATGATTAGTATACCTCACAGAACACTCCCTCACGCATTTGACTTAAAAGAAGAGGTGTCACACTCCCTTGTGTTTACACTTTTTATGATTTTTTCTTAATATGTTGCACTCTTGCCTTTTACCACTCAAATTTCCCCTTAGAATAAGATAAATGGCATAGAATTAAACAAATTGGAGGACAATGAGTCAAAAAATACAAAAAGGATATCAAGGCAAATAAATTTAATGAACTAAACTCAAAAAAATATGATAGGGGGTTAAACTTAGAGGACAAACTTGGATGATATAACAAGAAAATGGATGGCAGAATTAGAGTTGAGCATGAAAACTATATTATTATTGCGGCCAATATGTCCAAACTTTTTTTCTTTTGTTACTCTTTTTTTTTTTTTTTTGCTCAACACAAAACAATAGTAGAATACTTAGAGATAGCAATTGGAATTGAAATTAACATGTTTTTTGATAGTTATAATCTCAAACAAAGAGCAAAGTGAGAAGAGTTGCAAATGGGCAGATTAGTGAATTTGAATGGTAATATGCTTAATAGAAAACTAAATAGAAATAAATAATCTCAAGGTAGCAAATGATGCAAAAAACCCCAAAAAGATGTGACTTACGTACCCAATGCACCTAAGGAATCAAAGAACAACTAGGAAAGTTAAATTAGAGTTTAATAACACAAACCCTAGACCCAACATTCAAAGGAACATGAACCTAGGGTATTTAAGAAGGATATGGACACCACACTCCAGAAAAGAAAGGAATTGGGAGTGATAAGTCAATTGGAACGCCACAAGAAGAAGTACCTCTTAATAAGTTCTTTAGTTCTCAAAAGAATCGAGGGAGAAAACCCTTACTTTCTATTTCACTTAAAATTGTTTGATTTTCTACAGCTTACAAGGGGTGTCTATTTATAGGCTAAGATAGCAATCCTAAAGAGGCACAAAATTCCTACCTAGGACAAATCCTTATTTAGGAGGAATTCTTATCTAGGGACAAATTCTTACACAAATAATAAACTCCTATTTAGGAATGAATGCTATTATTTAGCCTTGACCCATTAGGTACTCCAATCATATTAATAAGGTTTGGACTCTCTTTCAAGCTTGTATTCATACCATTTAAAGCTTGCTTGGCTTGAATGTCCTTAATCAACCCATTTAGTGCTTCTTTCATCTTTCTAGCTTTAGCTCATGTTATTAGGCCTTTTGGAATGTGCAATGGACCTCTTGCATCTTTTGAAGCCTTCCACCTATCACCTTTATGGTTCTCATCATTCCTCCTCTCCTTGAAAGGATTCATCCTCAAATCATCACCTTTGTTTATACTTAATGATGTAGGGAAAGGTCTAAATGAACTTGATCCACTTGGCATGTCTTTTGTTCAACTTTTCTTGTACAAGTAGGAGAGGTAGTACACAAGGACTCATGCTTTCCCTCACATATCCTTTCAAAATAAGTTCATCAACTTGCCTTTGAAGCTCCTTTGTCTCCTTAGGATTACTCCTATATAATGGCCGGTTAAGGATGGATGCATTAGGGATGAAATCAATTGATGCTCAATTCCTCTCTTAAGTAGCAATCTACTTAGGACATCGTCAGGAAATACATCTTAAAATTCCTACAATAAAGTAACAACAACATTAGGCAAAGATGGTTCAAACTTGTTAGTGTTAAAATAAACCTCTTTGTACAAAAGTATGATCATAGGTTGTTTGGCATAAAATGCTCTTTGGACATCACATTCTTTTGCATAGAAACTTTCTATTTTCTTCTCTCTCTCTTGTGTCCTCACATTTTCTCCTCTCTTTTCTATTCACTCTCACTTTTAATCCTTGACTGATCTTCATAAGCTTGTTGGGGTGATAATGGTATAAGAGTGATGGGTTTTCATTCATTACAAAAGAATATCGATTCTTGAAGCCATCATGCATGACTTGCTTGTCAAATTGCCATGGCCTTCTTAATAGAATATGGCCTGCATGTATAGGTACAACATCATATGGCCTGCGTGTATAGGTACAACATGAACACTTGCTTATTTACCATGACTTCACCACTCTTATTCAACCATTGAAGCTTATATGGCCTAGGATGCTTCATAATAGGTAAATCCAGCTTCTCAACCATGGTTGTGCTAGCAACATTAGTGCAACTCCCACCATCAATAATCATACTACATACCTTATGTTTGATGAGACACCTCGTTTGAAAGATGTTATCTAGTTGCACCTTATTTTCTTCCTTTACTTGCACATTTAATGCTCGCCTTATGACAAAAGCTACTCCATTAACCATATCCTCCTTTCCATCACTTTCACCCTCTGATGATGGCACAAATCATGATTTGATTCACTTGCAATTGCAACATCACCATTACCTCTTAAGATCATTGCACACTTATTTGGACATTGAGATGTAATGTGATCCCTGCCCAAACCCTTAAAACATTTAACATCTCAATTTCTACTTGGTTGGGGGTCAGAATTACCTATCTCCTTGCTGGAATCCATATTTTTGTACCTTCAGAGCTCGACGTTGGATTTGTAATCGACCTTCTCATCCTTTTTACTCCAATTTGGCTTCCAAGATGAGGTAGAACCCAAGTTCTGCCCAAACCGTGTGGAACCCTTTCATTTAAATTGCCTTTTAACTTTCATTGCCATGTGCACCATTTCTTCTAATTCCACATAATGTTGCAATTCAACCACGTTGACTATGTCTCTATTTAGCACTTGCGAAAATCGAGCCATGGTTGCCTCTTTATCTTCTTCTACATTTGCCCTAATCATGGCAATCTCCATCTCCTTATGGCAGTCCTCTACACTTTTGGTGCCTGAGTGAGCCCTTACAGCATTTGGTACAACTCCTTGTAATAGTGATTAGGGACAAACCTCCTCCTTATGATAGCCTTCATCTCCTCCCATGTATCAATAGGCCACTCATGATTCCTTCTCCTAGTCAAAACAAGTTGATCCCACCAAATAATAGCATAATTAATAAATTCAATAGCAGCAAGCTTTACCTTTTTCTCCTCAGAATAATTGTGGTAGTCAAAAATCAATTTAACCTTCTTCTCCCATTCTAGGTAAGCATCAAGATCATTCTCACCTTAGATTGGAGGAATTGTCATTTTAATACTGCCCAACTCATGGTCATAGGTGCCTTGCCTCCCAAATTCTCTCTGATCCTTTCTATTGTTAGTAGTTCTAACCATAGTAGTTTGATCATCAAATTTATCATCTTTTACATCATCTTCATGGTCATAGGCACATCTTAATTGCCTTTTTGCTTTAGGAGCTTCATATTCCCCATACCTCATTTACAACTCTGCTATTGTATTAGCTTGCTCCTCCATCCTCTCCCTCATATCATCAAATCTAGTATTCATGCGCTCAAATTGTTGTTGCATAGCCTTGGTCATGAAGGACACATCACCAGCTCCTTTTTGAGCTGCACCTTTGTATTTGGATGTCATAGTATTACTTTTACACAAAATAATTAAGATACCTCACAGAACACTCCGTCACGCGTTTCACTTAAGAGAAGGTGTCACACTCCCTCATGTTTACACTCTTTATGGATTTTTCTTCATATGAACTTTCACTCCTTATTCTTTACCAGATTTCCAAATTCATGAATTTTTGTAAGGAACTAAGATACAAGTAAAAAGATTCTCATACAAAAGCCTTAATTGTTAGCAAAGTCAATTAATTCACTAGCTAATGATGTAGAAGAAAAAGAAGTTGATAAATTTCATGATGATGGTTATGAGTGAGATTTGGATAAATCCATTACATATCCTTTAATTCCAAAGCACATCAACTTTTTATGTGCTATATAAAATAATTATACTCAACTTAGACCTAATGAGGTTGTACGTTTTTATCTTAAAGATAATATGTATCCTCATAATAATATGAATGATTGCCTTTATTATCAATAGATACTATATGAAATAGGCTTGATGATTATTCAACACATAGAAAGAGCATTTGGAACTAGATCTAGTTATGGCTTTAGAAATTAGGCTTCAGAAATTGGGCCTATGCTAAATTCAAGATAAAAAGAAAATTATTTATCCAGAGGATTGGTAAATGGATCTCTTTGGCTACCGATAACTAAAAGAATGGTAGAAAGTTGAAATCTATAATTACTTCAATTATATCAAAGCATGGGAAAAAGCCTTATTATATGAGAATAGGTAGAAAAAATTTAGTTGTTTCATTCAAAGACATCTACCAAATGATTCGAAAAAATTTCCAAATTAGTTTAAAACCTGGTTTTTTTAAATGGGGTTTACTTCATTGAACTCTACCCCATAATGTAAGAACTATTTATAAATAATTTTGTGAAGCAAACAAAGTGGTAAAGGACCCTTGTTGATGTTTACAGCCTAATATCATGTTCCATGGATTATTAAATGAGATTATACTATTATAGCTAAAAATGCTAATATCTTAAATGTTGACATTAGACATGTTCCATGGCGCGTAAGATGGATTAATATCCTATGGTGGGAAAAATATAACTTTTTTTATGATGGAGTCTATACAAAAAAAGGAGTCATTTAAACAAATGGACCTAAAGCTCCACCACCAAAGGCCACTCCTACAAGTCTCGAAGAGATATTGAAGACTTTAATGGAGTTTGTATCAGAAGAAATGTTATTGCAAATGATGGCTACTCTACCTCAACTAGATCAAGACACCTAAGCTAACCAAGCTGAGAGCAATCAAAAGCATCTCAATGATGATATTAAGCAAAATCCCCAAGACCTATATGAGTTGTAAAGAGCAAAAGACAAAAACTTTTGGCAAACAAAATGTTATGGGACTAAAAAGATAGTATTAGTAAAGCTACTTTGGCCAAAGTAGAGGACAATGGAAAATAATGGAGCATTTCACTTTGCAAAAAGGAGATTCCTCCCATTATGGTTATCACCTTTTTCTATGTATAAATAGACCTCTTATAGGTAGGGAGAAGTAGAATCCAATTTTCTTCCTTCTAATGAGAACCTTAGTGAAGTTCCCAACTTTACCCTAGGATCTACTAGTTTGTGATACTGAGAGGGGGGTGAATCAGTATCACCACAATTCGCAATTCGTAGGTAAGTGAACAACTTCAATCTCTTCTTAAAAGCAAACTCTTTCTCAGATTTGACTAAGGTAGATCTATTGCTACCTACTAATCACAATAGTCCCCAAAGTCACCTTTCAAACACCTTGCCTAATAGACAATTCGGATGTTCTTGTTTAGGTCTTCGTTAGGTTATGGGTTGGCTGATACTTTAGCTGTGTTCACAATTCAATTCAAAACACAGAATGTAAAGCAAATGAAGAACACACGAGATTTACGTGGTTCCGTCAATGTGATGTACATCCATGGTGGTAGGGGCTCTCCCTTATCGAGACTATCCACTATACTTGAGAATTCCAGTTACAATGGATGTCTTAATCTTTTGCTCCTTTCACTATTGCAATTACTAAGCAAGTACAATACAAAGCGTGTCACTTACTGTGTCTACCCTTCTTCTAGCTTGTCTTGCCTCTGTTGAATTGAAAGGCTGCTCCACTACCTCTCTTGAAGAAATCTGGAAATACGTTGAGTTCTTTCTGATGCTTCGCCAAATTCATTCTCTAGGTTGTCTCACACAGCTCCTGCTTTCACCGTCTCACGGTCTCACCCGTCTCCTATTTCACGGTCTTACTGTTTCACGGCCTGTTCTCACGCTTCTGGTCTGTCACGCGGTTGCACGTTCTGGTCTCACAGCATCAATAACCCTGGTGAAGAACTCTTGGACTGTCTCATTTTTCTGCATTCTGAGAGATTCATATCTCTCCTTGAAAACTTGAAGCTTGGCCTCCTTCATTCTGCCATCACCTTCATAGACTTTCTGCAATCTGTCCCATATCTTCTTGGCAGATTTGCAGTCCATAATTTTAGCATATTCAGCATCTGTCAATGATGAAATGATGACATTTGAGGCCTTCCCATTTATCCCAAACTGTCTTAATTCCTCTGGGGTTGGATCTTTACCTTCTTCTGGAGGCTCAAAACCCTCCTGTACAGATTTCACCACGTTCATGCCCATGGTTGCAAATACCACCTGCATTCTCGCTCTCCACATATGGTAGTTGGTTTCGTTGAAGATTGGAATCTTCTTGCTATAAGTAGTGCTGGTGCTGGTACCGGCATCCATTTCTCAGTATGCTGAACAAGTTAAAACTTTTGGAGCTCTTCAAACTAGTACACCAAGCTGTTAAGCTTTATCCTGGTGAACTTGTGCTCTGATACCAAATGAAGTTCCCAACTTCACCCTAGGATCTACTAGTTTGGGATACTGAGAGGGGGGTGAATCAATATCACCACAATTCACAATCGCAAGTAAGTGAACAACTTCAATCTCTTCTTAAAAGTGAACTCTTTCTCAGATTCGACTAAGGTAGATCTATTGCTACCTACTAATCACAATAGTTCCCAAAGTCACCTTTCATACACCTTGCCTAATAGACAATTCGGATATTCTTGTTTAGGTCTTCATTAGGTTATGGGTTGGCTGATACTTTAGCTGCTTCACAACTCAATTCAAAACACAGAACGTAAAGAAAATTAAGGACACACAAGATTTACGTGGTTGCGTCAATGTAACGTACATCCACGGTGGTAGGGGCTCTCCCTTACCGAGACTATCCACTATACTTGAGAATTCCAGTTACAATGGATGTCTTAATCTTCTGCTCTTTTCACTATTTCAATTACTAAGCAAGTACAATACAAAGAGTGTCACTTACTGTGTCTACCCTTCTTCTAGCTTGTCTTGCCTCTGTTGAATTGAAAGGCTGCTCCACTACCGCTTAGAAGTTCACCGCAACAGTCTTTAACCTCTCTTGAAGAAATATGGAAATACGTTGAGTTCTTTCCGATACTTTGCCGAATTCCTTCTCTAGGTTGTCTCACACAGCTCCTGCTTTCACCGTCTCATGGTCTCACCCGTCTTCTATTTCACAGTCTTACTGTTTCACGGCCTGTCCTCATGCTTCTGGTCTATCACGGCCTGTCCTCAATCTTTATTTAAGAGAAACTCTTATCTAGGACAAATTCTTACATAGAAAACTTTCACTTTTATAACAAACACTTAATTAGAATAAACTCCTCTTTAGGATTGAATGCTATTACTTAGCCCTAGCTTGTTAATTACTCTGATCATATTAATAAGGCCTTGACTCTCTTTCAAGCTTGAATTTGCACCATTTGTAGCTTTGTTGACCTAAATGTCTTCAATCAACCCATTTAGTGCTTCTTTCATCTTTTTGGCTCTAGCTTGTGTTCTTAGGCCTCTTAGAATGTGCAATGGACCACTTGCATCATCTCTAAGCTTCTCATCAATTGTGGCTTAAGATGTTGATAGTGATATGGTGAGTCATGGATAGGTTAAGACCTAATTGACTATTTAAAGATGATAGTTCTTTTAGGAATAGGAATAAAGAAATAATAATTAGTGTAAATTTAGATAATAATTATTTGTAGAATTAGACTTTTTTTTTTGTCTTCCCATATTTATAAACGAGGATATTTCTTTTCTAGAGTTGATTATGTTATTAAAACTATAAAAGAAGCTTTACCCTCAACTCAGGATTACAATGATTTCTTTTTACTATTCAAGGGGCTTATTAGCTTACATTAGTAAAAGTACAAATTTATCCATCTTGGGATGGTACAAGTAGCATTAAAACTTACTACTAGACTAGATTTAAATAACTTAGCAATTATATATGTTAGAGATAAGAGACATAAACATTTCCATGGCTCCTTAGTAGGAGTAATTGAATCTACCCTTTGTGATAGTCTATTTAGTTCTCTTTTTTTTTTTGAATTTTACCCTATCATTATTAGATTCTAATTTGATACATGCTCTATGTTTGGATATTCAAACTAAAGGATTTGATATGACACCTACTTTGTAAAATCCAATCATTATTCATAAGATACATTATAAGGTTATGAACCACTCAAATCATGCAAGGAAATCTAATTAAGATCAAAAACTCATGTTTTATCCACTTGAATGGATTCAAATTACTGAAGGTGTATTAACATAGTTGTTGCAAGATTTGGTGTTAACACAATGGATAATTTCATCATCATTTTGTGTGAATATCTCCTTGTAATGAAAGGAGAAGCAATGTTTGCAAAAATGAAGTGATAGTTTGATCTTTCAAGAAAATAATAATTCAAGCCATGTAATAAATTCTAATAAAATCAATCACATGTTTAATGGCTTTCAATGGATTAAGACTAGGAAAGGTCTATTGACATGCTTATTGCAAGGAATCTAATGTTTGTTGTAGACACAAAACTTAATTTCATGACCATTTTGTGTGTTTGACAAACCATAATGGATTTAAACTACCAAGGGTGTATTGAAATGGGACTAAGCCATTTTGATATTTCTGGTATCATGTTTCATGGATTATTAAATGGGACTTTACCATTATGGTTAAATAAGCTAATATCTTAGATGTGGACATTAAACATGTTCCATGATTAGCAAAACAAATTAATATCTAATAGTGGGAAAATTTTGACTTTTTCAACAATGGAGTCTATACAAGCAAAGAAATTATTTGTTTAAATGGACCTAAAGCTCCACCACCAAAGCTGACTCCCACTAGTCCCAATGAGACTTTAATAGAGTCTATATCAAAAGAGTGGTTATTAGAAATGATGGCTAATTTGCTTCAACTAGATGAAGACACTCAAGCCGACCAAGGAGAAAGTAGTCAAAAGAACCTCAATGATGATATTATGCAAAATTCCTAGGACCCATATGAGTTATGAAGAGAAGAAGGACAAAACCACTTTTGGTGGACAAGGTGAAATGGGATAGCTTTAATAAAACTACTTTAACACAAGTAGAGGATAGTGAAAAATAATGGAGCATTCCACTTAAAAAAGTAGATTCCTCCCATGATGGTTATCACCTTTTTCCATGTATGAATAGACCTTTGAAGTTTAAGGGAGGCAGAGTCCAATTTACTTCTCTCTTCCTCTTTTGTAATATCTCTCCTCCTCCTCCTCCCTTTGTAGCAAAAACTTAACTACCACTCTTGTGTATAATAGTAAATACTCATGTTATATTTAAAGACTTTAATAGGGGTTGTGTTATAAATAGATTCCTCCATAACCAATGAGACATTCATACAAAATTATCGTGAAGCTAGCATTTGTGGATACATCAAACATTATATTCATTCTAACAAGTGCATCAATACACCTTTTATAGTTTGATTTGATTAAAGTTCATTAAGCATAGTTGCCTTTAATCTTGATTAGCTTTTCTTTCATGTATTGAATGGTTTATTTGATGAAAAAAGAGATTGTTTCTTAATTTCTTTCCAACAAGACTTCACCTTTCATTTGATAGAGTCATTCACACAATATGATCATGAAATTATGTTTTAAGTCTACACCAAATGTTATGCCCAACATCATCCTTCAAGTAATGAAAGGTGATAACCATTATAGGAGGAATCTAGTTTTTTAGGTGAAATGCTCCATTATTTTCCACTATCCTCCACTTGTGCTAAAGTAGCTTTATTAAAGCTGGCCCATTTCATCTTTTTCCATTGAAAGTGCTCTTGTCCTTCTTCTTGTCACAACTCACATGGGTCCTAGGAATCTTGCATAATATCATCATTCAGGTTCTTTTGACTCCTTTCTGCTTAGTTGGTTTAAGTGTTTTCATTTGGTTAAAGCAAATTAGTCATAATTTCCAATAACCTCTCTTTTGATACAAACTCCATTATTAAAGTCTTTAATATCTCAAGATTAGTGGGAGTTAGCTTTGGTGATGGAGCCTTAGGTCCATTTATACAAATAATTCCTTTTCCTGTATAGATTCCATCGTAAAAAAAGTCAAATTTTTCCCACCATCATATATTAATCCGTCTTGCTAGCCAAGACTCTCTTACTTTTATACAAATAGCTACCACTCTTTTTTCCTTTCACTTCTAAATAATCTATCAAGTCTTAACCTATCTATGTCTCATTATATCATTGTCAACATCTTAAGCCACAACCTTACACATTCAAACATAACTAATATGGGTACAAAGGCAACGTGACTTGGGGTTTCAACATTGAGTCATAGATATGTTTAAACTTTTAATTATTCAAAAGATCAAATACCTATGTTTGATGGCCTTCAATGGATTAAGACTAGAGAGGTCTATTGACATGCTTATTGGTAGACTTCAATGGATTTAGTCACCCAATGGTGTATTGAATTGCATATTGCAAAGTATCTAACATTCTATGGAGACAAAAATGTTAATTTTATGATCATAATTTGTGAATGAGTCCTTGCAATGAAAAATAAGCCTTATTTGCAGCCTTATTTGCAAGAAATGAAGTGATAGTATCATCTATCAAGTAATGAACCTTTCAATTTGAGTAAGAAAAGCTAATCAAAATTAATTTCTCTTAAATTTGATGGTCATGAAAGGATTCATACTCTAAAGGGTCTAATAACATGCTTGTTGCAGCATATCTAATGTTTGGAGTAAATACAAAAATTAATTTCATGATCATTTGTGTGACTTCCATGCAATGGAAGGATAAGCCTTATTAGAAAAAAATGAAAGGACAGTCTAATCCTTAAAGAATGAACTAATGAGATCCATGGATGATTTCTAAGGATCTATTGAGCATTCATGAAAGGCTAATGGCACATTTAAGTGCTAAAAGGATGAAAGAGGCACTTAGTGGGTAAATAGAAGAAGTTTGGGCCAAAAAAACTAATTCAAGCTTGAAGAGTGGCAAAACATGCCTCAATGCAGGCCAAGGTTTTACTAATTGTATAAGTTGAATGAGCTTATGTGTTTAGTGATTGTAAGGGTTTTTACAACAATTGCTAAGAAAGAGGAGTAGATTTGTTGTCAGGTTATTTAAGAAATTTGTCTTTATCTCTAAGGTTATCAATTCAGCTTTTATATATGTTAGATTTCATTGTTTAATAATGGGGCAAATTATTTGATGAAATAAAAGTTAGAATTTTTTTCTTTGGAGTCTTTTCATGAACTAAAAAACTTATCCAGAACTTACTCTTCTTGTGGCGTTGAACTTGACTCATTACTCCTAAGTCCATTCTTTTTTAGAGTGTGGCATCCATAACTTTCTTTATACCTTAAGTTTGTGTTCCATTAAACATTGAATCTAGGTCTTGCATGATTGAAATCTGATTTAGCTTTCTTGGGTTCTCATTCAATTCTTTCTGTGTGTTGGGTCCTTAAGTCATGTCTTTTGGGGTTCACATTAGTTTGTGTAAGGGCTTGGCTATAAATCAAGTTTGCTTATTTAAATTTGTGTTTTTCTCTTGTTCTTATTCCTGGTAGCATTCTATATCTTTTTGTTCCTTGAATCTACAAACTCTAATTTTATCTTTTTTACTTGGCTCACCCCTTTTTTTATTTGAATTCACAAACCCTAGTTTATCTTTCTTGTCCTTCAATTCGTTCAAAAAAAGAAAAAAATATAGAGAAAGAAGAAAAGAAGTAAATGAAAACAGAGAGAGAAAGAATTGTTTTTGACTGGGGTAAAAACTGAAAAGGACTATTTATTTTAATTAGGTCAAACGGAGATAGAAGCTTTATTTCCTTCTTCATTGGGCATCTTACAACAAACAAAAACCTGGAATAAAAGGAGTAGAGATTATTTCTTTCCAGCTCCTACAACAATTCAATCTAATTAATCTTTCCCTGTCTTACAATTTAATCTTGTTGTTTTCTTCTAATTTGCATCTCCTTTGTTTCCTCATCTATTGATATCCAAGCAAGATCTTGAGGAAGAACTAATGCATCATGTGACTAGCTAGTGATGAATAGAACCAATATAAATAGCGAGTTAGTCTTCTTGTTCTTGCATTGCTTCCATTCTAATTTGTGTATTTGTTGAATTTAATCCACTCACTAATCACACTTCATAAGCACATTGGTAACTCTCAATGTTTTGTAATCGTCAAAACCAAACATGAAACCTTATGGTTTCAACAATTGCAGTGAATATAATGTGGTCTAATCTAGGTGTATTAATTGCATGTACCAAAGCTGTTAGTAATGTCAATACACCTTTGGTAGTCTAAACACGATCATTTTGTGTGAACAAATCACTGAAACAAAAGGAAAGGCCTTGATAGCAAGAAAAGAATTGATGTTCTCATTAGCTTTTCTTACATGGTTTGGATGATTCAATCAAATTATTTTCATGGAGTTAACGTCACTCAAAATGACCATGAAATTAATTTTTTTTTGTGTCCATTAAACATTATTTTTATTGCAAGAAGCACATCAATATACATTTGATAGTTTGAATCCATTAATGTTCATCACACATATGAGTCATTGATCTTGATTAGCTTTTCTTTCATGATTTGAACTCCTATGATGAGTTAGACTATTTGAATGGTCATAAGGCTATGATCATGTAATTAATCATGCTCTCCCTTATCACGCCTTGTTGATAGGAGAAGTCATGTTACCAAATGTGATCATCTTGGTTAGAATCTTAAATGAATCCATCAAACAAAAGAGGTACATTCTTTGTGACTCTAATAGGCTTCAACTAACAAGGATTATTTCGTCAAACTTCAAAAGCTAATGAAGATCACTGAAAGATGTTAGCACATTTGGACACTCATTGAATGAAATATGACTTTAGGTTTGAAGTGACTGTGCAAGGACGTGCTTGTCTGAATACAACCATTAAACTCAATAATCAATGACTATAAATCCATCATTTGATTAGACTATCAAAGGTCGTATGTTCCAAATGGCTCAAACCATCATAGGTCATAATTTCCATTTTGTGAGAAAAGATAATCAAGATCTAACTTTGATGTGCATGATTTGATGGTGTCATCATTTCAAGCCTTTTATCTTGATTACCGTCCAAATCATCAGACATTTGAAGGGTTCAAATGGTTCAGTTCATTGCAATGGGTGTAATAACGTGCTTGTCGTAATGAATCAAATGTATTGATGATCTTATAGGCTAAGTTATTTCAATAACTCTTATGTTACATCTTGGTAGTCAAACCATATGAGTCATTGATTTTGATTAGTTTTTTATACAAATTTCTCCTTTCTAACAAAGGATCATGAAATGGAGTACAAGGATTCATGGTTTAGCTAAATGATCATTAGTCTAACTTTGTCTCATCTAACTATAATGCTCAAAGCTTTGTTAGCAAGTAATGAAGCATGTTCTCACACTGGATAGTTGATTAATGGATTGAACCACAAAAGAAAACAAAAGGACTCATTTTGTGTGTGTGAAGTGACGGTCAATAATCAACTTTACCTATGTTGAGTCAATTTGATCAAAGGAGATGACTCCTATGTTTTATCTGTTGCTTCCAAGATACCGCCTTTCGATAGACATGGTTCTTCCTACGTCATTTAGACACAAGATTGTTTTGAATGGCTCACTTTGCTAATTTCAGGTATTTTCATTAACTATCACTTTATTGATGGAACTTCCTAAAACTAACCTTCACTTTAGTGAAGGACTTTCCCAAAACTGCGTCTGTTGGAAAGTTGTTTGTCCTTTTGCCCTTTACAACTCATATAGGTCCTAGGAATCTTGCATCATATCATCATTAATATGCCTCTGACTACTTTCAGCTTGGTCAGCTTGGTTGTCTTGATCTAGTCGAAGCAGAGTAGTCATCATTTCCAATAAGTTTTCTTTTGACATAGACTCCATTAAAGTCTTTAATACCTCTTTAAGACTAGTAGGAGTGGGCTTTGGTGGTGATGCCTTAGGTCCATTTATGCAAATGACTCCTTTTCCTGTATAGACTCCGTCATCCAAAAAGTCAAATTTTTTCCACCATCAAATATTAATCTATCTTACTAGCCATGGAACATGTTTAATGTCAACATCTAGGACATTAACTTGTTTAGCTATAAGGGTGTAGTCCTATTTCATAATCCACAGAACATGATATCAGGTTGCAAATATTAACAATGGATCTTTAACCTCTTCATTTTCTTCACAAAACTGTTCATAGACAATTTTGACTTTATGGGGTAGAGTTAAATGATGTAAACCCCACTTGAAAAGTTAGGTTTTAAACCAATTTGGAAATCCTTTTGGGTCATTCAAAAGATGTATCTAAATGAACCAACTAAATTTTCTTTGCCTATTTTCATACAAAATAAGGCCTTTTCTCATGCATTGATATAATCGAATTAATTATAAGTTTTAACCTTCCACCATTCTTTCAATTCTTTGTAGTCAGAGATTCCCCTTGCCAATCTTCTGGATAAAGAATGTTCCTTATCTTGAATTTGGTATAGACCCAATCTCTAAAGCCATAACCAGATCCAGTTCTAGATCTAGGAGAGGATTGCATGATGCGTTCTACCCTTAAGGCCAAATTCTAAGCTTGATCAACTGATCAAAGATTTTGCATGGTCAAATGGTCTTGAACACCATAATTCAACCCATTTACATAACACACAACTTGCTAGGCTTCAGTTTCATTCAAATTGTATCTAGCTTGCAATTGTAAGAACTTTTCTGTATAAGATGAAACTGAATGTGTATCTTGGTAACAATTCTGAAATTGTTCAAAAAGGGTTTGCTCATAATCAAATGGCAAAATTTGGCCTATTAAGAGTGCCTTCATCTGAACCCAACTCTGAATTGGGGGCTGTCCCCCTGATCTCAGCAGATGTTGGTGATGTTGCCACCATGCTCCAGCACCTCCACATTTAAACTTGTTTTTAAAGGTTATTGAAAAAGCTGATTTAGCAATTTCAACCAAGAAAATGAAGTTATTTCAAATGAGGGTTAGGTTCCTTAGTCACTTAATTGAAAATGGAACTATTGTTCCTATTGATCAAGCAATTGAATTTGCCTCTAAATTTCCTAATGAAATTAAAGAAAAACAATAGTTGCAAAGGTTTTTAGGATGTCTGAATTATATTTCAGAATTCTATAAAGAATAAGCTTATGATGCTAAGTCTTTGTTTGATAGGTTATAGAAAAATCCTCTCGAGTGGACAAATGAACATACGAAGGTAATTGAGAAAATAAAATTAAAAACAAAATAACTGCCATGTTTAACTCCCACTCATCCTGATACTTTTAAAACAATTGAAAATGATGTATCAAATAAGGGTTATGGAGGAATTCTTAAACAAAGGGTTAATTCAAAGGAACAATTAGTTTATTTTACTTCAAGCATATGAAGAGGGGATAGAATTTAATTACTCTACTATTAAAAAAAATCTTAATTATTGTGTTATGTATTCAAAAATTTGAAAATAATTTGTTAAATCAAGAATTCTTTTTAAGGATAGATTATAAAGTAACAAAAGATATTTTTGCTAAAGATGTTAAAATCATTGCTTCTAAACAAACCTTTTCTAAATGACAAAAAATACTTTTTATATTTGATTTTGAAATTGAGTTTATTAAAAGAAATTTTAATTCTTTATCGTAACTCGTGTATTTTTTATAGGGAATTGGATCTAGTTATATATTTAGAGATTGGATCTGAAGGAGGGTCATCCCTAGTAGGAAAGGACAGTCTAGCATAGTCCTCTCCTGGGTCCTTAAAAAGACCTGGAAAAGGATGTCTCTCTTGTAAGTACTCTTGATGGAGCTAAAGTCCACAAGCATTGAGCTTGCCCGAAAGAACTCGTGTGTAGTTGTGAAAATTGTAATTGCTAGACCAGTCTACGTCCTTGGCTGAGTGATTCTTTGTAGGCTCCAGCTACACCCTCGCCTGCTCTTGGAAGACCTCCAATTTGGAAAATAACCCGCTCTCTTGAGAAGCTTTTGTTCTGAGGGAGCTCAATGCTTCTGCTCTTTGGTGAGGATTGCCCTTAATACCTCACATTGATCATTATACACATACTTGGTCTACTCCTCACCTAGGTCTTTGATAATCTGCCGATGGAGGTGGGCCACCTTTTACTACTCCAGCTGGGACCAAAGGATCTGGCTGGTATGATGGGATTGCTATTGAGGCTTATCCTCTGGGCCATGGCCAACTTGCCCCTCTCCACGATGCTAGGTGTAAGGAAAGGTATTGTGGGTGCCTTACCTCCCAAATTTGATAAAAATGCCCCGGAAGCCCTCCTTCATCCAGAGTCCCCCATAGGCCGGCCACAAAGACAGGGCTATTGAAAAGGATTCTACAATAGTAAACCAACAAAAGGCGTGCCAGATAATCCATGGACACAAGGACACTTATTGCTTTGCATTGAAGGATTATTGTTTCCTCAAATAGAGGGACCTAAATGCAGAGGCAAAGAATCACCAACATGAGTCGTGAGATGATCCCTGTTCACAGAACTCAACCTATACCTTATCAACCAAATTAAATTCCTCTTGACATTCGCTTGATTGTCACAATGGGCATCCCCTATGATGACATCCTGTTATTCTACAGAGAAGGCAATGCAATGGTGTAGTGGTGAATCCTCAACCAAGTAATCTCCCAACTCAACTCGCAGAAAGGGAGACCTAACCCTTGACTAGAAATGTACCCTGAGAAAGGAGAGATGCTGATACCCCAACCATCACCACTATAACACTAGTGAACACTTTATCCAAATCTACCATGCGTGAAACATAATATAAATGTTATGAGTTAATGTGCCATGTGTTGAAGCATAAAATTTGATCCCAACTACCTTACATACTGGGCCCCTAGACATAGAACCTAAAAGGGATGAGCTCCCTTGACCCTCCCTCTAACCCTCTAACACCACTTGTGTCCCCCTGCCCCCCTTGTTTCCTAGTCTCTGGACTCCTCTAAACATGAAGATAACATCACTTAAGTCATTCTAACTTCCGCATTCTAGGTTCCCTTAGGGCAAATGGGGCCATACTCAAAAGAGTCAACAAACGTCACCACATCACAAGGTTTTATAAAACCCATCAACCAGAGGAGCCCATATGTTATCTGCCTTACCTCTATAGTTAAAGTAACAAAATTCTTGTGCATGCCATCTTCAAGCACTTGACATTGCCTCAATAAAATTGGCAAATTCATGTCCAAGTTCAAAGCATCGCATAATCTAAAGGAAGGCAGATCGCTTCAAAACCAAAGGAGTCCACAACCAAGGGAAAAAGTTTGATCAATTAGTTGGGCAAAGAAAAATCCCTACTCAAAACGTTTATAAGGAGGCATCTCCTCCTCCATCTCTCAAAGTGCTTGATGAAATGGAGAAAAATCCCTACTCAAAACCTTTATATGAAAGATGTTATCTCATTGCACTTTGATCCCTCAAAGGAGGCAGGGGACTATGAGGTTCCTTATGCAAGAAGGCAAGTGAGATGAGCCTATGACCATGAAGATGATGTAGAAGATGATGAATTTGATGATCAACCTACTATGGTTAGAATTTTCCAACAATAGAAAGGATTGGAGAGATTTTGGGAGGCAAGGCACCTATAACCATGATTTGGGCAGCATTAAAATGACAATTCCTCCATTCCAAGGTAAGAATGATCCTGATGTGTACCTAGAATGGGAGAAGAAGATTGAACTGGTTTTTGACTACCACAACTACTCTAAAGAGAAAATAGGTAAAGCCTACTGCTATTTTACTTACTGATTATGCTATTATTTGGTAGAATCAACTTGTTTTGACTACAAGACGGAATTGTGACAGGCCTATTGATACATGACAGGAGATAAAGACTATCATGAGGGGGAGGTTTATCCTTAATCACTATTATAGGGATTTGTACCAAAGGCTGCAAGGGCTCACTCAAGGCACTAAAAGTGTAGAGGACTACTACAAGGAGATAGAATTGCTATGATTAGGGCCAATGTATAAGAAGATAAAGAGGGAACCATGACTCGATTTTTGCAAGGGCTAAATAGAGACATAGCTAATGTGGTTAAATTGCAATACTAAGTAAAATTAGAAGACATGGTGCACATGACAATGAAAGTTGAAAGACAACTTAAATGAAAAGGTTCCACATGGTTTGGGCAGAATTCAGGTTCTACATCATCCTGAAAGCCAAATTGGACTAAAAGGACGAGAAGGCCAATCACAAGTCCAAAGCTGAGCTATCCAAGAGCAAGAATGTGGGTTCTAGCAAGGAGGTAGGTAATTCTGATCCCTAACCAAGTAGAAATAGAGATGTTAAATGTTTTAAGTGTTTGGGAAGGGGTCACATTGCAGCTCAATGTCCAAATAAGCGTGCAATGGTATTGAGAGGTAATGGTGATGTTGAGACTGCAAGTGAGTCAAATGATGATTTTGTGCCATCATCAGTCGGAGGGTGAAAGTGATGGAGAGGAGTATTCAGTTAATGAAGTAGCTCTCATCACAAGGTGGGCATTGAATATGCAAGTGAAGGAAGAGAATGAGGTGCAACTAGATAACAACTTTCATACATAGTGTTTCATCAAAGATAAATTATGTAGTATGATTATGGATGGTGAAGTTGTACTACAATTATGGTTGAAAAGCTGAATTTACCTACTATGAAGCATAATCCTAGGCTTTACAAGCTTTAATGGTTGAATGAGAGTGGTAAAGTCTAGGTAAATAAGCAAGTGCTCGTGTCATTTTCTATCAAAAGGTACCATGATGAAGTTTTTTTATATGATGTTGTACCTATGCATGCGGGCCATATTCCATTAGGAAGACCATGACAGTTTGACAAACTAGTTATGCATGATGGCTTTAAGAACCAAAATTCCTTCGTAATGAATGAAAAACCCACCACTCTTGTACCATCAACATTGCAACCAACTTATGAGGATAAATTGAAGATTAAAAATGAGAGTGAATAGAAAAGAGAGATTGAAAAGAAAGGGATAACCGAAACAGAAAAGAGAAGAGAAAAAAATGAAAACGTAAGAGAGAGATAGAAGAAAGTCTCCATGCAAAAGAAAGTGATGTCAAAAGAGCATTTTATGCCAAACAACCTATGATTGTACTTTTGTATAAAAAGGCTTATTTTAACACTAACAAGTTTAACCTGTCTCTATCTAGTGTTGTTATTTCTCTTTTGTAGGAATTTGAAGATGTATTCCCTAAGGATGTTCCAAGTAAATTACCACCTAAAAGAGGATTTCACCATCAAATTGATTTTATCCTTGGCGCATCCATTCCAAACTAGCTAGCATATAGGAGTAATCTTAAGGAGAAGGCCGGTAGAGGAACTTATGTTGAAAGAATATGTGAGAGAAAGCATGAGTCCCTGTGCAGTTCCTATTCTACTTGTACCCAAGAAGGATGGGACTCCGAGGATGTGTGTTGACTATTGAGTGGTCAACAAAATGACTATAAAGTATCGTCATCTCATACCTAGGCTAGATGACATGTTAGATGAATTATATAGTTCATGTGTCTTTTCTAAAATTGATTTCAAAAATGGATATCAATAAATTAAGATGAGAGAGGGAAATGAGTGGAAAACTATGTTCAAAACAAAGTATGGTCTGTATAAATGACTTGTTATGCCATTTGGTCTCATTAATGCACCAAGCACTTTTATGCGATTGATGAATCATATTTTGTGTACATTTATTGGTAAATTCATAGTTGTGTATTTTGATGATATTTTGGTCTATAACTAAAACTCAGAAGAGCATTTTGATCATTTACATTTTATTTTAATTATTTTATGTTCTGAGAAATTGTATGTTGACTTTAACAAATGTTCCTTTTGTACTAACTAGATCATATTTCTTGGCTATATTGTGAGTGCTAAAGGTATTAAGGTCAATAAGGAAAAAGTTAAAGCAATTCATGATTGGCCTACGCCTAAGTCAGCGATATATGTAGCTTTCATGGTCTAGGTAGTTTTTATAGATGCATTGTTAGGTCTTTAGTAGTATTGCTATACCACTAATTGAGGTTATTAAAAAGAACATGGGTTTTAAGTGAGGTAGTGATCAAGACAGAGCTTTTAATTACATTAAGGAAAAATTAAGTTCTACACCTTTTCTTGCTTTACCTAACTTTGGAAAAACTTTTGAGATTGAGTGTGATGCCTCAGGTGTTAGCATTAAAGCTGTTATGATGCAGGAAAGGTGTCCAATTGCCTACTTTAGTGAAAAGCTAAGTGGAGCAGGCCTTAATTATCCTACTTATGATAAAAAGGTGTACGGATTGGTATGGGTTTTGGAGAAATGGCAACACTGCCTTTGGCCTAAGGATCATCCATATTGACCATGAATCCTTGAAGCATTTGAAGGGACAAGGAAAGTTGAAATAAAGACATGCCAAATGGGTTGAATTCATTGAAAGCTTTCCCTACGTCATCAAATATAAATAAGATACATAAAATGTAGTAGCTGATGCATTATCTCGCAAGTATGCCCTTATCTCTACACTTACTACAAAATTATCATTTATTGTACCTATGAGTTATTTGAGAGAGTTGGTCATGAGAGAAGCCTATGAGGGTGATCTAATGGGCGATTTTAGAGTTAGAAAAACTCTAAATGCCTTAGCTGAACATTTCTTTTGGCCACACATGAAATGAGATGTTAAGAGGGTATGTGAGAAATGCATAACATGCAAACATGCTAAATTTAAAGTTTTACCCCATGGTTTGTACAACCCTTTACCCATACCTAAGCATCCCTAAGTTGATTTATCTATGGTCTTTGTACTCGGGTTGCTATGGTCAAAAAGGGGTTAAGATTTTGTATTTGTTATTGTTGACAAATTTCCAAAGATGACACACTTCATCCCATACCATAAAACTAACATTGCAAACAATCTAGCTAAATTATTCTTTACAGAAGTAGTACATTTACAAGGCATGCCTCAGAGTATTGTTGCAAATTGGGATACAAAGTTTTTTAAGTTACTTCTGGAAGACTTTATGGGGTAAGTTTGGTACTAAGCTATTGTTTTCAACTACTTGCTATCCACAAACTAATGGGCAGACTAAGGTAGTTAATTGAACTCTTTTTACTTTGTTGCATGGTATTATTCGAATGAATTTAAAAATAGGGGAAAACTGTTTACAACAAGTCAAGTTTGCATATAATTGGAATATTCATTCTGATACTAGTTACTCTCCATTTGAAATTGTATATGGTTTTAATCCTTTGACTCCTTTGGGTTTGGTACCTATACCTATCGATGAGTATGCTAGTTTAGATGGGGAATGCAAGGCTAACATGGTGAAAAAATTACACAAGAAGGTGCAACAACATATTGTAAAAGGAACTAAGCAATATGCATCATATGTTAATAAAGGGTGAAAGAAGGTGATGTTTGAACCTAGTGATTAGGTTTAGGTGTATATGCCCAACAAATGGTTCCTAACTCAAAGGCATTCAAAGCTATAGCCTAAAGGAGATGGTCCATTTCAAGTAGTAGCATGGATTAATGACAATGTTTATAAGTTGGACTTTCTTGGTGAATATAATGTGAGTGCAATATTTAATATTTTTGATCTTTCTCTTTTTGATGTAGGTAATGATTCGAGGACAAATCTTTTCAAGGAGAGGGAGAAAGATGAAAGCTTAAAGTTGATGCATGGAAGGCTTCAAAGGATGCAAGACATTCATTACACATTCCAAAAGGTCCAATAACATAAGCTAGAGTCAAAAAGATGAAAAAAGCACTAAATGAGCTGATTGAGGATATTCGGGCCAACCAAGCTACAAATGGTGCAAATCCAAGCTTAAAAGAGAGTTATGACCTTATTAATATGATTGGAGTGCTTAATGTGCCAGGGTTAAGTAATAGTGTTTACTTTTAAATAAGAGTTTGTCCTAAATTAGTATTTGTTATAAAAGTGGAAGTTTTATGAATAAGAATTTGTCCTAGATAGGAGTTTATCTTAAATAGGAATTTATATCTCTTTTAAGGTTATTATCTTAGCCTATAAATAGGCACCTCCTTGAAAACTTTAAAATTAGACAATTTGAGAGAAATAAAAAGTGAGAGTTTTCTTCTTCGATTCTTTCAAGAACTAAATAACTTATTAGGAAGTAAGTCTTCTTGTGGTGTTCAACCAAACTTATCACTTTCAATTCCTCTCTTTTTTGTAATGGCATCCATATTCTTTTTAATACCTTAGGTTTGTGTTCCTTCCAATATTGGGTCTAGGGTTTGTGTGAATGAAATTTGATTTAGCTTTCTTGGGTATTGTTTGATTCCTTGTGTATGTTGGGTCCCTAAGCCATGTTTTTTAGGGTTCGCATCAACCTAAAGCATCTTATCCCAATCAAGATAACCATAAGGATCCTCTAACAAAAGAACCTAAGAAACTTATCTTGAGAACACTCGCCACACAATGAAAGCTAGGAAGGTTCATGGCACCTCATCCCTAGGGAGTTTCCTACACGGGCCCCTTAGCAAGAGAACTTAAGGCACCCTATCCTGAATGAGATCACCACTTAGATGTGCATGAGGAGATCCAATTGGGCCTTAACGTATCTCATCCTTATCAAGGTCACCACACAAGCCCTTCACTAGGAGAACCTATGACACCTTTCCACGAGCACTATTGTTGCATAGTTCTCTTACACAAGGAGAGCCTAGAGGGCCTAAGGCATCTTGGCCCAAGCTAAGTTGCCACACAAGCTCACTATTAGGAGAACCTAAGGCATCCTATCTTAGTGTGGTAGCCATAAAAGTCTCCTTTGCAAGGGGAGCCAAAGGACTTAAGGGACCTCATCCTATATGAGATTGCCACATAAGCTCCCATCCAGGATAACCAAGGCACTTTGATGTAGGATGGCTTATGAAAACAAGAACATAGGAAAATTAAAAGATAAACAAGAAAATCAGTACCCAAAAAAATAATAATATGTGGGTATCTGCACTTGAAAGTAAACGAGAACAATAGTCATTGAAAACTCAATATCAATATCAAGTGACAATAATCAGAAGCAGTTTGATTGAAAGATCTAACATGGGTCCTATATGTAGAGCTAAAGGACTAAATCCAAATAAGAATAAAAATTGAAATATGACTTAAAAACCTACAAGAAAATAACTAAATAAGTTGGAAGAACAACTAAATCAAAATTATGGTTTGAATAGGAGATTATCAGAATTTGGACTTGAATTTGGGCTTTGTATTCAAAGTCTTAGACTTCATCTTAGTACTGACATTATTCCCTTATGGTTGAAAGCACTCAACTCCATCAAGATGCATTGTAAATAAGTATCGAGCAAGGTGAGATCCAATTAACTAATCTCCTGCTTCAGAAGCCAAGCAACATAAAAAATAGGCCATGCTTTCCATTGGACAAGTTAATGACAAAGTCGTCCTTGAGAAGAACACTAGAAATAAAAAAGGTCTAAGAACTAAAATAGCTGAACAAAAATTCCTTGTTTCTAACTTGTTTCTCTTTTACCCTTTTTCTATGGTCAACCAAGCTGAAGATAGTAAAAAACCTAAAAATACCAAGAGAGTATTAGGAATGCTTATTGGGTAATAAGCAAACTGTTGGTTTTGTTGTTGTTGGCTTTGATGAAGCTTCACACTCATCAGTGAGGAGGGTCTATGGAAAATCACAGTAGAGCTGAGGACAGCCACACCAATGATTTGAGTTTTAGTCGGCGATATGGCACGGTGGAGAAGGCGATATGTAAAAGGATAGTTAAGATGGAGATGTTGAGGCTCTAGAATGGTACATTGATGGTGGAGAAAAGTATATTGAGGCCAACAAATCTTTCTAGATCGGTTTTGATCATTGGTGATGGGTAGGGGAGTAGCAAAAATAGTGGCAGTGCATCACTATTGGTAGCACATTTAAGGAGTTAGAAATTAATAATTGTTTGGAAATCATTATTGCAAATAATAATAATAATAATAATAATAACTCCACAGACTAACATACCAAGATTTCACCTTCAATCTGTGCTTAATATGTTAGATAATTTTGTTGATATTATGTCTAATGTTCTTCCCAATGAGTTACAATCTTTGAGTGACACATAACATGTCATTAACTTGATTCCTAATTCATAATTACCTAATCTGCCACATTATAGGATGAACTCAAAGAAACATGCTAAGTCGAATAGGACAATTGAAGAATTACTTTCCGAAGGTTTTATACCTCATAGTGTCAATCTATATGATGTTCCTACTTTGCTAATTCCTAAGAAAGATAGTTCATGGAGGATGTGTGTTGATAACAGAGCCATCAATAAGGTCACCATCAAGTATAGATTCCCTAATCCTAGGGTAAAGGATATGTTAAATGTGTTGGTTGGTTCTACTTGTGATGTGAGCCAAATACACCAAAATTACTCTAAAATACTCAATTAACAAGTTTATAATTAAGGTGAGTAGAGGTTGAATCCATAGATATTAAGTTTTGATTTATCAATTAATTAATGATCTTAATCCTGTTGAGTTTACTCAAATAAAAGAGTATAGGAGGAGAAATTTGGTTTTAATTAAACAAATAAAAAGCAAGACAGAAAACCAATCATAAATAAAATCAATAAATGAATGCACCTTTGGTAATAAAGATATTTACACTATTGGATTGACACATTGATCATTGACACTGAAGATCATCTATTCTTTAATTAAATATTTGACCTAAAATAATGAAAAACTCTATTATTCTAAATCTTCCTCAGTTCATTGTTAATTGAGACAAGCTCTTCAATTAATCTCTTATCAATTAAATTACCTTGAACAAGCTCTCAAGATATAATTTATTGATAGCATTATGATAAGAAAGATAGCTAAATCTAAACAACAAATTCACAAGTTGATCTATTTAATTTTAGATCATGTCCTCCACAGAAATTAGGCAAAAATTGACCATAATTCTACTTAGCATTAGAATTATTAAGTAATTACAAACTTGAATTCTAAACTTGCATTAGATCATAAAGCATATTGTCTAGTATGCATCCTAGTAAATAAAATAATATAATTATAATAGATGAACATAAGAATTCAAAGTAAAGAATCAAATTAGAAATAAAAACCAATAAATCACACAATGATTCCTCTAATGATTTCAATCCCTATAACTAAGAATAAAACTCTAGCTTTTCATATGATAGGCGTGTGTACAAGAAAGAAAGAAAGAAAGAAAAGAGAAGTCTACATATGTCTCTGCTTTTGGTATCCTAACATATCTATTTATATAGTTCTAAGGGACAGCAAAAATAACTCAAAGAAAGTTAAACACTTTCTCTTTAAAACCAACTTAACTTATTTAGAGAATAGCTCTTAATTAAGATAACTTGGACTAGCCTACAAGTTAGATTGGGGACATCGGTTTGTGACCCATTTCTTCCTAGATCTCTGCAAATAAACCCATTTTAGAAGCTCAAAATATCTATTTTAATTCTCAGGAAGGCCCCAAATCCATCCAACAATGTAAAGAATGTGAAATTCCCAAAATATCCTCCAATGGTCATATTTTCTCAAAACTGCATCTTTAAGTTTCCAAATTGGTCTAATCCATTTGGCCCTCTTCCAAAACATAAAATCAACTATAATAAGTACATTTAGGAAGAAAATACACTAAAAAGGTTAAATATAAGAAAATAAACATAGTGCACTTAACATACTTATCAAGTTCCCCAACACTTAACTTTTGCTTGTCTTCAGTAATAAAACAAATTAAAACAAATCCTAATTCACTTTCATAGGAATCAAGATTGCATTTGGTGTATACAATTAGCCTTTGAACTCTTAGGTCACCCTTAGTGGACAAGCTTTGTGTCATGAAGGTTTTCATAAGATATATCCACAAAATTCTTCATGAATGCAAAGTGTGCAACATACAAAAGCAAGTGACACTATGAGCAACCATGCTAAATTATAAATCCTCACAAACCTCTTTAAAGAGTATACACTTCAACACTTATAGTAGCCAAATTCCAAATTAACCATCAAGTAAGGAAGATGTCATTCATTTACATTAGCATGAAATAACAAAAGAAAAATTTTTTGAAACTAAACAATAGATTCAAAACAAACTGATCAAGCATAATTTCTTATAAAAAAAATCTAGATAAAAGACTAAACAAAATTGAACGAAACAAACTGATCCTTCTTCCATACGCAAACCTTACATTCTCCCAATGTAAGAATTAAATGTAAAAAGGATTAAAGAAAACAAAAACACAAAATCACATGCAAAAACAAAAATAAAGATGAAAGGGAGGAGAATAGCAAATGATGAGAAGTTTTGAGATGATGTGTGGAAAGCTTCAAAGGATGTGAGAAGTCCATTACACATTCTAGAAGGCCAAATAATACAAGCTAGAGTCAAAAGGATGAAAGAAGCACTAAATGGGTTGATTGAGGACATTTGGGCCAACCAAGCTATAAATGGTGCGAATTCAAGTTTGAAAGAGAGTCAAGGCCTTACTAATATAATTAAAGTACTTAATAAGCCGAGACTAAATAATAGCATTCACTTCTAAATAGGAGTTTATTCTAAATAAGTGATAATATTAAAGTGAAAGTTTTTTGAATAAGAATTTGTCTTATGTAGGAATTTATGTCTCTTTAGGATTGCTATCTTAACCAATAAATAGGCAACTTCTTGTAAGCTTTGGAACATCAAACAACTTTGAGAGAAATAAAAAGTAAGGATTTCTCTTTCAGTTCTTTCAAGAACTAGAGAACTTATCAATAAGTACCTCTTCTTATGGCATTTAAGTCGACTTATCACTCCCAATTCCCTTCTTTTCTAGAGTGTGGCATCCATATCCTTCTTAAATACCATAGGTTCATGTTCCTTTGAATGTTAGGTCTACGGTTTGTGTTATTAAAGTTTGATTTAGCTTTCCTGGATATCCCTTAATTCCTTGTGTGCGTTGGGTCCCTAAGCCACATCTTTTGAAGTTTTCTACATTAGTTGGTATCAGAGCATAGTTTTGAATTAGGTTGGATCAACTAGTTCTTCAATTTGCTGCCTTATGAGTTATTTATTTCTTTTTAATATGTCTATTAATCACATTATCATTCAAATGTGCTAATCTATCTGTTTGCAATCCTTCTCACTTCGCTTGTTTGTTTGAGATCATAACTATCAAAAAATATGCTAATTTCAATTCCAATTATTGTCTCTAAGTATTTCATTGTTATTTTGTGTTGAGCAAAAAAAAAAGAGGAATGAAAAAAAATAGGAACCAAAAAAGAAGGCATCAAATTCAAGTTATTGATAAAACTTAAATAGTTTGTTATATTGGCCACAATAATAATATAGTTTTATTGCTCAACTCGAATTTTGCCATCTATTTTCTTATTATGTCATTCAAGTTTATCCTCTAGGTTTAATCCCCTATCCTGATTTATGTGAGTTTAATTCATTAAATTCTTTTGCCTTGAAATCCTTTTTCTTTTCTTTTTTTTTTGACTCCTTATTCTCCAATTAGTTTAATTCTATGTCATTTATCTTATTTTGTTTAAAATCAATCCTCTTAATTTAGATCATTTAGTTCTTTAAAGAGCTGAAAAGGGAAATTTGAGTGGAAAAAGGCAAGTGTCACGGTCCTTTGCACCTAGGGATGGACAATACGTTGAATGTAGACACCTCATAGAGAAGGACAATACTATGAATGTAGAAGGCTCATAGGGAAGGGAAATACATTGGAACCAACCATGTAATAAATGCTGGTAAATGTATATAGATAGGAAGTTGAAGAGATGTGATATCCACCATTAAATCAAGGAGTGATCTAACGGTTGCAACTTGTCCAATACTTGTATAAAAGGGGACCTCTTGCCCCTTATTTAGAATACACCCAATTTTGAAGTGGAATATACTTCTAAAGTTAATCTCCAAAAAGGTTCTTACAAGTTGAGTGTGAGAAGGCTGCTTCGGAAGTATTCTCAAGGTTGCATGGGTAGGACGCAATAAATCCTTAGGCCCGTGATAGTTGGTATCAAAGCCGACCCAACCCCGACTCCGATGTCTTCCGCCAAGTGCTTCACGTAGAAGAAGTAGGTAGGGGGAGACCCAATTCTCAATGAGGACATTGATAGATTCAGTGAGGGAGAATGTCATAGATGGGTTATGTCATGGATGGTGACGGGTTATGTCATGAACGGGTTAGGTACTACCCGACTCCCACATTAGATAAGAAGAGGGGGATCTTGGGTAATATAACCTTTTGGGGAGAAGGTAATGACCCCGTGACACAAGAGTGCAAGTTCATATTAAGAAAAAAGCCATAAAAGTGTACACACGAGGGAGTGTGACACCTTTTCTTTTAAGTGAAACATGTAAGAGAGCGTTTTGTTAGGTATCATAATCATTTGTGCAAAATACTATGACTTTCAAAGACAAAGGTGTAGCTCAAGAGGGAGTTAGTGATGTGTCCTTCATGATTAAAGCTATGTAACAACAATTTGAGCATATGAATATCGGATTTGATGATATAAGGGAGAGAATGGAGGAGTAAGCAAATATAATAACAGAGTTGCAAAGGATGCATAGGGACTATGAGGCTCCTAATGCAAGAAGGCAATTAAGATGAGCTTATGACCATGAAGATGATGTAGAAGAAGATGAATTTGATGATCAAACTACTATGGTTAAAACTACCAACAATAGAAGGGATCAAAGAGATTTTGGGAGGCAAGGCACTTATGACCATGATTTAGGCAATATTAAAATGACAATTCCTCTATTCCAAGGTAAGAATGATTTTGATGCATACCTAGAATTGGAGAAAAGGGTTAAATTGGTTTTTGACTACTATAACTATTTTGAAGAGAAAAAGTAATGCTTGTTGCTGTTGAATTTACTAATTATACTATTATTTGGTGAGATCAAATTATTTTGACTAGGAGAAGGAATCATGAGCAGCCTATTGATACATGGGAGGAGATGAAGGCTATCATGAGGAGGAGGTTTGTCCTTAATCACTATTATAAGGAGTTATACCAGAGGCTACAAGGGCTCACTTAAGGCACCAAAAGTGTGGAGGACTACCACAAGGAGATGAAGATTGCCATGATTAGGGCGATTGTAGAAGAAGATAGAGAGGCAACCATGGGAGGAGATGAAGGCTATCATGAGGAGGAGGTTTGTCTTTAATCACTATTATAAGGAGTTATACCAGAGGCTATTAGGGCTTACTTAGGGTACCAAGAGTATGGAGGACTGCCACAAGAAGATGGAGATTGCCATGATTAAGGTAATTGTAGAAGAAGATAGAGAGGCAACCATGGGTCAATTTCTGCAAGGGCTAAATAGAGACATAGATAATGAGGTTAAGATGCAACACTATGTGAAATTAGAAGGCATGGTGCAAGTGACAATGAAAGTTGAAAGACAACTTAAACAAAAGGGTTCCATATAGTTTGGGCAGAATTCGGGTTCTGCCTTATCTTAGAAGCTGAATAGGAGTAAAAGACATGAAAGATGTCTTTAAATGATCCAACTAAATTTTCTCTAACAGTTTTCATATAATAGGGCTTTTTCCCATGCTTTTATATAATCGAAGTAATTGTAAGTTTTAACCTTCCACCATTCCTCTAATTTGTGGTAACCAAAGAGATCTTCCTACTAGTCTTCTAGATAAAGAATTTTCTTTACCTTAAATTTGGCATCGGCCCAATCTCTAAAAGTATAAAACCAGATCCACTTCTAGATCCTCTTTTTATGGGTTTAATAGCCATCAAGCCTATTTCAAGAAGTATTCGTTAATAATACAAGCAATCCTTTATATTAGTTTGAGGATACATATCATCTTTAAGATAAAACCATGCGACCTCATTAGGTATAAGCTGAGCATAATTATTTTTGATAGAATATAAAAAGTCTATATGTTTAGGAATTAAAGGATATGTGAAGGATTTATCTAAAACTTGCTTATGTCATCACGAAGTTTATCAACTTCTTTTTCTCATACAATTGCACCTTTGCCTGGTGAATTAACCAACTTTGTTAGGGACTGAGGCTCTTGTATTAGATGCCTTTAACTCATTTTTTAGTTCCCTGCAAAAATTCATGAGTTAGGAAATCTGGTAAAAAATTAGAATTTCATTTAATACACTCAATATCAAAGTCAAATATAGGAAGTATTCCTTATCGTCTTGCAAATATTTGTTTGGAGGTAAGGTTTTTAACATCTTTAGTAAAGACATCCTTTGCTACCTTACAATCAATTCTTAAAAGGAATTTTTGATTTAACAAATCACTTTTAAATTTTTGAATACATAGCACAATAGTTCAAATTGCTTTTTTAATAGTAGAGTAATTAACTCTAGCTCCTTTTCAGACTCCTTAAGTGAAACAAACAAGTTGTTATTTTTAGTTAATCCTTTGCTTAAGGATTCCTCCATAACCTTTATCTAATACATCAATTTCAACTATTTTAAAAACATCAAGATGAGGAAGAGTTAAACATGGTAGTTCTTTGGTTTTTAATTTTGTTTTCTTAATTGCCTTAGTATGCTTCTCGATCCATTTAGGAGGATTTTTCTTTAATCTTTCAAATAAAGGCTTAGCATTATAAAACTAATTCCTTATAAAATTTTGAAACATAATTTAAACATCCTAAAAACTTTTGCAATTACTGTTTTTCTCTAATTTCATCAGGAAATTTAGAGGCAAACTTGATTGCTCGATCAATAAGAATAATAGTACCATCTTCAATAAAGCGACCAAGGAATCTAAACCTGGTTTGGAATAACTTCATCTTTTTAGCTAATGCAGCTAATCTAGCTTTTTTTAACAACCTTTAAAAATAAGTTTAAATGTTTAAAATGTTGTTCTATTGTGTTAGAGAATACTAACACATCATCAATATAAACAATAGTAAATGTTGTATAAATATTAAATATTTCATTCATAATCTTTTAAAATTCAAAAGGTGTATTTTTTAACCTAAAAAACATTACATTCCATTTATAATACCCAAATGGTACCATAAATGTTGTTTTATATTTATCTTCTTCATGAATTTGGATTTGCTAATAACCATATCATATTTCCCAAAATAACATCTTGTTATAGGTTTTTTACTAGTATGAATGGAATTTCAATACAAATTCCTTCATTACATATAGCAACTTGAGATAGTTTATATTTTATAACAAGATTGCTTTTGTCAACAATGTTTAAAACTTTTGTTATTTTTGAAAGGTATTTTAAAGAAACTATCCCTTCATTAATATAGTTTATATCAATTCCTGAATCTATTAAGACTATTGTAGAAAATATATATTCTTTATTGGCTATTATAATAATCTGAGTATACCATTTATGGGTAATAACCCTATCAATTAGGTTGATGTATTGAAGGGTGCTTAATTCTTCTTTTAAAGTACTTGGAGCATTAAAAGGATCTTCATCCTTTTTTGTTACAGATTTCAGTACTGATGCTCTTTCTTTTAATCTTTTTATCTCAATTTTTAGCTAATTAATTTCAGCTTAAAGCTCTCCAATAGAAGGTTCTATTGCTGTTTTTTTAGTTTTTAAACTAGAATGGTTATTTCTAACTCTCTGAATAATAGTTTTTAAATTGTAATCTTCCTCTAGTTCTTTAACACTAGTCTCATTTTGAGACAGATGAAGATATTTTTCTAACTGTTCTCTTTTTCCTTTTGGATTTGTAATCTTATCAATAAGATCCAATATTAGATTATCTTTTTTTTATAAGGACTAATAAGTCATTACTTTTACATAAAACTTGATAATAGTTGCATCGACTATCACAATTATTATCTGATTCTTCTTTAGAGGTAATCTCTTCCTTAAGTAGGTCTACCTCTAATTCTAATTCCTTAAATTTGTCTTCTAATAAGAAGATATGGATTAATGACCTTTTAAGGTCTTCATCTACTGATAATTCTTGAATTTTTTGTTTCATTTTACATTTATTAGAATAATGTCCTATTTTTCCACATTTATAACAAACAATCATTTTCTTTTTCTTTTTTTATGGAATAGTCCTTTTCTTTTCTTTCAATTTTCCTTTTCCATAAAAGGATTTCTTTTGAGGTATAGGTTTATAACCCTTTTTCTTAAATTTTTTAGGATACCTCATAAGTGGATAACCCATTTTTTCATAAAGTTTCTTAATTCTTTTTTTCCTTCAGTTTTTTCATTCTACAATTACTTATGTGGTTTTATGTATAAAGTTTAACTCCTTCAGTAGCTAATTCTCCATATGTGTAACTAGAGTAATCAATAACTTTATCATGGTAGGATTTTAACCTATTTTTTACTCTTTTAATAAATAAGGTAGGTAACCCAAACAAAAACTTCTCTTTCCAAAAAATACTCTGACTATTTTTCCTAGTAAAAACTTTAGAGAAGAAGACATCTTTATATCACCTAAATTGGGACAAATTCAAACACTTCAAATTAATGAGTTGTTCATATGTCTTGTCTACCAATAAGGTGACTGATACAATAAAAAGATTAGTAATTGTATAAATTAGTGTATTAACACTATTAGATATTTGCACACCTTTTTCTATTTTAATAGCATTAAATATTTGAGTTTTAATTTCTTTTGTTAAATAAAAATCTCACTAGCCTTTAAGTTGTCCAATCAATCCATTTACTATAAATCTTACTATTTGAGAGTCAAAATTGCCTCCCTTGGTTTTTGCAACAGTAGCAAATATCATCATATAATGCAGTAGAATTAGAATCTGATATCCCATCTAAATTTCATCCTATAATGCTACTACCATCATATTGTACATAATTATACTCAGATTGTTCTTCTAATAAGAAGTTGATGGGAGTAAGTTTGTACTTTCCATCTTACTAGAAGGTGATGGATTTTTTTAACTTGGGTTTTGTTCTGATAAGAACATTTCTTGAATTTTCTCCACATAATCTTCATCCTTTGTTTCTTCTTTTGTAATTTCTTCCTCTTTTCCTAATACAAAAGCATCCTTTTCTTTTAATACTGGGTTTTTTAACCTCTTAATTATTCCATTAACTAATTCAAATTCTTTACTAGACTTACTTAGCTGATCCATTAAAATGATTAGTAATTGTATAAATTAGTGTATTAACACTATTAGATATTTGCATGCCTTGTTCTATTTTTACAGCATTAAATATTTGAACTTTAGTTTCATTTGTTAAATAAAAATTCCACCAGCCTTTAAGTTATCTAGTAAATTCATTTCCTATAAATCTTGCTATTTAGTGGTCAGAATTACCTTCCTTAGTTTTTTGCAATAGTAACAAACATCATCATATAATGCTATAGAATTAGAATCCAATTTTTAAACATCTCATCTAAATTTCATTCTATGGTACTACTACCATTGTATTGTACATAATTGTACTTAGTAATTCAATAAAATGATTAGTAATTAATATAAGCACAAGGGTTAATTTTATAAACATTTTCTATGAATTAGTAATTGTGAATATAATCATGTAATTAACATCCTTGTCTACAGAAAACATTAATTTATTTTGACACTCGTCTTAGTACACCTTAGGTGGTCTGAAACCATTGAGTTCTATCAAACAAACAAGTCATTTATCTTGATTAGCTTTTACCCTTAATTAGCTTTCTATATTATGTTTAGAAATTGTTAATTTCTTAAAAATTGAGAACATCCTTAGCCTACGGGATGGCAGTTCTTTGGTTTTTAATTTTATTTTGACACTTCTACAAGGATTCAATTCTAATTATTTTCTCTTGTCGCATTTAAATTCCTAGGTTTATAAACAAGGAAGTTTCTTTTCTAAAGTTGATTATGTTTTTAAAACTGTTGAGAAGATCTACCTTTAGTTCAAAGGTTATAAAGATTTCTTTCTATTATCTCAGGAGCCTATTAGTTCACACCAACAAAAGTATAAATTTATCCATATTGGAATGGTGCAAAGTAGTATTAAAACCTACTATAAATTGGTTTAAATAAATCAGCAATTATATGTGTNTTCTTTTCTAAAGTTGATTATGTTTTATAAACTTGTTGAAGAAGATCTACCTTTAGTTCAAAGGTTATAAAAGATTTCTTTCTATTATCTCAGGAGCCTATTAGTTCACACCAACAAAAGTATAAATTTATCCATATTGGAATGGTGCAAGTAGTATTAAACCTACTATTAAATTGGGTTTAAATAAATCAGCAATTATATGTGTTAGAGATACAAGACATAATCATTTTCATGACTCCTATTAGGAGTAATTGAATCCACTCTAAGTGATGGACCTATTTGGTTCTTTTGTTTCCCTAATTTTACCCCATTACTATCAAATCCAAAGTTGATGCATACTTTATGTTTGGATATTAAAACTGAAGGATTTTAAATGATGCTTGCTTTGGAAAATCTAATCCTTATTTATTAGGATACATTATAAGGTTATGAACACCACTATCACAGGAATTAAAGAGATTCTAGTAAAATATACATTAGAGGGACTACTATATTATTTTTGACAAATAGCGTTCAAATTCTAATGTAATGATTCTTAAACAATAGATTGGCATCAAGTTAAATTACTTGACAAAATGGGTATTAGAAAAAGGCTGTTGAACCTATTAATAGGTTAATAGACGAGCGGAAAGAAGTAATTAAATTCCAAGATGGGGATGTCAAAATTCGATTTGCTCCATTTAGAAGTGAAAGGTTAAATCTCAAAAAGGGAAGAGAAAAGGTTAAACCTAGATTGTCTACTTCCTCAATACCAATCACTAAATTGGAATTGTTAGAAGAATAAGAGAACAAGTTAGTCAACCCTACTATATAGAGTTGACTTTCCTCCATTAACTTTTACTTTTGTGGTTAATAAACCACTAGACACACTTGGTCAGGTTCTAGCCTAGGTCTCCTTCTCCCTTTGATATAAGATATCAAGATAAAGACAGGAGTCTCTATGTCCTATAAATAATTGATGAAATAGACAAAAAGATGAGAGAGTTATTTTACTCTTAAAAATAATATAAAAAGAAAATGATATTTTATGACCTTTAATGAAAAGGAATGATAAGTATGGTATAAACGCCATAAGATATATACCAATAAAATAGGGCCTGTAAATATATTCACTTATATGGAAAAGGTATATAAACTTAAGAAAAAATCTTTCCCAAATTTTTCTACCCCCAAGGAATGTATGGTTCTTGAAAAAGTATATCAAGATTAAAGAGCCCTTTGCTTGATGAAATTCAATGGATTCAAAGTACTAGAGGTGTAATGACTTGCTTATTGCATGGAATATAATGTTTAGTGTGGATACAACAGTTAATGTCATGATCATTTTGGGTAAATGAGTATTTGCAACAAAAGAGGAAGTCTTATTAGGAAGAAATGTAGTGACATTACCAACCTCCATGGATGGAACCATTCAGTCTTCATAAGGAAAGCTAATCAAGATCAATGAGTCTTTTGTTTGATGAGATTTAATGGATTTAAAGTACAAGGAATATAATGAATACTTTTGTATTTAATCTTGATATTGAGTTTATTAAAGAAAATTCTAATTCTTTGCTAGATTTCCTAACTCATGAATTTCGGTAAAGAACTAAGAAATGAAAAAAGAACTATTATATAAGGGCCCTAGTCCCCAGCAAAGTCAATTAATTCATTAGCTAAAGGTGTGAGTGAAAAGGAGGTTGAAAAACTTCGTAATGATACTTATGAGTGAGTTTTGGATAAATCCATTACATATCCTATAGGCTCCTTTTCTTTATTATCTTCTTTTATATTAGTGTGTTTAAATTAATTTTTATACATCCCTGTGTATATATATATTTACTTGTGTGTATGATCTTGCACTACCAAGATAGGAATGGTACTAGAGCCATTAACCTGGAGGAATGTTGATCTTCTAAATAGTTGAACGAATTTAAGGTTGTCATTGTCTCATTATTAAAACCCAAGTTGTGCTTCCTTTGTACCAAATTTGCCGCATGTGAGTGTGTAAGGTTGTGTCTTAAGATGTTGATAGTGATATGGTGAGGCATGAATAGGTTAAGACCAGATTAATTGTTTAGAAATGATAGTTTTTCTAGAAATAGAAATAAAGAAATAGTAATTAGTGAAAATTTAGATAATATTATTTATAGAATTTGACTTTTTCTTCTTTATCATCTTCCCAAATTTTTAAACAAGGAAGTTTTTTTTCTAAGGTCAATTATATGATTAAAACTATTGAAGAAGCTTTACTCTTAACTCAAGGTTATAATGATTTTTGTTTGTCATCCTAGGAGCTTATTAGCTCACATCAACCAAATATAAATTTATCCATATTGGGATGGTGCAAGTAGCATTAAAACTTGCTACTAGACTGGGTTTAAATAACTTAGTAATTATATGACAAAGTCAACAATGAGAATCTTGTTGGTTATGGACTTGTCAAGAAGACTAATGAGTTTGAATGTGAGCCAATCTTTTTAGTTGAGCAAATATTGTGGAGCTTGCTGATGAGGGCTTGTTGGTAAAAGATATAGTGATACAAGTTGCATTAGTGATTTTACTCTCTTAAAAATATTATAAAGAGAAAATGATTTTTTATTACCTTTAATGAAAAGGAACGAGAAATATGGTACAAACATCATAAGATATATTTACAAGAGCTATAGATATATTTACTTATTTGGAAAAGGTCTACAAATTTAAGAAAAAGCCTTTCCTAATTTTTTCCCAAGAAAAAATTTTCCCAATTTTTTTCTACCCTAAAGAAATGTATGGTTCCTGAAAAAGGCATATCAAAAATAAATTACAAGAAGAGGAATAAGGGTTATTAGCATTCACTCGCTTACACTTAACTTAAGTGTTAAGATAGAAGACCATAAGGTTATAACTTCACCATATAAAGAGAAACCTTTTACTAGTATTGTTATAGAGCAAGGAAATTATACTAATCTTTATCTTCAATATATAGGAAACTAGCTTAATAGAGTTGAAGAAAAGATAGAAGAAGTAGCTTAGAAAACTTCAGAATCTTTGGTTAAACTAGAAATTGAAAAAAGGGTTTTATTTACACCTATGTCCTCAAAAGAAATAAATTACAATATGTTAAGTAAAAGTTCTAATAAGACAAAATTAGTAAATGAAATAATTAAAAGGCTAAAAAATCTAGGGTTAAAAGAAAAAGATACTTTTGTACTAGGAAAAGTGGAAGAAATTACAAAAGAAGAATCAAAGACTGAAGATTATATAGATAAAACGCATAAATGTTCTTATCAAAATAAAATCCAAATCCAAAGGATCCATCACCTTCTTATAAGTAAGAAAGCATGGGAAGTAATAAGATGACTATTAATAAAGTGCTTACAAAATTATATTATCCCAGACCTAGTCTAGTTGACCTCTAATTAAAGGAATAATTTAAGTACAATAATGTACAATTTGATGGTAGCAGTATCATAAGATGAAATTTAGATGGAATGTCAAAAATTAGATGCTCATTTTACTCCATTATATAATAATGTTTACCACCACGACAAGATTTAAAGGAGGTAATTTTGACTTCCAAATAGCAAGATATATAGTAAATAGGTTTATTGGGCAATTTAAAGATTGGTGGGATTTTTATTTGTCAAATAAAGCTAAATTTCAAATATTTAATGTTGTTAAAATAGAACAAGGCATGTACACGACTAACAGTGTTAATACCCTGATTTATACAATTACTAATCATTTTATTAGTTCAACTTCCTTATTAGTAGATAAGACATATGAACAACTCATTAATTTGAGGTGTCCAAATCTAGTAAGAAGCTTGGAGATGATGTGTGGAAGACTTCAAAGGAAGCAAGAGGTCCATTACACATTCCAGAAGGTTAAATAACACAAGCTAAGGGCAAAAAGATAAAAGAAGTACTAAATGGGCTGCTTAAGGACATTTAGGCTAACTAAGCTACAAATGATGCAAATTTAAGCTTAAAAGAGAGTCAAAACCTTACTAATATGATTGAAGTACTTAATGGGTCAAGACTAAGTAATAACATTAACTCCTAAATAAGAGTTTATCCTAAATAAGTGATTCTTATAAAAGTGAAAGTTTTCTATATAAAAATTTGTCCTAAATAGGAATTTATACCTTTTTACGATTGCTATCTTAATTTATAAATAGACACCTCCTTGTAAGCACTAAAAGGCAAACAATTTGAGAGAAATAAAAAGTGAGGGTTTTCTCCTTTAGTTCTTTTGAGAACTAAAGAACTTATCAAGAAGTACTTTTTCTTGTAGCATTCAACTTGACTTATTAGTCCAAATTCCCTTCTTTTCTAGAGTGTGATATCTATATCCTTCTTAAATACCTTAAGGCCACGTCTTTTTGGGGTTTTTTGCATTAGTTGGTATTAGAACTTGACTCTAAATTATGTTGGATCAATTAATTTTTCAATTTTCTGCCTTGTGATTTATTTATTTCTATTTAGTTTGTCTATCAAGCACATTACCATTCAATCATGCTAATATGTCCATTTGCAACCCTTCTTACTTTGCTCATTTGTTTGAAATCATAATTATCAAAATGTGCTATTTTCAATTCTATTTGCTATCTCTAAATATTCTATTGTTGTTTTTTGTTGAGCAAAAGAAAGAAAAAAAGAAAAAAAAGGAGGAACCAAAAAAAAAAAAGTGGAACAAAAAAAAAGGCATCAAATTAAAGGTATTGATAAAAGTTAAACGGTTTGGTCTTATTGGCCATAATAATAATATAGTTTTCATACTTAACTCCAATTTTGTCATCTGTCTTCTTGCTATGTCATCCAATTTGTCCTTTAGGTTTAACTCCATATCTTGTTTTTTATTAGTTTACTTCATTAAATTCATTTGCCTTGATGTTTGTTTTCATTTGTTTTAGCTCCTTATTCTCTAATTAGTTTAATTCTACCCCATTCACCTTATTTTGTTCTAAAGTATGAAGGAGTGTGACACCTTTTCTTTTAAGTGAAACACATGATGGAGTGTTTTGTGAGGTATCCTAAACATTTTGTGCAAAAGTAATACTATGACTTCCCAAGACAAAGGTGTAGTTTAGGAAGGAGTAAGTGATGTGTCCTTTATGATTAAAGCTATGGAACAACAATTTGAGTGTATGAATACCAGATTTGATGATATAGGGAAGAGGATGGAGGAGCATGCTAATACAATAACAGAGTAACAAAGAAGGCATGGGGACTATGAGGCCCTTAATGTAAGAAGGCAATTGAGATGAGCTTATGACCATGAAGATGATGTAAAAGATGATAAATTTGATAATTAAGTTAAAGTGATTAAAACTACCAATAATAGAAGGAATTGAAGAGATTTATGGAGGCAAGGCACTTATGACTATGATTTAGGCAGTTTTAAAATGATAATTCTTCTATTCCAAGGTAAGATTGATCCTGATGCATACCTAAAATGGGAAAAGAAGGTTGAATTGGTTTTTGATTGCCATAACTATTTTAAGGAGAAAAAGGTAAAGCTTGTTGTCGTTGAATTTACTGATTATACTATCATTTGGTGGGATCATTTTATTTTGACTGGGAGAAGGAATCATGAATGACTTATTGATACATGGGAGAGATGAAGGCTATCATGAGGAGGAGCTTCGCCCTTAATCATTATTATAAGGATTTGAACCAAAAGTTGCAAGGGCGCACTCAAGGCACCAAAAGTGTGGAGGACTACCACAAGGAGATGGAGATTGTCATGATTAAGGCAAATATAAAAGAAGATAAAGAGGCAACCATGGCTTAATTTTTACAAAAGCTAAATAGAGACATAGCCAATGTGGTTAAATTGCAACACTATGTAGAATAAGAAGATATGGTGCACATGGTAATGAAAATTGAAAGACAACTTAAACGAAAGGGTTCCACATGGTTTGGGTAGAATTTGGGTTCTACCTCATCTTGGAAGCCAAATTGGAATAAAAGGGATAAGAAGACCGATTAGAAGTACAAAGCCAAGCTATCCAAGAGCAAGAATATAGGTTCCCTTGTAGCAAGGAGGCTAGTAATTCTGATCCCTAACCAAGTAGATGATGATTTTGAGAGGTAATGGTGATGTTGAAACTGTAAGTGAATTAGATGATGATTTTGTGCCATCATCGGAGGGTGAAAGTGATGGAGAGGAGTATCTAGCTAATGGAGTAGCTCTTGTCACAAGGTGAGTATTGAATGTGTAAGTAAAGGAAAAAAAATGAGGCGTAACAAGATAACATTTTTCATACTCATCAAAGATAAGATACGTAATATGATTATTGATGGTCAGAGTTGCATTAATGTGGCTAGCACAATTATGGCTTGAAAAGCTGAATTTACCTACTAAGAAGCATCCTAGGCCATATATGCTTTAATGGTTGAATAAAAGTGGTGAAGTCAAGGTAAATAAGCAAGTGCTCGTGCCATTTTCCATAAGAAGGTGCCATGATGAAGTTTTATGTGATGTTGTACTCACACATATGGGCCATATTCTATTAGGAAGGCCATGACAATTTGATAGGCAAGTTAATGCATGATGACTTCTAGAACCGCTATTCATTTGTAATGAATGAAAAACCTGTCAATCTTGTACCATTACCCCCTCAACAAGCTTATAAGGATCAATTGAGGATTAAGAATGAAAATGAACAGAAAAAGAGAGATTGAAAAAAGAGGGATTGTTACTTTAATACTGCCCAAATCACGATTATAGGTGCCTTGCCACCCAAAATCTCTTTGATCCCTTCTATTGTTGGCAATTCTAACCATAGTAGTTTGATTGTCAAATTCATCATCTTTAACATCATCTTCATGGTTATAGGCTCGTCTTAATTGCCTTTTTGCATTAGGAGCCTTATAATTTCCATGCCTTCTTTGTAACTCTGCTATTTAATTAGCTTACTCCTCCATCCTCTCCCTTATATCATTAAATCTAGTATCCATGCACTCAAATTGTTGTTACATAGCTTTGATCATGAAGGATACATCAATAACTCCCTCTTAAGCTACCTTTGTCTTGGGAAGTCATAGTATTACTTTTGTACAAAATGATTAAGATACCTCACAAAACACTCCCTCATATGTTTCACTCAAAAGAAAAGGTGTCACACTCCCTCGTGTTTACACTTTTTATGGCTTTTTCTTAATATGAATTTGCACTCTTGCCTTTTATTACTCAAATTTTCCCTTACAGCTCTTTGAAGAACTAAACAAGTTAAATCAAGAGGATTAATTTTGAACTAAATAAAATAAATGACATGGAATTGAACTAATTGGAGAATAAAGAGCCCAAAAAAAGAAAAAGGATATCAAGGCAAACGAATTTAATGAACTAAACTCACAAAAATCAAGAAAGGCAGTTAAACCTAAAAGAAAAACTTGGATGACATAACAAGAAAATAGAAGGCAAAATTAGAGTTGAGAAAGAAAACTATATTATTATTATGGCTAATATGACCAAACTGTCTAACTTCTATCAATAACTTGAATTTGATGCTTTTTTTTCCCTTTTTTTTTCTTTTTCTTAATACAAAACAATAGTAAAACACTTACAGACAACAATTGGAATTGATATTAGCATGGTTTTGATAGTTATGATCTCAAACAAACAAGCAAAGTGAGAAGGGTTGCAAACGAATAAATTAGCACATTTGAATGGTAATGTGCTTAATAGATAAACTAAATAGAAATAAATAAATCACAAGGCAGCAAATTAAAGACTTAGTTAATCCAACCTAATTTAGAACTAGGCTCTGATACCAACTGATGTGGAAAACCACAAAAATGTGGCTTAGAGACCCAATGCACACAAGGAATCAAAGAATATTCAGGAAAGTTAAATTAGACTTTAATAACACAAACCCTAGACCCAACATTGTGAGGAACATGAACCTAGAGTATTTAAGAAGGATGTGGATGCCACACTTCAGAAAAGAAAGGAATTGGGAGTGATAAGTTGAGTTGAACTCCACAAGAAGAGGTACTTCTTGATAAGTTCTTTAGTTCTCAAAAGAATTAAAGGAGGAAACCCTTACTTTTTGTTTCTCTCAAAGTTGTCTGATGTTCTAGAGCTTACAAGAAGGTGGCTATTTATAGGCTAAGATAGCAATTCTAAAAAAGCATAACTTCCTATTTAGGACAAATTCTTATTTAAAAGGAACTCTTATCTAGGACAAATTCTTATACAAAAACTTTCACTTTTATAACAATCACTTATTTAGGATAAACTCCTGTTTAAGAGTGAATGCTATTACTTAGTCTTGGCCCTTAAGTACTCCAAACATATTAATAAGGCCTTGACTCTCTTTTGAGCTTGAATTTGCACTATTTGTAACTTGGTTGGCCTGAATGTCCTCAATCAGCCCATTTAGTACTTCTTTCATCTTTTTGGCTCTAGCTCATGTTATTAGGCCTTCTAGAACATGCAATGGACTTCTTGCATCCTTTGAAGTCTACCATGCATCATCTCTAAGCTTTTCATCAAGTTCAAAAACAAGAAAAACAGCAATAAAACCTTTTATTAGAGAACTTAAAGTTGAAATTAATCAATTAAAAATTAAGATAAAAGGATTAAAAAAGGGTATTAGTACTAGAATCAATAACTGAAAGGATGAAGATCCTCCTGATACTCCAAGTACTTCTTTAAAAGAAGAATTAAGTATCCTCTAATACGTCAATTTAATTGATAAAGTTAATTACCCATAAATGGCATACTCATATTACTGTAATAGTTAATAAAGTGTATATCCTTTTTTTCTATAACCTTAGTAGATCGGGTGCTAATATGAATAGTATTAATGAAGTGATAGTTCTTTTGAAATGCTTTTCAAAACAACAGAAGTGTTAAACACTACTGATAAAAGCAAACTTGTTATTAAGTATAAATTATCTTAAGCTACTATATGTAACCAGGGAATTTGTATTGAAATTCCATTCTTATTAGTTAAAAACTTGTCATAGGACATTATTTTAGGAAATCTTTTTTTGCACATACTATATCTTATTAACGAGATTAATGATAAAGGAATTTTCTTAGAAATAGATGGAAAGCTTATTAGCTATAAGTTTACCTCTACTCCTACATACGGGGAGATAGATTTACTTCAAAAGATAATAAAAAGAAAAGAGAGTTATTCGATCTCTTTTAAATGAAGTAAAGAATAAACATTTACATGAGAAAATTGATACTCTTGTAATTCAAGTCAAGACACAGGAAATACAAAAAAGGTTAGAAACAATAGTTTGCATAAAAATTCTTACAACTTTTTAGAATAAGAAAAAACATGTGGTAAAGTTATCATATGAAGCAACTTTTAATAAAAGTCAAATTCTTATTAAGACCCAACCCATTGCTATAGGGCTAAGGTATTTAGAAATCTATAAAAAGAAAATAAATGATCTTTTAAAGAAAGAGTTTATTAGAGAAAGTAACAGCCCATGGAGTTGCCTAGAATTTTATGTTGAAAATGTTATAGAATTGGAACGAGGAGTTCCAAGATTAGTCATTGAGATGGATTGGGTATCATATACCTAATACAAAATATTTGCTTAATAGACTTCATAAAACCCAAGTATTTTCAAAATTTTTTATGAAATCTGGTTACTGGCAAATCCAAATTCATGAAAAAGATAAGTGTAAAACAACATTTACAATACCATTTGAACATTATGAATGGAATGTAAGGCCTTTTGAGTTAAAAAATATACTCTCTGAATTTCAAAAAATTATGAATGAAATATTTAATACTTATGCAGCATTTACTATTATTTATATTGATAATATGTTAGCATTTTCTAACACAATAGAAAAAGATTTTGAGCATTTAAACCTATTTTAAAGGTTACTGAAAATGTTGAATTAGCCATATCAATTAGAAAGATGAAGTTATTCCAAACCAAGGTCAAATTCCTCAGTCAGTTCATTGAAAATGGTACTACTATTCCTATTGACCAAGCAATCAAATTTGCCTTTAAATTTCCTAATGAAATTAGAGAAAAAAAAATTGCAAAGGTTTTAGGATGTTTGAATTATATTTTAGAATTTTATAAAAAATTAGCTTATGATGCTAAGCCTTTATTTGAAAGATTACAAAAAAAAAATCCCCCTGAGTGGATGGATGAACATACTAAGGCATTTAAAAAGGTAAAATTAAAAAAAAAAAGAACTATTATGTTTAACTCTTCCTCATCTTGATGCTTTTAAAATAGTTAAACTGATACATTAGATAAGGGTTATGGAGGAATCCTTAAGCAAAAGATTAATTTAAAAGAATAGCTCATTCGATACACTTTAATAGTATAGAAAGGAGCTAGAGTTAATTAGCCTATTATTAAAAAAGAAATCTTAGCTATCATGCTATGTATTCAAAAATTTGAAATTCATTTGTTAAATTAGAAATTCCTTTTAAGAATTGATTGTAAGGCAGCAAAAGATGTCCTTACTAAAGATGATAAAAATATTGTCTCTAAACAAATCTTTGATAGATGGCAAGGAATATTTTCTGCGTTTGATTTCAATATTAAGTTTATTAAAGAAAATTCCAATTCTTTGTTAGATTTCCTAACTCATGAATTTTTGCAAGGAACTAAGAAATGAGTAAAAGGCCTCTCCTATATAGGCTCCAATCCCTAACAAAGTTGATTAATTCACCACCTAAAGGTGTGAGATAAAAGGAAGTTGATAAACTTTGTAATGGATCTAATTAATATATATATATACACACACACACACATAAGGATAATAAGGCAATTAAGAAAATAAAATTGAAAACAAAAGAACTGTTATGTTTAACTCTTTCTCATCCTGATACTTTTAAAATAATTAAAACTAATGCATTAGATAAAGGTTATGGAGGAATCCTTAAGAAAGAATAGTTCCTTTAATTCACTTCAAAAGTATGAAAAAGAGCTAGAGTTAATTACTCTACTATTAAAAAAGAAATCTTAAATGTCATGCTATGTATTCAAAAATTTGAAATTGATATGTTAATTAGAAATTCCTTTTAAGAATTGACTATAAAGTAGCAAAAGATATCCTTACTAAAGATGTTAAAAACATTGCCTCCAAACAAGTCTTTGCTCTGTGGAGGAATACTTTTTATATTTGATTTTGATATTGAGTTTATTAAAGGAAATTCTAATTCTTTGCTAGATTTCTTAACTCGTGAATTTTTGCAGGGAATTGAGAAATAAGTAAAAGGCCTCTTATACAAAAGCCCCAATTCCTATAAAAGCCACTTAATTCACCGACTAAAAATGCAAGAGAAAAGGAAGTTGATAAACTTTATAATGGGTCTAATAAAATTAAAATAAAAGAACTGTCATGTTTAACTCTTTCTCATCCTATTGCTTTTAAAATAATTGCAACTAATCCATCAAATAAAAGTTAAGGAGGAATCTTTAAGCAAAGGATTAACTCAAAAGAACAACTTATTCAATTCACTTTAAAAGTATAGAAAGATGTAAAGTTTAATTATTGTACTATTAAAAAGAAATTTTAGTATTACACTATGTATTCAAAAATTTGAAAGTGGCCTCTTAAATCAAAAATTCCTTTTAAGAATTAACTATAAGGCAAGAAACGATGTCCTCACTAAAAATGTTAAAAACATCACTTCTCAACAAATCTTTACTAGATGACAAGGAATATGTTTTGTGTTTGATTTTGATATTGAGTTTCTTAAAGAAAATTCTAATTCTTTGTTAGATTTCTTAACTTGTGAATTTTCATTGGGAACTAAGAAATGAGTAAAAGGCCTCTTATATGAGGGCCTTAGTCCCCAACAAAATTGGTTGATTCACTGGCTAATGATGTGAATCAACTAATGGTGCGAGAGAAAAGGAAGTGGATAAACTTTATAATGATGCTTAAGAACGAGCTTTGCATAAATCCATTACATATCCTTTAATTTCTAAGCACATGGATTTTTTATGTGCTATTGAAAATAATTATGTCCATCTCAAACCTAATAAGGATTGCTTGTATTATTAGCAAATAATTCATAAAATAGGCTTGGTGGCTATTGAACACATAGAGAGAGGATCTAGTTATGGTTTCAAAGAATGGGGCTATGCCAAATTCAAGGTAAAGAAAATTCTTTATCTAGAGGATTAACAGGCAAATCTCTTTGGCTACCGAAAACTAAAAGAATGGTGGAAGGTTGAAACTTACAATTACTTAGATTATATCAAAGCATGGGAAAAAACCTTGTTATATGAAAATAAGCAGAGAAAATTTAGTTGGTTCATTCAAATACATCTTTTGAATGACCCAAAAAGATTTCCAAATTAGTTTAAAACTTGGTTTTTTAAGTGGGGTTTACATCATTTAACTCTACCCCATAAAATTTTAATCTGGATTTTGTTCTGATACAAACATTTTTTGCATTTTATCTATATAATCTTTAGTCTCTAATTTGTCTTCTATAATTTCTTCCACTTTTCCTAATCACACTGATATAAAAGAAGATAATAATGAAAGAGCAAAATACTTATAGAAATGAAATTTTCATTAACCACCAAAAGTCATTACAAACTTATATTACAAAGAGAGAAGGAAAGAGAGATATTACAAAGGAGAGAAAGAAACAAATTGGACTCCATCTCTCTTTGCCTATAAGAGGTCAATTTATACATAGAAAAAGGTGATAACTATAATAGGAGGAATCTACTTTTTCAAAGTAGAATGCTCTATTATTTTTCATTGTCCTCCACTTTTGCTGAACTAGGTTTATTAAAGCTGACCCATAACATCTTATCCATTGAAAGTTGCTTGTTTATTTCTCTTTACAACTTATATAGATCCTAGGAATCTTGCATAATATCATAATTGAGGTGCTTCTAATTACTCTCAGCTTGGTTGACTTAGGTGTCTTCATCTGGTTAAAGTAGAGCAACCATCATTTCTAATAACTTTTCTTTTAATACAAACTTCAGTGGTGGAGCCTCAAGCCCATTTGTACAAATGACTCTTTTTCCTATGCAGACTCTATAATAAGAAATAAATCAAAGTGTCTATGCTTACTTGGAGAAAAGCAAATATTGATAAAAGCCACCTTTGCTTAAGGGAATTCAATGGATTCCAAGTGCAAAAGGGGTATGAACACACTTGTTGCAATAAATATAATGTTTGTTATGGGAATAAAAATTATTTTCAAGATCATTTTACTTGAATGAGTTGTTACAATGAAAGCTAGAGCCTTGCTAGGAAATTGAGCATTCCACTTTGAAAAAGTAGATTCCTCCCATTATGGTTGTCACCTTTTTTTATGTATAAATGGACCTCTCATAGGTAAAGAGAGGTAAAGTCGAATTTGCTTCTTTCTTTCCTTTTTAATATCTCTCTTTGCTCCTCCCCTCTTTGTAACATAAGCTTGTAATGACTTTCAGTGTTCAATGAAAGTTTTATTTCTATAAGTATTATGCTCTTTTTTTTTATTGTCTTCTTTTATATCAATGTGTTTAAATTAATTTCTATAACCCTACATACCCATACATGACAAATATGGGTATAAAGGCAACGTGACTTGGGGTTTCAATAATGAGACACAGACAACTTTACACCCTTTGAACTATTTACAAGATCATCATTCCTCTAAGTTCATGGCTATGATAACATTTCTAACTTGTTAGTGCAGGATCATGCACACAAATAAATATATATGTACATAAGGATAGAAATTAATTTAAACACACTGATATAAAAGAAGACAATAAAGGAAAGAAGAAAATACTTATAGAAATAAAACTTTCATTGAACATTGAAAGTTGTTACAAGCTTATGTTACAAAGAGTGGAGGAGGAAAGAGAGATATTATAAAGGAGAGAAAGAAGCAATTGGACTCTACCTCTTTTCACCAATGAGAGGTCTATTTATACATAGAAAAAGGTAATAACCATAATGGGAAGAATCTAATTTTTCAAAGTGGAATGCTCCATTATTTTCCATTGTCCTCCACTTTTGCTAAAGTAGTTTTATTAAAGCTAACCCATAACATCTTATCCACTAAAAGTTACTTGTTTTTTTCTCTTTATAACTTATATGGGTTGTAGGAATTTTGCATAATATCATCATTGAGGTGCTTCTAGTTGCTCTCAGCTTGGTCAACTTAGGTGTCTTCATTTAGTTAGAGCAGAGCAATCATCATTTCTAATAACATTTCTTTTGACACAGACTTCATCTAAGTTTTTAATATCTTTTTGGGATTAGTGGGAGTGGGCTTTGGCAGTGGAGCCTTTCATCCATTTATACAAATGACTCCTTTTCCTATATAGGCTCCATTATAAAAAAAAAGTCAAAGTGTTTATGCTTACTTGGAGAAAAGCAAATAATGATTAAGGACACCTTTGCTTAAGGGAATTTAATGGATTCCAAGTGCAAAAGGGGTATGAACACACTTGTTGCAATGAATATAATGTTGGTTCTAGGAATAAAAGTTATTTTCAAGATCATTTTGCTTAAATGAGTTGTTACAATGAAAGCTAGAGCCTTGCAATGAATATAATGTTTGTTCTGGGAATAAAAGTTATTTTTAGGATCATTTTTCTTGAATAAGTTGTTACAATGAAAGCTAGAGCTTTGCTAGGAAATGGAGCATTCCATTTTGAAAAAGTAAATTCCTCCCATTATGGTTGTCACCTTTTTCTATGTATAAATGGACCTTTTATAGGTGAAAAGAGGTAAATTCCAATTTGCTTCTTTCTCTCCTTTGTAATATCTCTCTTTGCTCCTCCCTTCTTTGTAACATAAGCCTGTAATGACTTTTGGTGTTTAATGAAAATTTTATTTCTATAAGTATTTTGCTCTTTTCTTTATTGTCTTTTTTATATCAATGTATTTAAATTAATTTCTATAACCCTGTCCATACACGACAAATCTAGGTACAAAAGCAACGTGACTTGGGGTTTCCATATTGAGACACAGACAACCCTAAACCCTTTAAACTATTTAGAAGATCAACATTCCTCTAAGTTCATGGTTATGATACCATTCCTATCTTGGCAGCATAAGATCATGCACACAGATATATATATATATATTTATTTATTTATTTATTTATTTATATATATACACATATAAGGATATCATGAGAAGCTTATAGATGATGCATAGAAGGTTTCAAAGGATGCAAGGGGTTTGTTGCACATTCTAGAAGGTCTAATAACACAAGCTAAATCCAAAAAAATGAAAGAATCACTAAATGGGTTGATTAAGGACATTCAAGCCAAACAAGTTACAAATGGTGCGAATTCAAGTTTGAAAGAGAGTAAAGGCCTTATTAATATGATTAGAATACTTAATGGGCTAGGGCTAAGTAATAGCATTCACTCTTAAATAGGAGTTTATCCTAAATAAGTGATTGTTACAAAATTGGAAGTTTTCTTTACAAGAATTTGACCTAGATAAGAGTTTGTCCTAAATAAGGATTTGTCCTAAATAGGAATTTATGTCTTTTTAAGAATGCTATCTTAGCCTACAAATAGGCACCTCTTTGTAAGCTCTAGAAAATCAAACAATTTGAGAGAAATAAAAAGTGAGAGTTTTCTCCTTCAGTTCTTTCATGAATAAAAGAACTTATCAAGAAGTACCTCTTTTTGTGGCGTTCAACTCAACTTATCACTCCCAATTCCTTTCTTTTTTGGAACGTGGCATCCATATCATTCTTAAATACCTTAGGTTCGAGTTCTTTGGATGTTGGGTCTGGGGTTTGTGTTATTAAAGTCCAATTTCACTTTCTTGGATATTCTTTGATTCCTTGCATGTGTTAGGTCCCTAATTCACATCTTTTCAGGGTTTTTCACATCAATTGGTATCAAAACTTGGCTCTAAATCAGGTTAGATTAATTAATTCTTCAATTTGCTACCTTGTGATTTATTTATTTCTATTTAGTTTGTCTATTAATTGCATTACCATTCATATGTTTGAGATCATAACTATCAAAACTCATAACTATCAAAACATGTTATTTTCAATTCCATTTACCATCTTTACGTATTCCACCATTGTTTTAAGTTGAGCAAAAAAAAAAAAAAAGGAGGAACAAAAAAAAAGGAGGAACAAAAAGAAAAGGCATCAAATTCAAGTTATTAATAAAATTTAAACAATTTGGTTATATTGGTTGCAATAATAATATAGTTTTCTTTCTCAACTCTAATTCTGCCATTTATTTTCTTGTTATATCATCCAAGTTTGTCCTCTAGGTTTAACTCTATATCTTGTTTTATATCAATCTAGTTCATTAAATTCATTTTCCTTAATATCCTTTTTCATTTTCTTTAACTCCTTGTTCTCCAATTAGTTCAATTCTACCCCATTCACCTTATTATGTTCTACAACAATCCTCTTGGTTTAGCTTATTTAGTTCTTTAAAGAGCTAAAAGGGGAAATTTGAGTGGTAAAAGGCAAGAGTGCAAGTTAATATTTAAAAAAAAAAAGTTATAAAAAGTGTAAACACAAAGGAGTGTGACACCTTTTCTTTTAAGTGAAACACGTGAGGGAGTGTTCTGTGAGGTATCCTAATCATTTTGTACAATGTAATACTATGACTTCCATAGACAAAGGTTCAACTTAAGAGGGAGTTAGTGATATATCCTTCTTGATCAAAGCTATGCAATAACAATTTGAGTGCATATGAATAATAAATTTGATGATATAAGGGAGAGGGTGAAGGAGTAAGCAAATACAATAGCAAAGTTGTAAAGGAGGCATGGGAACTATGAGGTTTCTAATGCAAAAAGGCAATTAAGATGAGCCTATGACAATGAAGATGATGTTGAAGATGATAAATTTGACAATCGAGCTATCAGGGTTAAAACTGCCAATAATAGAAGGGATTGGAGAGATTTTGGGAGGTAAGGCACTTATGATTGTGATTTGGGTAGCATCAAAATGACAATTTGTTTGTTCCAAGGTAAGAATGATCTTGATACGTACCTATAATGGGAGAAGAAGGTAAAGCTTGCTATTGTTGAATTTATTGATTATGCTATTATTTGGTGGTATCAACTTATTTTGACTAAGAAAAGGAATCATGAGTGACCTATTGATATGTAGGAGGAAATAAAAGATATCATGAGGAGGAGGTTCATTCCTAATCACTATTACAAGGATTTGCACCAAAGGTTGCAAAGGCTTACTCAGGGCACCAAAAGTGTGGTGGACTATCACAAAGAAATGGAAATTGCCATGGTTAGGGCGAATGTTGAAGAAGATAGAAAGGCAACCAAAAGGGTTCCACATAGTTTAGGTAGAATTTGGGTTTTACCTCATCTTGGAAGCCAAATTGGAGTAAAAGGGATGAGAAGGCCGATTACAAGTCCAAAGCTGAGCTATCCAAGAGCAAGAATGTGGGTTTTAGCAAGGATGTAGGTAATTCTAATCCCCAATCATGTAGAAATAGAGATGTTAAATGTTTTAAGTGTTTAGGAAGCATTCACATTGCATCTTAATGTCTAAATAAGCATGTAATGATCTTGAGAGGTAACGGTGATGTTAAAACTACAAGTGAGTTAAATGATGATTCTGTGCCATCATCAGAGTGTGAAAGTGATAAAGTGGAGTATTTCATTAATGGAGTAGCTCTCATCACAAGGTGAGCATTGCATATGCAAGTGAAGGAAGAAAATGAAGTGCAATGAGATAACATATTTCATATGAGGTGACTCATCAAAGATAAGGTATGTAGTATGATTATTGATGGTGGGAGTTACACTAATATGGCTAGCACAATTATGGTTGAAAAGCTGAATTTACCTTCCTATAGAAAATGACACAAGCACTTGATTATTTATCCTAACTTTACCACTCTCATTTAACCATTGAAGCTTATATGACCTAGGATTGGTATAGTTCCCCTGTTCATACTAACATGTAGAAATTTATACTTTTATTAGTATGAGCTAATAAGCTTATGTGATAACAGAAAAAAATCATTATAACCCTAAGCTAATAACCACTTTCATTCAACCATTGAACCTTATATGACGCTTATGAGCGTGCATTGGATAAATCCATCACATATCCTTTGATCCCAAAGCATATAGATTTTTGATGTACTATAGAAAATAATTATGCTCAACTCAGGCGTAATGAGGTTGCAAAGTTTTATCTTAAAGATGATATGTTTCCATAAGATAATATGAAAGATTGTCTGTATTATCAATAGATATTTCATGAAATAGGCTTGATGGTTATTAAACCATGGGATAACCTAAAAAAACAAATAAAATAAACAAACATGCTAACATACACTTGAAATATGCACAATATTATATAAAGAAGATTTATTTTATCTATTCACCCTCCTGCACTTAATTTAAATATTAGAGTTGAAGACAAAGAAATGATAGCCTCTCCTTATGAGGAGGTGCCCTCCATAAATGCTAAAATTTTACAACCAAGAAGTAGTTTTGGCTCTAATCCATCTTAATGCCTTATTTAAAGGCTTATAATTAATAACTAATCTAACATGTTAGACTACCAACAAATCTCTTGGGATAACCTAAATGATAGCCAGATACCTCACCCCTTAGGTTTGGCTATGACACCCTTTACATGCAGCACACAAACATAGCTCAAATGAACATAAATGAACAAATAAATAAAATAAACAAACACGTTAACATACACCTGAAATATGCACAATATTATATAAAGAAGAGATCTGAAACTTACAAGAATAAAGCTTTCATTTAATATTAAACAACATTACAAACTAAAAGAAAGAAAATTTTACAAGCTAGAGAGAGGAAGAGAGAATTCTAATTTGGTCTAAACTAAGCCTGACTGTCCCTGCACTTAGCCTCTCTTATTTATATATATAGAAAAGGTAACAATCGACACTAGCTGGACACATTATTGTCATAGAAGGAATCTTCTTTTTAGGAAATGCTCTATTATTACTTCCTTCACATTTCATCTGATGCTTTTACTTTATTCAAGCTATCTTGGTCCACCTTTATTAAAGCAGTCTTCCACCGACAATTGTCTTTTTACGCATATAGGTCCTGGGAATCTTGCATCATATCTTCATGATTGAGGTGTCTTTGGCTACTTTCAGCTTGATCTGTTTATGAGTCTTCAGATGAGTGGAGCAAGTTGGCCATCATTTCCAATAACCTCTTTTTTGACACAGACTCCATTAAAGTCTTTAGTATCTCTTTAGGTGTGGTTGGAGTTGGCTTCGATGGTGGAGCCTTGGATCTGTTGATGCAAACAACTCCTTTTGCAATGTAGACTCCATCACTGAAAAAATCAAACTTTTCCCACCAACGGAAACTAATCCTTCTAGCCAACCATGGAACATGTTTAATGTCCACATTTAAAACATTCATTTGTTTGCCCATAACTACATAATCTCATTTAATAATCCATGGGACATGATACCATGCAGCGAACATTAGTAATGGGTCTTTAACCTTTTCATTAGCTTTATAAAACTGTTCATAAACAGTTCTTACCTTATGAGGTAGAGTCAGATGATGTAAACCCCATTTGAAAAACCAAGTTTTAAACCAATCAGGAAATTTCTTTGCATTATTTGAAAGATGTTTTTGAATGAATTAGTTGAAATTTCTTTGTCTGTTTTCATATATTAAAGCCTTTTCACAAGCTTCAATATAATAAAAATAATTGAAGGTCTTAACCTTCCACCATTTTTTTAATTCATAGTAGCTAAATAGATCAGCTTGCCAATCTTCTGGATAAAGAATTTTCTTTACCTTAAATTTTGCATAAGCCTAATCTCCAAAGCCATAACCCAAACAGCTTTGTAATCCTCTTTCAATAGGTTCCACAACCACCGAGCCTATTTAATGAAGTGTCTCTTGATAATACAAGCAATCTTTCACATTATTTTGTAGAAATATATCATCTTTAAGATAAAATTTTGCAACCTTACTAGGTCTAAGCAGAGCATAATTATTTTCTATAATATATAGAAAATTTATATGCTTTGGGATCAAAGGATATGTGATGGATTTATCCAAGGCATGCTCATAAGCATCATCTTGAAGTTTATCAACTTCTTTTCTTGTATCTACTCCTTTAGTCAGTGAATTAACCAACTTTGCTGGGGATTGGGTGATGCGAAAAACCCCAAAAGACGTGGGTTAGGGACCCAATGCACACAAAGAATCAAAGAATATCTAAGAAAATTAAATCAGATAGTAATAACACAAACCTTAGACCCAACATTCAAAGGAACACAAACCTAGGGTATTTAAGAAGGATATGGACACCACACTCCAGAAAAGAAAGGAATTGAGAGTGATAAATTGAGTTGAATGCCACAATAAGAGGTAATTCTTCATAAGTTCTTTAGTTTTCAAAAGAACCGAAGGAGAAAGCCTTTGCTTTTTATTTCTCTCAAAGTTGTCAGATGTTCTAGAGTTTACAAGGAGGTGCCTATTTATAGACTAAGATAGCAATCCTAAAGAGGCATAAATTCCTATTTAGGACAAATCCTTATTTAGGAGGAATTCCTATCCAGGACAAATTCTTACATAGAAAACTCACTTTTATATAATCACTTATTTAGGATAAACTATTATTTAGGAGCGAATGCTATTACGTAGTCCTAGCCTATTAAGTACTTCAATCATATTAATAAGACCTTGACTCTCTTTCAAGCTTGAATTTGCACCATTTGCAGCTGGGTTAGCCTGAGTGTCCTCGATCAGCCCATTTAGTACTTCTTTCATCTTTTTGGCTCTAGCTCATGTTACTAGGCCTTTTGGAATGTGCAATGGACCTTTTGCATCCTTCAAAGTCTTCCACCCACCATCTTTAAAGTTCTCATCATTCCCCTTCTCCTCAAAAGGATTCATCCTCAAATCATCAACTACATCAAAAAGGGAAAGATCAGAAACATTAAATATTGCACTCACATTATACTCATTAGAGAGATCTAACTTTTAAGTATTGTCATCAATTCATGCTATAACTTGAAATAGACCATCTCTTCTAGGTTATAGCTTTGAATGCCTCTGAGCTGGGAATTGTTCCTTATGCATATACACCCAAACCCAATCACCAAGTTTAAACACCACCTTTTTTCACCCTTTGTTGATATGGGATGCATATTGCTTAGTTCATTTTTCAATATGTTGCCACACCTTCTCATGCAATTTCTTCACCATGTCAGCCTTGCGTTCACCATCTAAGATAGCATATTCATCAATAGGTATAGGCACTAAATCTAAAGGAGTCAACGGATTAAAACCATATACAATTTCAAATAGCGAGTAACTAGTAGTAGAATGAACACTGCTATTATATGCAAACTCGACATACTGTAAACAATCTTCCCATGTTTTCAAATTCAATTGAATAATAGCACGCAAAAGAGTAGAAAGAGTTTGATTAACTACCTCAATTTGTTCATTAGTTTGTGGATGACAAGTAGTTGAAAATAATAGCTTAGTACCTAACTTACCCCACAAAGTCTTCTAGAAGTAGCTTAAGAACTTCATATCCCGATTTGAAACAATACTCTACAGCATGCCACACAAACACACTACTTCTCTAAGGAATAAGTAAGTCACATTGCTTGCATCATCAGTTTTATGGCACGAGATAAAGTGTGTCATCTTTAAAAATCTATCAACAACAACAAATACAAAATCCCTACCCCTTTTTTATCATGACAACCCTAGTATAAAGTCCATAGATAAGTCAAGTTAGGGATGGCTAAGTATAAGTGAAGGGGTGTACAAGCCATGGGCTAAAACTCTAAATTTAGCCTATTCAAATGTTATGCATTTCTCACATACCCTTTCAACATCTCATTTCATGTGTGGCCCAAAGAAATGTTCAATTAAGACATCTAAGGTTTTCCTAACTCCAAAATGACCCATTAGACCACCTACATGAGCTTCTCTCACAACCAACTCCTTCAAAGAGCTCATAGGCACATATAAACGATTTTCTCTAAATAGGAAACCCTCATGCCTATAAAACTTCTCAAAAGTTGACTTCTCACATGCTTTATACACATTAGCAAAGTCATGATCTTCCATATATAAATCTTTAATATATTCAAATCTTAATAATTTTGTAGTAAGAGTAGAGATAAGGGCATACCTGCGAGATAATGCATCAGTTAACACATTTTCCTTACCTTGTTTATATTTGATGATGTAGGGAAAGGTCTTAATGAATTCAATCCACTTGGCATATCTTTTGTTCAACTTTCCTTGTCCCTTCAAGTGCTTCAAGGATTCATGATCGGTATGAATGACAAACTCCTTGGGCCAAAGGTATGTTGCCATATCTTCTAAGCCCGTACCAATGCATGCATCTCTTTATCATAAGTAGGATAATTAAGACTTGCTCCACTTTGCTTTTCACTAAAGTAGGCAATTGGGCACCTTTCCTACATCAAAATAGCTCTAATGCCAATACATGAAGCATCACACTTAATCTAGAAAGTTTTTGCAAAGTTAGGTAAAGCAAGTAAGGGTGTAGAACTTAATTTGCTGCCTTTTTATTCTTTTGTTCCTCTTCTTTTTTTTGTTCTTTTTTTTTTTTGCTCAAAACAAAACAATAATAAAATATGTAGAGACTGTAATTGGAATTGAAATTAGCACATTTTTTGATATTATGATCTTAAATGAGTAATGTGAGAAGGGTTGCAAATGGACAAATTAGTGAATTTGAATGGTAATGTACTAAATAGGCAAACTAAACAAAAATAAATAAATCACAAGGTAGCAAATTGAAGAATTAGTTGATCCAACCTTATTTAAAACTTGGCTCTAATACCAATTGATGTGAAAAACCCTAAAAGATGTGGCTTAGGGACCAACAAATATCTAAGAAAGCTAAATCAAACTATAGTAACACAAACCTTAGACCCAACATTCAAAATAACACAAACCTAGGGTATTTAAGAAGGATATGAATGCCACACTCCAAAAAAGAAAGGAATAGGGAGTGATAAGTTGAGTTAAATGCCACAAAAAGAGGTACTTCTTGATAAGTTCTTTAGTCCTCAAAAGAACTAAAGGAGAAAGCTTTTCCTTTTTATTTCTCTCAAAGTTGTCTGATGTTCTAGAGCTTATAAAGAGGTGCCTATTTATAGACTAAGATAACAATTCTAAAGAGACATAAATTCCTATTTGGGACAAATCCTTATTTAAGAGGAATTCCTATCGAGGATAAATTCTTACACAGAAAACTCACTTTTATACAATCACTTATTTATGATGAATTACTATTTAGGAGTGAATGTTATTACTTAGTTCTGACCCATTAAGTACTTCAATCATATTAATAAGGCCTTGACTCTCTTTCAAGTTTGAATTCGCACCATTTGTAGTTAGGTTGGCCTAAGTGTACTCAATCAGCCCATTTAGTGCTTCTTTCATCTTTTTGGCTCTAGCTTATGTTATTGGGCCTTTTGGAATGTGCAATGGACCTCTTGCATCATTTGAAGCCTTCCACCCACCATCTTTAAAGTCTCATCATTGGGGCCTTTGCATAAGTGGCCTTTTACTCATTGATTAATTCCCTACAAAAATTGACAAGTTAGGAAATCTGGTAATGCATTAGAGTTTCCCTTAATAAACTTAATCTCAAAATCAAATATAAAGAGTATTCCTTGCCATCTTGCAAAAATTTGCTTAAAGGTAAGACTTTTAACATCTTTGGTATGGACATCTTTTATTGCTTTACAGTCAATTCTTAAAAGAAACTTTTGATTTATTAAATCACTTTCAAATTTTTGAATGCATAGCATAATAGCTAGAGTAATTAACTCTTACTCCTTTCCAAACACCAGAAGTGAAGCAAACTAATTATTCTTTTAAGTTAATCCTTTGCTTAAGGATTCCTACATAACCCTTATCTGATGTGTCGATTTCAACCATTTTGAATGCATTAGGATGTGAAAGGGCTAAACAAGGTAGCTTTTTAGATTTTAATTTTATTTTCATAACTACTTTTGTATGTTCATCCTTCCATTCAAGAGGATTCTTTTTTAACCTTTCAAATAAAAGCTTAGCATCATAAGCTAATTCTCTATTAAAGTCTGAAATATAATTTAGACATCCTAAAAACCTTTACAATTGCTGCTTTTCCCTAATTTCATTAGGGAATTTAGAAGCAAATTCAATTGCTCGATCAATAGGAATAATTATGCCATTTTTTATCAAGTGACCAAGGAATCCAACCCTAGTTTGAAATAACTTCATCTTTCTTGCAAATACAACAAGACCTGACTTTCAATGACCTTTAAGAAAAGGTTCAAATGCTTAAAATGTTGTTCAATAGTGTTAAAAAATGCTAACACGTCATCAATATAAACAATAATGAATGTTATATAAGTATTAAATATTTCATTCATAATTTTTTGAAGCTCAAAGGGTGCATTCTTTAACCCAAAAGGCATCACATTCCATTTGTAATGTCCGAATGGAACGGTAAATGTTGTCTTATACCTATCTTCTTCATGAATATGGATTTGCCAAAATCCCAATTTCATGTCTAATTTTGAAAATATTTGAGTTTTATAAAGCCTACTTAATAAATCCTTTTTATTAGGTATTGAATACCTAATCCATCTTAATGCCTTATTTAAAGACTTATAATTAATAACTAGTCTTAGAACTCCTCGTTCCGCCTCAGTAGCATTCTCAAAATAAAATGCCAGACAACTCCATGAGTTATTGCTTTTCCTAATAAGCCCCTTTTGCAAGAGATCATTTATCTCTTTTTTACAGGTTTCCAAATGTCTTGGTCCTATGGCTATGGCTCAAGCCTTAGTGGGAATCTAAATTTCATTAAAAGTCACTTCATAAGGCAGTCTTACCACGTGCCTTTTTCTATCCCAAAAAGCAGTGGGAATTTTTGCACAAACTAAAGTTTCAAACTTTATTTGTATCTTTTGTATTTTATTTTGAATAATAAGAGAGTTAATCTTTTCTTGAAGGTGTTTACCCTTTACCTCACTCTAAAGAGATTAAATAAATCTCTCTTTTCTTCTTATTAATTTCTAAAGCAAATATATCTCCTTGAATTAAGGAGTAGATATGAATTTAAAACTAATAAGTTTTCCATTTATTTTTGAGAAAATCCCTTTATCATTTATTTCCTTAATAAGATACAACATATCAAGAAAAAGGATTTCCTAAAATTACATCTTGAGATAGGTTCTTAACCAATATAAATGGAATCTTAATACAAATCCCTTCTTTGCAAATAGCAACCTGAGATAACTTGTATTTAATAACAAACTCACTTTTACTTGTAATGCTTAACACTTCTATTGTTTTTCAAAAGCATTTTGAAAGAATTATTCCCTCATTAATACAATTTATTTCAGTGCTTAAATCAATTAAAACTATTGTAAAAAAGACATATTCTTTATTGACCATTACTGTGCTTTAAGTATGCCATTTATGAGTAATAACTCGATCAATTAGATTAACATGTTGAAGAATACGTAATTCTTCCTTTAAGGAAGTTTCTAGAATATCCAAAGGATCAAAAGGATCATTTTCTTGTTTAGATACCAATTGTAATATTGTTACTCTTCCTTTGCAATAAAAGGTTCTATTGCTATTCTAGCTTTTGAATTGGAATTACTAGAATGATTATTTTTAATTCTTTGAATAATAGTTTTTAAATTGTAATCTTCTACTGGATTTTTAACCTTATTTTCATTTCAAAATAAATGGAGACATTTTTCCAATTGCTCCCTTTTCTCTTTTGGATTTGTGATTTTATTAATAAGATCCAGAATCATATTTTCTTCTCTTGTAAGGACTAATAAGTCATTACTTTTACACAAAACTTGATAATAATTGCATTGTTCATCATAACTATTATCAAACTCTTCTACAGAGGTGGATTCTTCTTCAAGAAGATCTACCTCTAACTCTGATTCTTCGGATTCATCTTCTGACAAGAAGATGTGCATCAATGACCTCTTAAGGTCCTCGTCAATAAATAATTCTTGAATTTTTTATTTCAATGATAAAGTTTAGATTGTTATCTTAGCCTATAAATTGGCACCTCTTTGTAAATTCTAGAAAATTAGACTATTTGAGTGAAATAAGAAGTGAGATTTTTTTCCTTTGGTTCTTTTGAGAATTAAGGAACTTATCAACTATTGATGGTGGGCATTGCACTAATATGGCTAGCATAATTATGGTTGAAAAACTAAATTTACCTTCCTATAAAAAACAACACGAGCACTCATATTGGGAGGAATCTACTTTTTCAAAGTGGAATGCTCCATTATTTTCCATTGTCCTTTACTTTTGCTAAAGTAGGTTTATTAAAGCTAACCCAAAACATCTTGTTTACCAAAAGTTACTTGTCTTTTTCTCTTTACAACTCATATTAGCCTTATTAATCTTGCTTGTCTTTTTCTCTTTACAAATTAGTTTAGTAGAATCTAGTTTGTGTAATGGACCAATCTCTTTTAGTTGTTATTTAAACCTTATTGTTTCTCTTAGTGACAGGAATATTTTGCAAAGCATAGTTTTACAAATCAAAACTCACAATTACTACATATTGGAAGGATTTATTCCAACTACTTTAATTTCAAAGTTCATTACAAAGCCATGATCTCTATCTATATATTTTGTTAGGCCTTAAGCCATTTCATCACAACAGATTTTGAGATTTTGTTAGGAACAGAAAAGGAATCCCACCATTTTAACTTGAATCTTTTAGCAAGAAAAAGAATATTATCTTCGTTTTGGTATTCAAAAAACCAAACTAAAACCCAAGGTAAAAAGAATTTTGTTGAGGAAAGGAAAAGAGGAGAAAATCTCCTTTCTTCATTTATAGGTTCATATTGCTATTTAAACAAGTCATAACTTTCTTAGACCTCTGGGATAAGGTATATCGGGTGAAGATCCAAACTAATTCCACTATTATTCAAACTAGTTGGAGATTTTTGAGAAGTCAATTTTTATATCAAAGTAGAATAACTAAAAATAGCTCCTCTTATGATTTTGGAGAAGTATTGAACCATACCTATTGGTAACTCCAATAGGAAAGGAATAGGAAGTGATTCAGTTTGGTTTTGAGGTTAGTGGAAGAAGATTTCAATTTTGAGATCTTGTCCCCAGTCTTAGGATGAATAATTTTTTGTACATGGCAAGTAGAATGGGTGGGTTTGGAGTGGTTTTTCTCTAGATAGAAGTGTATGAATTTTGCAAACCTAGTTATTTCTAAAACTTCCATGTAATAAGGCTAGGGCTTGGTAAGATCCCAAGATCTGAAATACCTTCCTAGGGGAAAGATTTTTTTGATTGCCATGGGGGGAGTTTTTGCCATAGAAACCCATTTCCATTGTAAAAATATTTTGAAAATGGGCTTTGAGAAAATATGTTGAAGCCTTTTTTGTTGTGTGTTTGTGATAAAACAAATTTTGAAATATTTGAAGATGTTTATTTTTGTAAATCTTTTTCAGATAAGTATTTTGAGGAAGATCCTATCTCTTATTTTTGAAATCTAGGCTTGAGAGATTTACCTTCTTGGGGCTGAGAAAGAATTTGTAAGATCAGAAATAATTCGAGTGAATTAGATAGAAATTCTACCCTATTGGTCCCACAGCCTTGTATGGGTTGTAATTGTTGTCAACCAGATTTAAGTGTGCAAGCAGAAGTGGCTCGTTCAAGCATTCAAGGGATGAGTTTTCAGTAGAAAGAAAAGAGCAAGAAAAATAAATTAAGAAGGAGGATAATGCTGAATTTTGTATGGAGGATAATGCTGAATTTTGTATGGAACAGTAATATGAAGCCACATGGAGGGGCAAGAAAGGAAATTCGCTGCAGCTCCAATAAACCCTACTAGGGTTTGCATAGAAGGGAGTATATAAACAGGAAGAGCATCCCAGCAGACAGAGGACCTGCAAGCAAACCAGAAACACCTCCTGCAAGCAAACCAGAAACGCCACCTGCAAGTAAACCAGAAACACGACTTGCAAGCAAACCAGAAACGTACAACCAGCAAGAGGAGAAATAAGAAACAGACCACCCGGAAGAGAAGACAGCAGACCTAGTATCCACGAGACCACCTGGAAGAGAAGACAGCAGACCTGGTATCCGTGAGACCTCCCAGAAGAGAAGACAGCAGACCTGGTATCCATGAGACCACCCGGAAGAGAAGACAGCAGACCAGAAGCGTGAGGCAGGCCAATAGAAGTGAACCAGAAAAACCAGTAGCGTGAGGCAGGCCAAGAGATGTGAAACGGCAGACCAAAAATGTGAGACCAGAACGTGCAACGGCGTGACTGATCAGAAGCGTGGGGCAGGCCGTGAGACGTGAAACGCAGACCAGAAGCGTGAGTGCAAGCTGTGAAACCGTGAGACGGTGAAAGCAGGAGTTGTGTGAAACAACCTAGAGAAGGAATTCGGTGAAGCATAGGAAAGAACTCAATGTATTTCCAGATTTCTTCAAGAGAGGTTAGAGAGTGTTGTGGTGGGCTTCTAAGCGGCAGTGAAGCAGCCTATTCAATTCAACAGAGGCAAGACAAGCTAGAAGAAGGGTAGACACAGTAAATGACACTCTTTGTATTGTACTTGCTTTGTATTTGCAATAGTGAAAGGAATAGAGGATTAAGACATCCATTGTAACTACATTGTGAACATCGGGAGTACCACACTAGTATTCTCAAGTATAGTGGATTATCTCGGTAGAGGAAGAGTCTCTACCACCGTGGACGTACGTCACATTGACGGAACCACGTAAATCTCTTGTGTCCTTACTTTGATTTACATTCTATGTTTTGAATTGAGTTGTGAACGCAGCTAAAGTATCATTGAACTCATAACCTAAAGAAGACCTAATCAAGAACATCTGATCTATCTAATAGGTAAGGTGTCTAAAAGGTGACTTTGGGGACTATTGTGATTAGTAGGTAACAATAGATCTACCTTAGTCGAATCTGAGAAAGAGTTCGCTTTTAAGAAGAGGTTGAAGTTGTTCACATACCTGCGTATTGACGAGAGCAAAAGTATTAAAGAAGTAGAATACTTTGGCTTAAGTTATCAGAGTTTTAAGGGGTGTGATACTGATTCACCCCCCTCTCAATATCACAGACTAGTAGATCTTAAGGTGAAGTTAGGAACTTCATACCCATTGTTGGATTTGTAGTTGTTTTTGTGAGGATTGGGTTTCTTCATCCTCAATAACCATGTCAATCCAAGACTTAATAGGATGGGCTGAGTTGGTGGGTTTTGTAGGTTCAAGGGTAACAATGGATTTTTCTTCCTCTAGGTTTTGTCAAGGAGCCTTTTCTTTGGCTTTGGCTTTTTTAGGCATTTAGGGCCTTTTTTGGAGAAATTCTCGAGTTAGGAAATTAGGTATGGAATTTGTATCTCCTTTAATAAATTTAATATCAAAATCAAAAATGGAAAGGATGGCTTGTCATCGAGCAAAAATGTGTTTTGATGTAATATTTTGAACATTCTTTTGTAAAACTTCTTTTACAGATTTGTAATCAATGCAAAGAAGAAATTTTTGATTTAATAAATCACTTTAAAATTTTATAATACACATGAAAATGGAAAAGGATTTCATTTTTTATGGTAGAATAATTTTTTTGACAATCATTCCAATATACGAAAATTAATTGAACCATCTCTTCTTTACCTTTTCTAAGTTGCTTTAGAATACTTCCATAAGCTAAATCAGAGGCATTGGTTTCAACAATTTTGGGAGTTGTTAGGTCTACAAGATAAAGATAAGGGATTTCTCATACCTGGGTTTTAATCTATTGAACAATAGCAGTATGGTAAGGTGTCCAAAGAAGAGGATTTTTCTTTAATAGATCATGCAATGGTTTTGCAATACAATTAATTTTTAGAAGAAGTCTAGAATATAATTTAGACTTCCAAGAAAATGTTGGAGCTAGGATTTATCAAGAATTTATAGGGAAATTTGTCTGCAAAAGTCAAGGCTCTCTTAATAAGAGTTTCCTTGGGTTTTGTAATGACCAAGAAATCTAACACAAATTTGAAAAAGAGAAATCTTAGACTATGAGACTACCAAGCCATTTTATTTTGTAACAAAGAAAAATGTTTGTAAATATTTGAAATGTTGTTCAATGAAATTGAGGAAAATAAGTACATCAACAAGATAAACAAGACAAAATTTTGAATAAGATTGAAAACTGTCATTTTTAATTCTTTGGAATTCTGAGAGGGCATTTTTCCAACAAAAAAGCATGGCATCTTGTTTGTGTTAACCAAATGGTATAGTAAAGGTAGTCCTATATTCTTTTGGGTCAATTTGGATTTGCCAAAATCCTAATTTCATGTCAAATTTGGAAAAAATAAAAGTCAAGTGTAGTTTTTGTAGTAAATCTTTTTTGTTGGGAATAGGATACTTAATCCATTTTAAGGTTTTGTTCAAGTGTTTGTAATTTATGACTAGTGTAGGTGTTTCTTGTTCTATTTTTGGTTGTTTATTCACATAGAACGCTGCACAAGACCAAGGAGACTTGGATTCGGTAATTAGTTTTTTGGATTCTAGGTCTTGGATTTTGTGTTTGCAATGTTGTTCCAAATCTACATTCATTTGGATAGGTTGAGCTTTTGTAAGAATTTGTTTTTTCTTTGAAGTTGGGTTCATAAGGTAGGTCAACCATGTGCTATTTTCTATTCCCAAAGGCACTTGGTAAATCTAAACAAAGCTCATTTTGAAGACGGTTAAGGGTCTTGTAAGCACTACTTAATTCTTTGTATGGAAACATCTTTTTGTAAGTGGAAAAGGTATTGATGTTTGGCTAGAATCAACGTGCTAATCTTATTCTCATAAATAGAGTGAGTTTTTATGAGATTAAGATTTCTTGTTTTCAATTTCTCTAATAAGGGAATATAAGTTTTTTTGTCCTATTTTTGAAGGAAATGTCATTATAATCGACAATGTAAGGAGTAATCAAATTAATGAATGGTGTCCCTAATATGACAATATGATAAATATTTTCAACTAATACAAAGGTAGTTTTTATTTTAAAATTTCGGTTTCAAACAAAAGCAATTGTTTTGTTAGTGATAGTCATTTTTGAGTTGTTGGCAGCATAAAGTTTTTCATTTGTTGTTTTTTAAAATTTTTGTGATATTATTCTTTATTTCATACAGTATGAATCTACTCCTATATCAAATAAGGCTATAGTATCAATTTTGAATTCATTTGAAAAAATGAGAGTGATTTTGATCAAATATTTTTGTGAAGTAACATATTTAAGAGCAAAAAGAAAATCTATTGGGACCTTTTCTAAGTTTTCTACCTTTTGTAGTTCCAAATCTTCACTATTAGTTCTTTTTGTTTCTAAATGTTTTGCAATAAGTTACAAGACTTGCATGTTTATGTTGTTTATGTTTAAGTTCTTTAAGCTCCATTTTGATGGTTTTGATTTTTGTTTGTAAATCTTGAATTGTAGGAACATGTATTTTGGAAGTCCTTTTGGCTAATATTGTGGTGAGGTCCTAAGTGGTTTTGACTTGAAAAGTTATGTTGCGTCTTTTCCTCAAGGGTTTTGAGAAATTTATCTAAATATTCCTTTTGTAGAGTAGGGTCAATGATGTGGAAAACCCCAAAAAGACGTGGCTTAGGGACCCAACGCACACAATGAATCAAAGAGCAACCAGGAAAGCTAAATCAGAGTTTAATAACACAAACCCTAGACCCAATATTCAAATGAACACGAACCTAGGGTATTCAAGATGGATATGGACGCCACACTCCAGAAAAGGAAGGAATTGGGAGTGATAAGTCGATTTGAACGCCACAAGAAGAAAACCTCTTGATAAGTTCTTTAGTTCTCAAAAGAACCGAAGGAGAAAAACCCTTACTTTCTATTTCACTCAAAGTTGTCTGATTTCTTGATTGTCTGATTTCCAAAGCTTACAAGGGGTGCCTATTTATAGGCTTAGATAGCAATTCTAAAGAGGCAAAATTCCTATTTAGGAGAAATCCCTATTTTGGAGGAATTTCAGACTAATTCCAGCACATACAATAAACTCCTATTTAGGAGTGAATGCTATCACTTAGTCTGACCCATTAAGTAGTCCAATTATATTAATTAGGCCTGGGCTCCCTTTAAAACTTGAATTCGCACCATTTGAAGCTTGGTTGGCCTGAATGTCCAGAATCAGCCCATTTAGTGCTTCTTTAATCTTTCTGGCCCTAGCTCGTGTTATTGGGCCTTCTGGAATGTGCAATGGACCTCTTGCATCCATTGAAGCCCTAGCTCGTGTTATTGGGCCTTCTAGAATGTGCAATGGACCTCTTCCATCAATTGAATCTCTAACTCGTGTTATTGGGCCGTCTGGAATGTGCAATGGACTTTTTGCATCCTTTGAAGCCTTCCACCCTTCATGTCTACGGTTCTCATCATTCCCCCTTTCCTCAAAAAGATTCGTCCTTGAATCATCACCTTGTTTATACTTGATGACGTAGGGAAAGGTCTAAATGAATTTGATCCACTTGGCATGCCTTCTGTTCAACTTTCCTCGTACAAGTAGGATAGGAACTATACAATGACTCATGCTTTCCCTCGCATATCCTTTGAAAATAAGTTCTTCAACCTGTCTTTTATGCTCCTTTGTCTCCTTAGGATTACTCTTATATGCTGGTCGATTTTGGATGGATGCACCAAGGATGAAATCAATTTGATACTCAATTCCTCTCTTGGGTAGCAATCCACTTAGGACATCATCATGGAATTCATCTTCAAATTCCTGCAATAGAACAACAATAGTACTAGGCAAAGATGGCTCAAACTTGTTAGTGTTAAAATAAGCCACTTTATACAAAAGTATGATCATAGGTTGTTTGGCAAAAATTGCTCTTTGTACATCACTTTCTTTTGCATAGGAACTTTCTGTTTTCTTCTCTTTCTCTTGTGTTCTCATGTTTTCTCCTCCCTTTTCTCTTTTTTTCATCTCTCTTTTCTGTTCACTCTCAGTTTTAATCCTTAATTGATCCTCATAAGCTTGTTGAGGTGATAATGGTACAAGAGTGACGGGTTTATCATTCATTACAAAGGAATATCGATTCTTGAATCCATCGTGCATAACTCGTCTGTCAAACTGCCATGGCCTTCCTAATAGAATATGGCCTGCTTGCATAGGTACAACATCACATAAAACTTCATCGTGATACCTTCCAATAGAAAATGACACGAGCACTTGTTTATCTACCTTAACTTCACCATTCTCATTCAACCATTGAAGCTTATATGGCCTAGGATGCTTCATAGTAGGTAAGTTCAATTTCTTAACCATAGTTGTGCTAGCAACATTAGTGCAACTCCCACCATCAATAATCATACTACATACCTTATCTTTGATGAAACACCTCATCTGAAAGATGTTATCTCGTTGCACCTCATTTTCTTCCTTCACTTGCACATTCAATGCTCGCCTTGCGATGAGAGCAACTCCATTATGTGGATACTCCTCTCCATCACTTTCACCCTTTGATGATGGCACAGAATCATCATCTTCATAGTCGTAGACACGTTTTAATTGCCGTCTTGCTTTAATAGCCTCATATTCTTTGTGCCTCCTTTGCAACTCTACTATTGTATTAGCTTGCTCCTCCATCCTCTCTCTCATATCATCAAACCTGGTATTCATGTGCTCAAATTGTTGTTGCATAGCTTTGATCATGAAGGACATGTCAACAGCTCCCTCCTGAGCAGCACCTTTGTCTTTTGAAGACATATTATTTTTTTATTTTTTCTGATTTAGAGCCAACTGATTTAGAGCCGGGCTCTGATACCAATTGATGCGGAAAACCCCAAAAAGACGTGGCTTAGGGACCCAACGCACACAATAAATCAAAGAGCAACTAGGAAAGCTAAATCAAAGTTTACTAACACAAACCCTAGACCCAATATTCGAAGGAACACAAACCTAGGGCATTCAAGATGGATATGGACGCCACACTCCAGAAAAGGAAGGAATTGGGAGTGATAAGTCGATTTGAATGCCACAAGAAGAAGTACCTCTTGATAAGTTCTTTAGTTCTCAAAGAACCGAGGGAGAAAACCCTTGCTTTCTATTTCACTCAAAGTTGTCTTGTTTGCTAAGCTTACAAGGGGTGCCTATTTATAGGCTTAGATAGCAATCTTATAGAGGGAAAATTCCTATTTAGGAGAAATCCCTATTTTGTAGGAAAAATCCCTATTTTAGTGGAATTTCGGACTAATTCCAGCACATACAATGAACTCCTATTTAGGAGTGATGCTTTTACTTAGTTTGACCAATTAAGTAGTCCAATTATTTTTACTGGGCCTGGACTCTCTTTAAAACTTAAATTTGCACCATTTGAAGCTTGGTTGGCTTGAATGTCCTTAATCAGCCCATTTAGTGCTTCTTTAATCTTTTTGGCCCTAGCTCGTGTTATTGGGCCTTCTGGAATGTGCAATGGACCTTTTGCATCCATTGAAGCTCTATCTCATGTTATTGGGCCTTCTGGAATGTGCAATGGACCTTTGCATCCATTGAAGCCTTCCACCCTTCATTTCTATGGTTCTCATCAGTCAATAATATGCTTGATAATATGAAGAAGAAATTCTTGATCTTTATTAACCATAGTAATTTGCATTGTTTCTGAATTGATACCTGATGAGTTGGTTTAAAGTTCATCTAATTGAAGGGGTTGTTTATCGTCTAAGAGTTTAGGAGAACCAGACTTAGAATTGGAGTTTTACAGGAGAAGAGCTTTTATTTTTGTAATTGTTTCTTCTTTTAATTATAGTTCTTGTAATCTATAGTTGAATCTACAATATTCGGAAATGTGGCTTTTCATTCCACACCTACAGTATGTGATGTCCTTTGTTTGGGACTAGATTTTGGTTTGAAGGTTTTTTTTCTAGATGGCCTAGGTTGGGATTTCTTAAGCAAGGTTTTCACATGATAGGAAAGGTGTGTGCGCACGCGCGTGTGTGTGTGTGCAAAAGATAGAACCCAATTTCCATTTTTCTCTCTTTGTGAAAACTCTCTCTTGCATCTCTTTATTAGCATTGTCCTAATCCACCTCAAATTATTGCTTAGGCTTGATTGTAAATTGGCTTCAATTTATGTGTGTCTATATATATATATATCTTGTGTGTGTGTATGTACACAAACACATATATATAGATAAAAATAATGACATAACCCTATTTCCTTTTCTTCTCTCTTCGTAAAGCTCTTTCTTGCGTCTCTTTATTAGGGTTGCCCCAATCCACCTCAAATTTATTGTTCAGGCTGAGATTACAAATTGGCTTTAATGTTTTATAGGGTCTTATTCTTGCAAATGTAGAAAGACCAAAAGTGAAATTCAATTTCTAGCAAAAATGCCAACACAAGAATTCATACCAACACAATCTCTATCACATTGAAATTCATTGCCATTGGCGATAAAAGCTACTGCTATTGTTCAACCCTTCATCATCTTCTCTTCAAGTCACATGCCCATCATATTCAAATGGGGTACTTGATGGTTGACAAAGAGATAGAGGATAGGTGGAGGTGGTGCAGATTGCTAAGGCAAAAGATGGTATAGAAATTAGAAGGATTAGATAAGGTTTTTCAAATTTTTAAACTTAAAATCTTTTTTCAAACGTTAAGAACAACTTTTTCTTTTTGATAACCAGTTATCAAGTGAGATTCCAGATCAAATTGGTGACTTGACTAGTTTGAGTATACTACAACTCACTCCCAATTTCCTTGACCATAAAAATCTCGCAAAGCTTGGAAAGTTAGCTATGCTTATTACACACTCTCTCTAGCAATGGGCTCTTGGGTGTTAATACCGAGTTCATAGTTGACTTAGTTGCAATTTTTGAACATTGGTGTAGTAACCTCTTTTTAGGCTTTCTCATTGATAAATGATGCGAAAACAGAAGCATGAAAAATGTTATAACAAAATCCAACCCTTAATTAAACCTTTAAAGGTTTCTAAAATCTAATAGAGAATAGATAACAACTTTCAAAAGAATATTTTTATTGATAATTTACTAAATATTGAGATCATGTATGGTTTTAGCCTTTAAGTCTTACACATGTATTTATAGGTAAAATCATAAGCTAACTAGGAAAATGCTCTAACTTAAATGTGAAAACACTTAATTATTACCTAGTAAAAAT
>JAIRCJ010000100.1:0-5000 GCA_020883675.1 Bruguiera gymnorhiza
GGCGACATTGAAAGAGGTACTTGTGTCATCAACACATGGGACGAGTTCAAGAAAGAGCTCAAGCGGCAATTCTATCCGGAGAACGCCGAGGAAGAGGCGAGAGCAAAGCTAAGGCGTCTCCAACAAAGGGGAAGCATACGTGAGTACGTGAAGGAATTCTCCGAAGTGTTGCTGGAAATTCCTGGCTATCCCGACAAGGAGGCGTTCTTTGCCTTCAAAGATGGCTTACAAAATTGGGCAAAGATGGAGATCCAAAGACATGGTGTTCAAGATCTCGCGACCGCAATTTCCATTGCTGAATCACTAATCGAGTTCCGGAAGTCCGAAAAGCCCAAGTCTCAAAAGGACAAGGCCGGCAAAGGAAAGAGTGGGGAAGAGAGTTCCTCGAACAAAGGGCGTTTTCACAAGTTTAACGCGCCTAGGGAAGGGAGGAACACCAAGGAGGGTCAACGCAGCGACAGGCTTCCTCTCAAATGTTACTTCTGCGACGGACCGCACAAAGCAAGGGATTGCCACAAGAAAGGCAAGCTTTCTGCCCTTGTTGAAGAAAGAGAGGAGCAGCAGCAACGTGAGGAGACGAGGATGGGATCCCTGCAAATCCTCAATGCCATCAAAGCCAAGGTCGAGGTACCCAAAGCCGAGAAGAAAGGACGATTATACGTGGAGACCAAGGTGAGTAACCAAGTGGTTAAAGCCTTAGTAGATACCGGAGCTTCCAACAACTTCCTTCAAGAAGAGGAAGCAAGGCGGTTGGGCGTCAAGTACAGCAAGGAGCAAGGATGGCTCAAGGCTGTAAATTCGGAGCCGAAGTCGATTTTTGGCGTTGCTCATGGCGTAGAGGTACGTATGGGTGAATGGTGTGGTCTTGTAGACTTTTCTATTGTGCCAATGGATGATTATCCAATTGTGCTGGGTATGGAGTTTATGGACCGCGTTAAGGCCGTGCCTATCCCCTTTGCCAACACAATGTGTATCTTGGAGGAGGGCAATACATGCATGGTGCCCTTGGCTAGGGAAACTAGCCTTCAATCTAAGCAGATTTCGGCCATGCAACTCTCGAAAGGTGTCAAGAAGTCGCAGCCCACCTTTCTTGTATCCTTGAAGGATGGAAAGGATACGCCCCCGTTGAAGGTCCTATCGAAGCAAGTCTCTCACGTCCTGGAGGAGTTTAAGGACGTGATGCCTCCGGAATTGCCAAAGAAGCTCCCACCTAAGCGTGAGGTGGATCACAAGATTGAATTGGTCCCTGGTGCAAGACCACCTGCTGCAGTGCCTTACCGTATGGCACCCCCGGAGTTGGAGGAACTCAGGAGGCAGCTAAAGGAGCTGTTGGATGCGGGCTACATTCAACCGTCAAAGGCTCCGTATGGTGCACCCATGCTTTTCCAAAAGAAGCACGACGGGTCACTTCGGTTGTGCGTCGACTATCGGGCGCTCAACAAGATAACCGTGAAGAACAAATATCCCATCCCATTGATAGCTGATTTGTTCGATCAGCTAGGTGAAGCGCGATGGTTCACGAAGTTGGACTTGAGATCGGGATATTACCAAGTGAGGATTGCAGAAGGAGACGAGCCAAAGACCGCTTGTGTTACGAGGTATGGCTCCTTTGAGTTCTTAGTGATGCCTTTTGGACTTACTAATGCTCCTGCCACGTTCTGCACTCTTATGAATCGAGTATTCGAGCCGTTTTTGGATAAATTTGTGGTAGTATATTTGGATGATATCGTTGTCTATAGTAAGACGTTGGACGAGCATATTGAACATCTACGACAAGTTTTCCAAGTATTAAGAGAGCACGAGCTGTACGTGAAAAGGGAGAAATGTGCCTTTGCTCAACGAGAGGTCACATTCCTAGGGCACATCATCGGCAGAGGCAAACTATGGATGGATAAGTCCAAGGTGCAAGCCATCCACGACTGGGAGCCACCAAAGAAGGTGACTGAGGTACGATCCTTCTTAGGCCTCGTTAATTATTACCGAAGATTTATAAAAGGCTACTCCTCTATTGCAACTCCGCTCACTGACTTGTTGAAGAAGAATAGAACATGGAGTTGGGATGTTAAATGCCAAAGAGCATTTGAGGTGCTCAAACAGGCAGTAGCCGACGAGCCAGTGTTGGCTCTCCCTGATCACACCAAACCATACGAGGTACAGACCGATGCTTCGGATTTTGCCATCGGTGGTGTGTTGATGCAAGAAGGACATCCCATCGCGTACGAGAGTCGCAAGCTGAACGAAACCGAGCGCCGCTATACAGTCCAGGAAAAGGAGATGACTGCAGTGGTGCATTGCCTACGAACGTGGAGGCATTATTTGTTGGGGTCCAAGTTCGTCGTGAAGACGGACAACATTGCCACGAGTTACTTCCTCAATCAAAAGAAGTTGACGCCAAAGCAAGTGAGGTGGCAAGCATTCTTGGCAGAATTCGACTTTGTAATGGAGTATAAGCCAGGCAAGGCCAACTTGGTGGCCGATGCATTGAGTAGAAAGGCCGAACTAGCTGCCATCACAAGTCCAGACTTCCCGTTGGTCGAACAAGTAAAGGAGGGATTGGAGCACGACCCACAAGCCAAGAGTTTGAAGGAGTTGGCGAGTAATGGGAAGACACGCCGGTTCTGGCTTGCAGATGGATTGCTCACTACCAAGGGCAATAGAGTTTATGTGCCAAAGTGGCAAGGATTGAGGAAGGCGATCATTAAGGAGTGCCATGACTCGAAATGGGCAGGACATCCAGGTATACGGCGCACGTTGGCACTTGTAGAGCGAGCATATTACTGGCCACAGATGCGAGACGACATTGAGCTCTACGTAAAGACATGTCTAGTATGCCAACAAGACAAGGTGGAGCAACACCAACCGTCGGGATTGTTGGAACCCCTACCTATTCCGGAGAAGCCATGGGAGAGTGTTTCAATGGATTTCATCACCTGTCTACCGAAGTCAGATGGATGTGCCAACATCATGGTGGTGGTAGACAGATTCAGCAAGTATGGTGTGTTCATCCCCGTACCCTCAAAATTTACAGCTGAGGATGCAGCACGCTTATTTTTCAAGTATGTGGTGAAATATTGGGGCATCCCCAAAACGATCGTTAGCGACCGAGACACTCGCTTCACCGGGAGATTCTGGATGGAGCTATTCAAGCTGATGGGGTCCGAGCTCAACTTCTCCACAAGCTTTCATCCCCAAACTGATGGCCAAACCGAGAGGGTGAATGCCTTGTTGGAGCTATTTTTAAGGCATTACGTAAGTGCCAACCAGAGTGATTGGGCTAAGTTGCTTGACATAGCCCAATTTTCATACAATCTACAAAAGAGCGAGTCAACTGGAGCTAGTCCGTTCGAAGTTGCTACGGGACTACAACCATCGACTCCTCACACTTTGGCGGTTGGCTACAAAGGGCCTAGTCCTGCTGCATTCAAGTTTGCCAAGGGTTGGCATGAGAAGTCCGACATGGCACGGGCACACTTGGCCAAGGCTTCCAAGCGGATGAAGAAATGGGCCGATACCAAGAGGAGACACTTGGAGTTTGAGGACGGAGATTTGGTGATGGTGAAACTCCTTCCCCATCAAAGCCGAAGGTTTGCCAAGGTGCATAAGGGTCTAGTAAGGCGTTACGAGGGACCCTTTCCAGTGGAGAAAAGGATTGGCAAGCTAGCTTACCGGTTAACTCTACCGTCCCACCTGGAGATGCATCCAGTTTTCCATGTTAGCTTGCTGAAACCTTACCATCCGGATAAGGAGGAGCCGAGCCGGGGCAAGTCGAAGAGAGCCCCTACAGCCATAACGGCCATGCCCGATCGCGACGTGGAAGAAATATTGGCGCATCGTGTCATTCCAAGGAGAGGCAACCATCCAAGTTATGTCGAGTACTTTGTGAAATGGAAAGGGTTGCCTGATAGCGAGGCAAGTTGGGAACACGAGCTGACCTTATGGAGCAACGTCGATGTGATCGAGGCTTACAAGAAGGATGCGACGAGGGCGTCGCCAGATTGAGTGGGGGAGAATGTCACGCACCGCGTAGGTCTGCCCCAAATTCGTGCTATTTAAAGAGGCTTATTGCAGCCACCACTCCCAAAGTCTAGAACATGGTGGAAGCCTCTAGAATCTTGTAGAACATTGTAGATAATTCTCTTACCTTCTTGTAGGATGTAGAGTTTGCTAGAATACTCTAGAAGGAAGATAGGGACCGTTAGATCAAATAGATCTTAGCCCTCCGTTGAGGAGGTGAACAACTATAAATAGCCTTAGGGATTTCATTTGTAGACACCAAGCAATCAAGCATCAATATATTCTCCAAGTTCTCCATCTCTCTCTTGTGTGCTTCTCTCTACTTTTCGCTAGTAGCATTCTAGCTATCGAAGAAGGCTGAACTAGCATTCGAGTCCAGCGAATTGCTAGTGCCGCACGGGTCGTTGGGTGATCGAGACCAAGTCCGTGACACCGCGGACGGACAGCCCACCCCCTGGGGAGAGGCTCGCGGCACTGCCCGTCGGCATCGGGGCAGCCTCTGCGGGGAGGCCAGCGGCGCTGCAGAGCAGCAGCGGTAGCATCGCCGCAGAGCAGCGCCGGTGGGGAGCGAAGCGGCGCGCCCCGTGGCATTGCGGCAGCCCGCGGGGAGGGGGGTGAGGGGGCTCAGCGGCGCGGCGCGGCAGCCCGCCCGGAGGCTAGCGGCGGCCCGGGGGGCAGGGTAGGGGCGCCGCTCCGCGGCACGCCATCAGCCCGCCGCGCGTTGCGGCGGCCGCGGGGGAGGTTAGCGGCGCCGCTCCGCCGCACGCCATCAGCCCGCCGGGGAGGTTAGGGGCGCCGCCGGGTAGCGCGGCGGCGCGGCTGGGGAGCATCGCGGCGGCCCGCGGGGGAGGCTAGCGCCGCCGCCGCTCCGCAGCATCGCGGCAGCCCGCTGGGGAGGTTATCGGCGCTGCTCGGCCGCATCGCCGGCAGCCCGCTCGGGACGCGGGTGGCGCCGCTCCGTAGCATCGCGGCAGCCCGCTCGGGAG
>JAIRCJ010000100.1:15000-95000 GCA_020883675.1 Bruguiera gymnorhiza
AATTCCGGAGGCATCACGTCCTTAAACTCCTCCAGGACGTGAGAGACTTGCTTTGGTAGGACATTCGATGGGGACGTATCCTTTCCATCCTTCAAGGATACAAGAAAGGTGGGCTGCGACTTCTTGACACCTTTCGAGAGTTGCATGGCCGAAATTTGTCTAGATTGAAGGCTAGTCTCCCTGGCCAAAGGCACCATGCATGTATTGCCCTCCTCCAAGATACACATTGTGTTGGCAAAGGGAATAGGCACGGCCTTAACGCGGTCCATAAACTCCATACCAAGCACAATTGGATAATCATCCATTGGCACAATAGAAAAGTCTACAAGACCACACCATTCACCCATACGTACCTCTACGCCATGAGCAACGCCAAAAATCGACTTCGGCTCCGAATTTACGGCCTTGAGCCATCCTTGCCCCTTGCTGTACTTGATGCCCAACCGCCTTGCTTCCTCTTCTTGAAGGAAGTTGTTGGAAGCTCCGGTATCTACTAAGGCTTTAACCACTTGGTTACTCACCTTGGTTTCCACGTATAATCGTCCTTTCTTCTCGGCTTTGGGTACCTCGACCTTGGCTTTGATGGCATTGAGGATTTGCAGGGATCCCATCCTCGTCTCCTCACGTTGCTGCTGCTCCTCTCTTTCTTCAACAAGGGCAGAAAGCTTGCCTTTCTTGTGGCAATCCCTTGCTTTGTGCGGTCCGTCGCAGAAGTAACATTTGAGAGGAAGCCTGTCGCTGCTTTGACCCTCCTTGGTGTTCCTCCCTTCCTTAGGCGCGTTAAACTTGTGAAAACGCCCTTTGTTCGAGGAACTCTCTTCCCCACTCTTTCCTTTGCCGGCCTTGTCCTTTTGAGACTTGGGCTTTTCGGATTTCCGGAACTCGATTAGTGATTCGGCAATGGAAATGGCAGTGGCGAGATCTTGAACACCATGTCTTTGGATCTCCATCTTGGCCCAATTTTGTAAGCCATCTTTGAAGGCAAAGAACGCCTCCTTGTCGGGATAGCCAGGAATTTCCAGCAACACTTCGGAGAATTCCTTCACGTACTCACGTATGCTTCCCCTTTGTTGGAGACGCCTTAGCTTTGCTCTCGCCTCTTCCTCGGCGTTCTCCGGATAGAATTGCCGCTTGAGCTCTTTCTTGAACTCGTCCCATGTGTTGATGACACAAGTACCTCTTTCAATGTCGCCATACCTCCTTCTCCACCATACCATTGCGGTATCCACGAGGTATAAGGCAGCATTATCAATCTTCTTGGCATCCTCCGTGACGCCAAGTGCCTTTGAAGTATTGCTCCAAGCTCCACAGAAAATTATCGACCTCCTTCGCGTTCCTCGACCCATTATACGCCTTGGGCCGCGGGACGTCCACCTTTGAAGGAGCTGCGACTATCGTTGGCACGGCAATGCTCCCACTTTGAGCAATTGCCCTTTTGCAAAGGACTAGCTCATCCTTGGTCTCCTTCAACTCGTTGGAGACTCTCTCAAGCTCTTCCTTCAGCATTCCAACATCACGTTGGAGGGATTCCTCCAAGGTCTTCACTTGGCCTAGACACCTTGACATGGCCTGGTTTAAGGCACCTTGCAACTCCTCACGAAGCTCTTCATTCTCCCTCTCGAGCTCGTCGATGCGTTGGTCTACCGCCTCAAACTTCTCCTGCTCATCAGCCATGGCAAGCTCCACCTTTGCGAGCCTTGCGTTGGTGTCTTCCAAGATGTCCCTCGACCTTGATCTCCCTCTCCTTGGTTGCTTCTTTGCTTCGTCAACCACGTGGGTAGTCTCACTGTGTGGACCAGCCATCCTTCTCAACCGAGTGTGCTTGCTGCTCGTAGAAACCTTGCTCTGATACCACTTGTCACGGACTTGGTCTCGATCACCCAACGACCCGTGCGGCACTAGCAATTCGCTGGACTCGAATGCTAGTTCAGCCTTCTTCGATAGCTAGAATGCTACTAGCGAAAAGTAGAGAGAAGCACACAAGAGAGAGATGGAGAACTTGGAGAATATATTGATGCTTGATTGCTTGGTGTCTACAAATGAAATCCCTAAGGCTATTTATAGTTGTTCACCTCCTCAACGGAGGGCTAAGATCTATTTGATCTAACGGTCCCTATCTTCCTTCTAGAGTATTCTAGCAAACTCTACATCCTACAAGAAGGTAAGAGAATTATCTACAATGTTCTACAAGATTCTAGAGGCTTCCACCATGTTCTAGACTTTGGAGTGGTGGCTGCAATAAGCCTCTTTAAATAGCACGAATTTGGGGCAGACCTACGCGGTGCGTGACAAGCCGCAGCGGACGAGTTGCGGTTNGAGGAACGCGAAGGAGGTCGATAATTTTCTGTGGAGCTTGGAGCAATACTTCAAAGCACTTGGCGTCATGGAGGATGCCAAGAAGATTGATAATGCTGCCTTATACCTCGTGATACCGCAAATGGTATGGTGGAGAAGGAGGTATGGCGACATTGAAAGAGGTACTTGTGTCATCAACACATGGGACGAGTTCAAGAAAAGAGCTCAAGCGGCAATTCTATCCGAGAACGCCGAGAGAGGCGAGAGCAAAGCTAAGGCGTCTCCAACAAAGGGAAGCATACGTGAGTACGTGAAGGAATTCTCCGAAGTGTTGTTTGCTGAAATTCCTGGCTATCCCGACAAGGAGGCGTTCTTTGCCTTCAAAGATGGCTTACAAATTGGGCAAAGATGGAGATCCAAAGACATGGTGTTCAAGATCTCGCCACTGCCATTTCCATTGCCGAATCACTAATCGAGTTCCGGAAGTCCGAAAAGCCCAAGTCTCAAAAGGACAAGGCCGGCAAAGGAAAGAGTGGGGAAGAGAGTTCCTCGAACAAGAGGGCGTTTTCACAAGTTAACGCGGCCTAAGGAAGGAGGAAACACCAAGGAGGGTCAAAAGCAGCGACAGGCTTCCTCTCAAATGTTACTTTCTCTGCGACGGACGCACAAAGCAAGGGATTGCCACAAGAAAGGCAAGCTTTCTGCCCTTGTTGAAGAAAGAGAGGAGCACAGCAACGTGAGGAGACGAGGATGGATCCCTGCAATCCTCAATGCCATCCAAAAGCAAGGTCGAGGTACCCAAAGCCGAGAAGAAAGGACGATTATACGTGGAAACAAGGTGAGTAACCAGTGGTTAAAGCCTTAGTAGATACCGGAGCTTCCAACAACTTCCTTCAAGAAGAGGAAGCAAGGCGGTTGGGCATCAAGTACAGGCAAGGGGCAAGGATGGCTCAAGGCCGTAAATTCGGAGCCGAAGTCGATTTTTGGCGTTGCTCATGGCGTAGAGGTACGTATGGGTGAATGGTGTGGTCTTGTAGACTTTTCTATTGTGCCAATGGATGATTATCCAATTGTGCTTGGTATGGAGTTTATGGACCGCGTTAAGGCCGTGCCTATTCCCTTTGCCAACACAATGTGTATCTTGGAGGAGGGCAATACATGCATGGTGCCCTTGGCTAGGGAGACTAGCCTTCAATCTAGACAAATTTCGGCCATGCAACTCTCGAAAGGTGTCAAGAAGTCGCAGCCCACCTTTCTTGTATCCTTGAAGGATGGAAAGGATACGTCCCCATCGAATGTCCTACCAAAGCAAGTCTCTCACGTCCTGGAGGAGTTTAAGGACGTGATGCCTCCGGAATTGCCAAAGAAGCTCCCACCTAAGCGTGAGGTGGATCACAAGATTGAATTGGTCCCTGGTGCAAGACCACCTGCTGCAGTGCCTTACCGTATGGCACCCCCGGAGTTGGAGGAACTCAGGAGGCAGCTAAAGGAGCTGTTGGATGCGGGCTACATTCAACCGTCAAAGGCTCCGTATGGTGCACCCGTGCTTTTCCAAAAGAAGCACGACGGGTCACTTCGGTTGTGCGTCGACTATCGGGCGCTCAACAAGATAACCGTGAAGAACAAATATCCCATCCCATTGATAGCTGATTTGTTCGATCAGCTAGGTGAAGCGCAGTGGTTCACGAAGTTGGACTTGAGATCGGGATATTACCAAGTGAGGATTGCAGAAGGAGATGAGCCAAAGACCGCTTGTGTTACGAGGTATGGCTCCTATGAGTTCTTAGTGATGCCATTTGGACTTACTAATGCTCCTGCCACGTTCTGCACTCTTATGAATCGAGTATTCGAGCCGTTTTTGGATAAATTTGTTGTAGTATATTTGGATGATATCGTTGTCTATAGTAAGACGTTGGACGAGCATATTGAACATCTACGACAAGTTTTCCAAGTATTAAGAGAGCACGAGCTGTACGTGAAAAGGGAGAAATGTGCCTTTGCTCAACGAGAGGTCACATTCCTAGGGCACATCATCGGCAGAGGCAAACTATGGATGGATAAGTCCAAGGTGCAAGCCATCCACGACTGGGAGCCACCAAAGAAGGTGACTGAGGTACGATCCTTCTTAGGCCTCGTTAATTATTACCGAAGATTTATAAAAGGCTACTCCTCTATTGCAACTCCGCTCACTGACTTGTTGAAGAAGAATAGAACATGGAGTTGGGATGTTAAATGCCAAAGAGCATTTGAGGTGCTCAAACAGGCAGTAGCCGACGAGCCAGTGTTGGCTCTCCCCGATCACACCAAACCATACGAGGTACAGACCGATGCTTCGGATTTTGCCATCGGTGGTGTGTTGATGCAAGAAGGACATCCCATCGCGTACGAGAATCGCAAGCTGAACGAAACCGAGCGCCGCTATACAGTCCAGGAAAAGGAGATGACTGCAGTGGTGCATTGCCTACGAACGTGGAGGCATTATTTGTTGGGGTCCAAGTTCGTCGTGAAGACGGACAACATTGCCACAAGTTACTTCCTCAATCAAAAGAAGTTGTCGCCAAAGCAAGTGAGGTGGCAAGCGTTCTTGGCGGAATTCGACTTTGTGATGGAGTATAAGCCGGGCAAGGCTAACTTGGTGGCCGATGCATTGAGTAGAAAGGCCGAACTAGCTGCCATCACAAGTCCAGACTTCCCGTTGGTCGAACAAGTAAAGGAGGGATTGGAGCACGACCCACAAGCCAAGAGTTTGAAGGAGTTGGCGAGTAATGGGAAGACACGCCGGTTCTGGCTTGCAGATGGATTGCTCACTACCAAGGGCAATAGAGTTTATGTGCCAAAGTGGCAAGGATTGAGGAAGGCGATCATTAAGGAGTGCCATGACTCGAAATGGGCAGGACATCCAGGTATACGGCGCACGTTGGCACTTGTAGAGCGGGCATATTACTGGCCACAGATGCGAGACGACATTGAGCTCTACGTAAAGACATGTCTAGTATGCCAACAAGACAAGGTGGAGCAACACCAACCGTCGGGATTGTTGGAACCCCTACCTATTCCGGAGAAGCCATGGGAGAGTGTTTCAATGGATTTCATCACCTGTCTACCGAAGTCAGATGGATGTGCCAACATCATGGTGGTGGTAGACAGATTCAGCAAGTATGGTGTGTTCATCCCCGTACCCTCAAAATTTACAGCTGAGGATGCAGCACGCTTATTTTTCAAGTATGTGGTGAAATATTGGGGTATCCCCAAAACGATTGTTAGCGACCGAGACACTCGCTTCACCGGGAGATTCTGGATGGAGTTATTCAAGTTGATGGGGTCCGAGCTCAACTTCTCCACAAGCTTTCATCCCCAAACTGACGGCCAAACGGAGAGGGTGAATGCCTTGCTGGAGCTATTCTTAAGGCATTACGTAAGTGCCAACCAGAGTGATTGGGCTAAGTTGCTTGACATAGCCCAATTTTCATACAATCTACAAAAGAGCGAGTCAACTGGAGCTAGTCCGTTTGAAGTTGCTACGGGACTACAACCATCGACTCCTCACACTTTGGCGGTTGGCTACAAAGGGCCTAGTCCTGCTGCATTCAAGTTTGCCAAGGGTTGGCATGAGAAGTCCGACATGGCACGGGCACACTTGGCCAAGGCTTCCAAGCGGATGAAGAAATGGGCCGATACCAAGAGGAGACACTTGGAGTTTGAGGAAGGAGATTTGGTGATGGTGAAACTCCTTCCCCATCAAAGCCGAAGGTTTGCCAAGGTGCATAAGGGTCTAGTAAGGCGTTACGAGGGACCCTTTCCAGTGGAGAAAAGGATTGGCAAGCTAGCTTACCGGTTAACTCTACCGTCCCACCTGGAGATGCATCCAGTTTTCCATGTTAGCTTGCTAAAACCGTACCATCCGGATAAGGAGGAGCCGAGCAGGGGCAAGTCGAAGAGAGCCCCTACAGCCATAACGGCCATGCCCGATCGCGACGTGGAAGAAATATTGGCGCATCGTGTCATTCCAAGGAGAGGCAACCATCCAAGTTATGTCGAGTACTTTGTGAAATGGAAAGGGTTGCCTGATAGCGAGGCAAGTTGGGAACACGAGCTGACCTTATGGAGCAACGTCGATGTGATCGAGGGTTACAAGAAGGATGCGACGAGGGCGTCGCCAGATTGAGTGGGGGAGAATGTCACGCACCGCGTAGGTCTGCCCCAAATTCGTGCTATTTAAAGAGGCTTATTGCAGCCACCACTCCCAAAGTCTAGAACATGGTGGAAGCCTCTAGAATCTTGTAGAACATTGTAGATAATTCTCTTACCTTCTTGTAGGATGTAGAGTTTGCTAGAATACTCTAGAAGGAAGATAGGGACCGTTAGATCAAATAGATCTTAGCCCTCCGTTGAGGAGGTGAACAACTATAAATAGCCTTAGGGATTTCATTTGTAGATACCAAGCAATCAAGCATCAATATATTCTCCAAGTTCTCCATCTCTCTCTTGTGTGCTTCTCTCTACTTTTCGCTAGTAGCATTCTAGCTATCGAAGAAGGCTGAACTAGCATTCGAGTCCAGCGAATTGCTAGTGCCGCACGGGTCGTTGGGTGATCGAGACCAAGTCCGTGACAGGTTGCTCGGGAGGAACGCGCGCCACGGGGAGGATCCGAAAGAAAACGACGAATTTCCCCGCAGACAGACGGAACGGAACGGCGGCGGAGAAAAGGGGACGGGGAGAAGGCGGGATGGGACAAGTTCTAACGAATTCGGGGAGCGGGACTTTTCACGGGGCAGAAAACCGACGAAAACAACTGAATTTTGAGCTGTGGGAAGGGGCCAATGGAGCAACGCTCAATTGGCGGCCCAGCGGAGCCCGGAACGAGCTTTCCGCGGAGTGGTTACGGGACCCGTGGCTCCACTCGCGTCAAAAGTTACGGGGATTCGAATATCCCCGGAGGGGAACGCCTCTTTTTCCCGCACCGCCTCCCCGTGGGGGGCAGAGTGGGACCGTCGAGGCGGCGGCAGGAGCTTGCGGCGAGGCGAGGGGAAGCGGGCGGGAGGAGGTCATGGGGATTTGCCGCGCGGGGAGTGACGGGTGCGATCATACCAGCACTAATGCACCGGATCCCATCAGAACTCCGAAGTTAAACGTGCTTGGGCGAGAGTAGTACTAGGATGGGTGACCTCCTGGGAAGTCCTCGTGTTGCACCCCTCCTCCTTTTTAGCCGCCGGGCGAGGGGCGGGGGAACGGACGCGGCCGGCCCGGTTGCTCGGGAGGAACGCGCGCCACGGGGAGGATCCGAAAGAAAACGACGAATTTCCCCGCAGACAGACGGAACGGAACGACGGCGGAGAAAAGGGGACGGGGAGAAGGCGGGATGGGACAAGTTCGAACGAAATCGGGGAGCGGGACTTTTCACGGGGCAGAAAACCGACGAAAACAACTGAATTTTGAGCTGTGGGGCGGGGCCAATGGAGCAACGCTCAATTGGCGGCCCAGCGGAGCCCGGAACGAGCTTTCCGCGGAGTGGTTACGGGACCCGTGGCTCCACTCGCGTCAAAAGTTACGGGGATTCGAATATCCCCGGAGGGGAACGCCTCTTTTTCCCGCACCGCCTCCCCGTGGGCGGCAGAGTGGGACCGTCGAGGCGGCGGCAGGAGCTTGCGGCGAGGCGAGGGGAAGCGGGCGGGAGGAGGTCATGGGGATTTGCCGCGCGGGGAGTGACGGGTGCGATCATACCAGCACTAATGCACCGGATCCCATCAGAACTTCGAAGTTAAACGTGCTTGGGCGAGAGTAGTACTAGGATGGGTGACCTCCTGGGAAGTCCTCGTGTTGCACCCCTCCTCCTTTTTAGCCGCCGGGCGAGGGGCGGGGGAACGGACGCGGCCGGCCCGGTTGCTCGGGAGGAACGCGCGCCACGGGGAGGATCCGAAAGAAAACGACGAATTTCCCCGCAGACAGACGGAACGGAACGACGGCGCGAGGCGGCGCAGAAAAGGGGACGGGAAGAAGGCGGGATGGGACAAGTTCTAACGAAATCGGGGAGCGGGACTTTTCACGGGGCAGAAAACCGACGAAAACAACTGAATTTTGAGCTGTGGGGCGGGGCCAATGGAGCAACGCTCGATTGGCGGCCCAGCGGAGCCCGGAACGAGCTTTCCGCGGAGTGGTTACGGGACCCGTGGCTCCACTCGCGTCAAAAGTTACGGGGATTCGAATATCCCCGGAGGGGAACGCCTCTTTTTCCCGCACCGCCTCCCCGTGGGCGGCAGAGTGGGACCGTCGAGGCGGCGGCAGGAGCTTGCGGCGAGGCGAGGGGAAGCGGGCGGGAGGAGGTCATGGGGATTTGCCGCGCGGGGAGTGACGGGTGCGATCATACCAGCACTAATGCACCGGATCCCATCAGAACTCCGAAGTTAAACGTGCTTGGGCGAGAGTAGTACTAGGATGGGTGACCTCCTGGGAAGTCCTCGTGTTGCACCCCTCCTCCTTTTTAGCCGCCGGGCGAGGGGCGGGGGAACGGACGCGGCCGGCCCGGTTGCTCGGGAGGAACGCGCGCCACGGGGAGGATCCGAAAGAAAACGACGAATTTCCCCGCAGACAGACGGAACGGAACGACGGCGGAGAAAAGGGGACGGGGAGAAGGCGGGATGGGACAAGTTCGAACGAAATCGGGGAGCGGGACTTTTCACGGGGCAGAAAACCGACGAAAACAACTGAATTTTGAGCTGTGGGGCGGGGCCAATGGAGCAACGCTCATTGGCGGCCCAGCGGAGCCCGGAACGAGCTTTCCGCGGAGTGGTTACGGGACCCGTGGCTCCACTCGCGTCAAAAGTTACGGGGATTCGAATATCCCCGGAGGGGAACGCCTCTTTTTCCCGCACCGCCTCCCCGTGGGCGGCAGAGTGGGACCGTCGAGGCGGCGGCAGGAGCTTGCGGCGAGGCGAGGGGAAGCGGGCGGGAGGAGGTCATGGGGATTTGCCGCGCGGGGAGTGACGGGTGCGATCATACCAGCACTAATGCACCGGATCCCATCAGAACTCCGAAGTTAAACGTGCTTGGGCGAGAGTAGTACTAGGATGGGTGACCTCCTGGGAAGTCCTCGTGTTGCACCCCTCCTCCTTTTTAGCCGCCGGGCGAGGGGCGGGGGAACGGACGCGGCCGGCCCGGTTGCTCGGGAGGAACGCGCGCCACGGGGAGGATCCGAAAGAAAACGACGAATTTCCCCGCAGACAGACGGAACGGAACGACGGCGCGAGGCGGCGCAGAAAAGGGGACGGGAGAAGGCGGGATGGGACAAGTTCTAACGAAATCGGGGAGCGGGACTTTTCACGGGGCAGAAAACCGACGAAAACAACTGAATTTTGAGCTGTGGGGCGGGGCCAATGGAGCAACGCTCGATTGGCGGCCCAGCGGAGCCCGGAACGAGCTTTCCGCGGAGTGGTTACGGGACCCGTGGCTCCACTCGCGTCAAAAGTTACGGGGATTCGAATATCCCCGGAGGGGAACGCCTCTTTTTCCCGCACCGCCTCCCCGTGGGCGGCAGAGTGGGACCGTCGAGGCGGCGGCAGGAGCTTGCGGCGAGGCGAGGGGAAGCGGGCGGGAGGAGGTCATGGGGATTTGCCGCGCGGGGAGTGACGGGTGCGATCATACCAGCACTAATGCACCGGATCCCATCAGAACTCCGAAGTTAAACGTGCTTGGGCGAGAGTAGTACTAGGATGGGTGACCTCCTGGGAAGTCCTCGTGTTGCACCCCTCCTCCTTTTTAGCCGCCGGGCGAGGGGCGGGGGAACGGACGCGGCCGGCCCGGTTGCTCGGGAGGAACGCGCGCCACGGGGAGGATCCGAAAGAAAACGACGAATTTCCCCGCAGACAGACGGAACGGAACGACGGCGCGAGGCGGCGCAGAAAAGGGGACGGGAAGAAGGCGGGATGGGACAAGTTCTAACGAAATCGGGGAGCGGGACTTTTCACGGGGCAGAAAACCGACGAAAACAACTGAATTTTGAGCTGTGGGGCGGGGCCAATGGAGCAACGCTCGATTGGCGGCCCAGCGGAGCCCGGAACGAGCTTTCCGCGGAGTGGTTACGGGACCCGTGGCTCCACTCGCGTCAAAAGTTACGGGGATTCGAATATCCCCGGAGGGGAACGCCACTTTTTCCCGCACCGCCTCCCCGTGGGCGGCAGAGTGGGACCGTCGAGGCGGCGGCAGGAGCTTGCGGCGAGGCGAGGGGAAGCGGGCGGGAGGAGGTCATGGGGATTTGCCGCGCGGGGAGTGACGGGTGCGATCATACCAGCACTAATGCACCGGATCCCATCAGAACTCCGAAGTTAAACGTGCTTGGGCGAGAGTAGTACTAGGATGGGTGACCTCCTGGGAAGTCCTCGTGTTGCACCCCTCCTCCTTTTTAGCCGCCGGGCGAGGGGCGGGGGAACGGACGCGGCCGGCCCGGTTGCTCGGGAGGAACGCGCGCCACGGGGAGGATCCGAAAGAAAACGACGAATTTCCCCGCAGACAGACGGAACGGAACGACGGCGGAGAAAAGGGGACGGGGAGAAGGCGGGATGGGACAAGTTCGAACGAAATCGGGGAGCGGGACTTTTCACGGGGCAGAAAACCGACGAAAACAACTGAATTTTGAGCTGTGGGGCGGGGCCAATGGAGCAACGCTCAATTGGCGGCCCAGCGGAGCCCGGAACGAGCTTTCCGCGGAGTGGTTACGGGACCCGTGGCTCCACTCGCGTCAAAAGTTACGGGGATTCGAATATCCCCGGAGGGGAACGCCTCTTTTTCCCGCACCGCCTCCCCGTGGGCGGCAGAGTGGGACCGTCGAGGCGGCGGCAGGAGCTTGCGGCGAGGCGAGGGGAAGCGGGCGGGAGGAGGTCATGGGGATTTGCCGCGCGGGAGTGACGGGTGCGATCATACCAGCACTAATGCACCGGATCCCATCAGAACTCCGAAGTTAAACGTGCTTGGGCGAGAGTAGTACTAGGATGGGTGACCTCCTGGGAAGTCCTCGTGTTGCACCCCTCCTCCTTTTTAGCCGCCGGGCGAGGGGCGGGGGAACGGACGCGGCCGGCCCGGTTGCTCGGGAGGAACGCGCGCCACGGGGAGGATCCGAAAGAAAACGACGAATTTCCCCGCAGACAGACGGAACGGAACGACGGCGGCGAAAAGGGGACGGGGAGAAGGCGGGATGGGACAAGTTCGAACGAAATCGGGGAGCGGGACTTTTCACGGGGCAGAAAACCGACGAAAACAACTGAATTTTGAGCTGTGGGGCGGGGCCAATGGAGCAACGCTCAATTGGCGGCCCAGCGGAGCCCGGAACGAGCTTTCCGCGGAGTGGTTACGGGACCCGTGGCTCCACTCGCGTCAAAAGTTACGGGGATTCGAATATCCCCGGAGGGGAACGCCTCTTTTTCCCGCACCGCCTCCCCGTGGGCGGCAGAGTGGGACCGTCGAGGCGGCGGCAGGAGCTTGCGGCGAGGCGAGGGGAAGCGGGCGGGAGGAGGTCATGGGGATTTGCCGCGCGGGGAGTGACGGGTGCGATCATACCAGCACTAATGCACCGGATCCCATCAGAACTCCGAAGTTAAACGTGCTTGGGCGAGAGTAGTACTAGGATGGGTGACCTCCTGGGAAGTCCTCGTGTTGCACCCCTCCTCCTTTTTAGCCGCCGGGCGAGGGGCGGGGGAACGGACGCGGCCGGCCCGGTTGCTCGGGAGGAACGCGCGCCACGGGGAGGATCCGAAAGAAAACGACGAATTTCCCCGCAGACAGACGGAACGGAACGACGGCGCGAGGCGGCGCAGAAAAGGGGACGGGAAGAAGGCGGGATGGGACAAGTTCTAACGAAATCGGGGAGCGGGACTTTTCACGGGGCAGAAAACCGACGAAAACAACTGAATTTTGAGCTGTGGGGCGGGGCCAATGGAGCAACGCTCAATCGGCGGCCCAGCGGAGCCCGGAACGAGCTTTCCGCGGAGTGGTTACGGGACCCGTGGCTCCACTCGCGTCAAAAGTTACGGGGATTCGAATATCCCCGGAGGGGAACGCCTCTTTTTCCCGCACCGCCTCCCCGTGGGCGGCAGAGTGGGACCGTCGAGGCGGCGGCAGGAAAGAAAACGACGAATTTCCCCGCAGACAGACGGAACGGAACGACGGCGCGAGGCGGCGCAGAAAAGGGGACGGGAAGAAGGCGGGATGGGACAAGTTCTAACGAAATCGGGGAGCGGGACTTTTCACGGGGCAGAAAACCGACGAAAACAACTGAATTTTGAGCTGTGGGGCGGGGCCAATGGAGCAACGCTCAATTGGCGGCCCAGCGGAGCCCGGAACGAGATTTCCGCGGAGTGGTTACGGGACCCGTGGCTCCACTCGCGTCAAAAGTTACGGGGATTCGAATATCCCCGGAGGGGAACGCCTCTTTTTCCCGCACCGCCTCCCCGTGGGCGGCAGAGTGGGACCGTCGAGGCGGCGGCAGGAGCTTGCGGCGAGGCGAGGGGAAGCGGGCGGGAGGAGGTCATGGGGATTTGCCGCGCGGGGAGGGACGGGTGCGATCATACCAGCACTAATGCACCGGATCCCATCAGAACTCCGAAGTTAAACGTGCTTGGGCGAGAGTAGTACTAGGATGGGTGACCTCCTGGGAAGTCCTCGTGTTGCACCCCTCCTCCTTTTTAGCCGCCGGGCGAGGGGCGGGGGAACGGACGCGGCCGGCCCGGTTTGTCACGGACTTGGTCTCGATCACCCAACGACCCGTGCGGCACTAGCAATTCGCTGGACTCGAATGCTAGTTCAGCCTTCTTCGATAGCTAGAATGCTACTAGCGAAAAGTAGAGAGAAGCACACAAGAGAGAGATGGAGAACTTGGAGAATATATTGATGCTTGATTGCTTGGTGTCTACAAATGAAATCCCTAAGGCTATTTATAGTTGTTCACCTCCTCAACGGAGGGCTAAGATCTATTTGATCTAACGGTCCCTATCTTCCTTCTAGAGTATTCTAGCAAACTCTACATCCTACAAGAAGGTAAGAGGATTATCTACAATGTTCTACAAGATTCTAGAGGCTTCCACCATGTTCTAGAATTTGGGAGTGGTGGCTGCAATAAGCCTCTTTAAATAGCACGAATTTGGGGCAGACCTACGCGGTGCGTGACATTCTCCCCCACTCAATCTGGCGACGCCCTCGTCGCATCCTTCTTGTAAGCCTCCATCACATCGACGTTGCTCCATAAGGTCAGCTCGTGTTCCCAACTTGCCTCGCTATCAGGCAACCCTTTCCATTTCACAAAGTACTCGACATAACTTGGATGGTTGCCTCTCCTTGGAATGACACGATGTGCCAATATTTCTTCCACGTCGCGATCTGGCATGGCCGTTATGGCTGTAGGGGCCCTCTTCGACTTGCCCCTGCTCGGCTCCTCCTTGTCTGGATGGTAAGGTTTTAGCAAGCTAACGTGGAAAACTGGATGCATTTCCAGGTGTGATGGTTGAGTTAACCGGTAAGCTAGCTTGCCAATCCTTTTCTCCACTGGAAAGGGTCCCTCGTAACGCCTTACTAGACCCTTATGCACCTTGGCAAACCTTCGGCTTTGATGGGGAAGGAGTTTCACCATCACCAAATCTCCTTCCTCAAACTCCAAGTGTCTCCTCTTGGTATCGGCCCATTTCTTCATCCGCTTGGAAGCCTTGGCCAAGTGTGCCCGTGCCATGTCGGACTTCTCATGCCAACCCTTGGCAAACTTGAATGCAGCAGGACTAGGCCCTTTGTAGCCAACCGCCAATGTGTGAGGAGTCGATGGTTGTAGTCCCGTAGCAACTTCGAACGGACTTGCTCCAGTTGACTCGCTCTTTTGTAGATTGTATGAAAATTGGGCTATGTCAAGCAACTTAGCCCAATCACTCTGGTTGGCACTTACGTAATGCCTTAAGAATAGCTCCAGCAAGGCATTCACCCTCTCCGTTTGGCCGTCAGTTTGGGGATGAAAGCTTGTGGAGAAGTTGAGCTCGGACCCCATCAGCTTGAATAACTCCATCCAGAATCTCCCGGTGAAGCGAGTGTCTCGGTCGCTAACGATCGTTTTGGGGATACCCCAATATTTCACCACATACTTGAAAAATAAGCGTGCTGCATCCTCAGCTGTAAACTTTGAGGGTACGGGAATGAACACGCCATACTTGCTGAATCTGTCTACCACCACCATGATGTTGGCACATCCATCCGACTTCGGTAGACAGGTGATGAAATCCATCGAAACACTCTCCCATGGCTTCTCCGGAATAGGTAGGGGTTCCAACAATCCCGACGGTTGGTGTTGCTCCACCTTGTCTTGTTGGCATACTAGACATGTCTTTACGTAGAGCTCAATGTCGTCTCGCATCTGTGGCCAGTAATATGCTCGCTCTACAAGTGCCAACGTACGACGTATACCTGGATGTCCTGCCCATTTCGAGTCATGGCACTCCTTAATGATCGCCTTCCTCAATCCTTGCCACTTTGGCACATAAACTCTATTGCCCTTGGTAGTGAGCAATCCATCTGCAAGCCAGAACCGGCGTGTCTTCCCACTACTCGCCAATTCCTTCAAACTCTTGGCTTGTGTGTCGTGCTCCAATCCCTCCTTTACTTGTTCGACCAACGGGAAGTTTGGACTTGTGATGGCAGCTAGTTCGGCCTTTCTACTTAATGCATCGGCCACCAAATTAGCCTTGCCTGGCTTATACTCCATCACAAAGTCGAATTCTGCCAAGAATGCTTGCCACCTCACTTGCTTTGGCGTCAACTTCTTTTGATTGAGGAAGTAACTCGTGGCAATGTTGTCCGTCTTCACGACGAACTTGGACCCCAACAAATAATGCCTCCACGTTCGTAGGCAATGCACCACTGCAGTCATCTCCTTTTCCTGGACTGTATAGCGGCGCTCGGTTTCGTTCAGCTTGCGACTCTCGTACGCGATGGGATGTCCTTCTTGCATCAACACACCACCGATGGCAAAATCCGAAGCATCGGTCTGTACCTCGTATGGTTTGGTGTGATCGGGGAGAGCCAACACTGGCTCGTCGGCTACTGCCTGTTTGAGCACCTCAAATGCTCTTTGGCATTTAACATCCCAACTCCATGTTCTATTCTTCTTCAACAAGTCAGTGAGCGGAGTTGCAATAGAGGAGTAGCCTTTTATAAATCTTCGGTAATAATTAACGAGGCCTAAGAAGGATCGTACCTCAGTAACCTTCTTTGGTGGCTCCCAGTCGTGGATGGCTTGCACCTTGGACTTATCCATCCATAGTTTGCCTCTGCCGATGATGTGCCCTAGGAATGTGACCTCTCGTTGGGCAAAGGCACATTTCTCCCTCTTCACGTACAGCTCGTGCTCTCTTAGTACTTGGAAAACTTGTCGTAGATGTTCAATATGCTCGTCTAACGTCTTACTATAGACAACGATATCATCCAAATACACTACGACAAACTTATCCAAAAATGACTCGAATACTCGATTCATAAGAGTGCAGAACGTGGCAGGAGCATTAGTAAGTCCAAAAGGCATCACTAAGAACTCAAAGGAGCCATACCTCGTAACACAAGCGGTCTTTGGCTCATCTCCTTCTGCAATCCTCACTTGGTAATATCCCGATCTCAAGTCCAACTTCGTGAACCACCGCGCTTCACCTAGCTGATCGAACAAATCAGCTATCAATGGGATGGGATATTTGTTCTTCACGGTTATCTTGTTGAGCGCCCGGTAGTCGACGCACAACCGAAGTGACCCGTCGTGCTTCTTTTGGAAAAGCACGGGTGCACCATATGGAGCCTTTGACGGTTGAATGTAGCCCGCATCCAACAGCTCCTTTAGCTGCCTCCTGAGTTCCTCTAACTCCGGCGGTGCCATACGGTAAGGCACTGCAGCAGGTGGTCTTGCACCAGGGACCAATTCAATCCTGTGATCCACCTCTCGTTTAGGTGGGAGCTTCTTTGGCAATTCTGGAGGCATCACGTCCTTAAACTCCTCCAGGACGTGAGAGACTTGCTTTGGTAGGACATTCGATGGGGACGTATCCTTTCCATCCTTCAAGGATACAAGAAAGGTGGGCTGCGACTTCTTGACACCTTTCGAGAGTTGCATGGCCGAAATCTGCTTAGATTGAAGGCTAGTCTCCCTAGCCAAGGGCACCATGCATGTATTGCCCTCCTCCAAGATGCACATTGTGTTGGCAAAGGGGATAGGCACGGCCTTAACGCGGTCCATAAACTCCATACCAAGCACAATTGGATAATCATCCATTGGCACAATAGAAAAGTCTACAAGACCACACCATTCACCCATACGTACCTCTACGCCATGAGCAACGCCAAAAATCGACTTCGGCTCCGAATTTACGGCCTTGAGCCATCCTTGCCCCTTGCTGTACTTGATGCCCAACCGCCTTGCTTCCTCTTCTTGAAGGAAGTTGTTGGAAGCTCCGGTATCTACTAAGGCTTTAACCACTTGGTTACTCACCTTGGTTTCCACGTATAATCGTCCTTTCTTCTCGGCTTTGGGCACCTCGACCTTGGCTTTGATGGCGTTGAGGATTTGCAGGGATCCCATCCTCGTCTCCTCACGTTGCTGCTGCTCCTCTCTTTCTTCAACAAGGGCAGAAAGCTTGTCTTTCTTGTGGCAATCCCTTGCTTTGTGCGGTCCGTCGCAGAAGTAACATTTGAGAGGAAGCCTGTCGCTGCTTTGACCCTCCTTGGTGTTCCTCCCTTCCTTAGGCGCGTTAAACTTGTGAAAACGCCCTTTGTTCGAGGAACTCTCTTCCCCACTCTTTCCCTTGCCGGCCTTGTCCTTTTGAGACTTGGGCTTTTCGGACTTCCGGAACTCGATTAGTGATTCGGCAATGGAAATTGCGGTCGCGAGATCTTGAACACCATGTCTTTGGATCTCCATCTTTGCCCAATTTTGTAAGCCATCTTTGAACGCAAAGAACGCCTCCTTGTCGGGATAGCCAGGAATTTCCAGCAACACTTCGGAGAATTCCTTCACGTACTCACGTATGCTTCCCCTTTGTTGGAGACGCCTTAGCTTTGCTCTCGCCTCTTCCTCGGCGTTCTCCGGATAGAATTGCCGCTTGAGCTCTTTCTTGAACTCGTCCCATGTGTTGATGACACAAGTACCTCTTTCAATGTCGCCATACCTCCTTCTCCACCATACCATTGCGGTATCCACGAGGTATAAGGCAGCATTATCAATCTTCTTGGCATCCTCCGTGACGCCAAGTGCTTTGAAGTATTGCTCCAAGCTCCACAGAAAATTATCGACCTCCTTCGCGTTCCTCGACCCATTATACGCCTTGGGCCGCGGGACGTCCACCTTTGAAGGAGCTGCGACTATCGTTGGCACGACAATGCTCCCACTTTGAGCAATTGCCCTTTTGCAAAGGACTAGCTCATCCTTGGTCTCCTTCAACTCGTTGGAGACTCTCTCAAGCTCTTCCTTCAGCATTCCAACATCACGTTGGAGGGATTCCTCCAAGGTCTTCACTTGGCCTAGACACCTTGACATGGCCTGGTTTAAGGCACCTTGCAACTCCTCACGAAGCTCTTCATTCTCCCTCTCGAGCTCGTCGATGCGTTGGTCTACCGCCTCAAACTTCTCCTGCTCATCAGCCATGGCAAGCTCCACCTTTGCGAGCCTTGCGTTGGTGTCTTCCAAGATGTCCCTCGACCTTGATCTCCCTCTCCTTGGTTGCTTCTTTGCTTCGTAAACCACGTGGGTAGTCTCACTGTGTGGACCAGCCATCCTTCTCAACCGAGTGTGCTTGCTGCTCGTAGAAACCTTGCTCTCATACCACTTGTCACGGACTTGGTCTCGATCACCCAACGACCCGTGCGGCACTAGCAATTCGCTGGACTCGAATGCTAGTTCAGCCTTCTTCGATAGCTAGAATGCTACTAGCGAAAAGTAGAGAGAAGCACACAAGAGAGAGATGGAGAACTTGGAGAATATATTGATGCTTGATTGCTTGGTGTCTACAAATGAAATCCCTAAGGCTATTTATAGTTGTTCACCTCCTCAACGGAGGGCTAAGATCTATTTGATCTAACGGTCCCTATCTTCCTTCTAGAGTATTCTAGCAAACTCTACATCCTACAAGAAGGTAAGAGGATTATCTACAATGTTCTACAAGATTCTAGAGGCTTCCACCATGTTCTAGAATTTGGGAGTGGTGGCTGCAATAAGCCTCTTTAAATAGCACGAATTTGGGGCAGACCTACGCGGTGCGTGACAGGTTGCTCGGGAGGAACGCGCGCCACGGGGAGGATCCGAAAGAAAACGACGAATTTCCCCGCAGACAGACGGAACGGAACGACGGCGGAGAAAAGGGGACGGGGAGAAGGCGGGATGGGACAAGTTCTAACGAAATCGGGGAGCGGGACTTTTCACGGGGCAGAAAACCGACGAAAACAACTGAATTTTGAGCTGTGGGGCGGGGCCAATGGAGCAACGCTCAATTGGCGGCCCAGCGGAGCCCGGAACGAGCTTTCCGCGGAGTGGTTACGGGACCCGTGGCTCCACTCGCGTCAAAAGTTACGGGGATTCGAATATCCCGGAGGGGAACGCCTCTTTTTCCCGCACCGCCTCCCCGTGGCGGCAGAGTGGGACCGTCGAGGCGGCGCAGGAGCTTGCGGCGAGGCGAGGGGAAAGCGGGCGGGAGGAGGTCATGGGGATTTGCCGCGGGGATGACGGGTGCGATCATACCAGCACTAATGCACCGGATCCCATCAGAACTCCGAAGTTAAACGTGCTTGGGCGAGAGTAGTACTGGATGGGTGACCTCCTGGGAAGTCCTGTGTTGCACCCTCCTCCTTTTTAAGCCGCCGGGCGAGGGGCGGGGGAACGGACGCGGCCGGCCCGGTTGCTCGGGAGGACAGCGCGCGCCACTGGGGAGGATCCGAAAGAAAACGACGATTTCCCCCGCAGACAGACGGAACGGACCGGCGGCGGAGAAAAGGGGACGGGGAGAAAGGCGGAATGGGACAAGTTTCTAACGAAATCGGGGAGCGGGACTTTTCAACGGGGCAGAAACCGACGAAAACAACTGAATTTTGAGCTGTGGGAAGGGGCCAATGGAGCAACAGCTCAATTGGCGGCCCAGCGGAGCCCGAACGAGCTTTCCGCGGAGTGGTTACGGGACCGTGGCTCCACTCGCGTCAAAAGTTTAGGGGATTTCGAATATCCCCGGAGGGAAACGCCTCTTTTTCCCGCACCGCTNCTTTGCCTTCAAAGATGGCTTACAAAATTGGCAAAAGATGGAGATCCAAAGACATGGTGTTCAAGATCTCGCGACCGCAATTTCCATTGGCCGAATCACTAATCGAGTTCCGGAAGTCGAAAAAGCCCAAGTCTCAAAAGGACAAGGCCGGCAAGGGAAAGAGTGGGGAAGAGAGTTCTCGAACAAAGGGCGTTTTCACAAGTTTAACGCGCCTAAGGAAGGGAGGAAACACCAAGGAGGGTCAAAGCAGCGACAGGCTTCCTCTCAAATGTTACTTCTTGCGACGGACCGCACAAAGCGAGGGATTGCAACAAGAAGGCAAGCTTTCTGGCCCTTGTTGAAGAAAGAGAGGAGCAGCAGCAACGTGAGGAGACGAGGATGGATCCCTGCAAATCCTCAACGCCATCAAGCCAAGGTCGAGGTGCCCAAAGCCGAAAAGAAGGGACGGTTATACGTGGAGACCAAGGTGAGTAACCAAGTGGTTAAAGCCTTAGTAGATACCGGAGCTTCCAACAACTTCCTTCAAGAAGAGGAAGCAAGGCGGTTGGGCGTCAAGTACAGCAAGGGGCAAGGATGGCTCAAGGCCGTAAATTCGGAGCCGAAGTCGATTTTTGGCGTTGCTCATGGCGTAGAGGTACGTATGGGTGAATGGTGTGGTCTTGTAGACTTTTCTATTGTGCCAATGGATGATTATCCAATTGTGCTTGGTATGGAGTTTATGGACCGCGTTAAGGCCGTGCCTATTCCCTTTGCCAACACAATGTGTATCTTGGAGGAGGGCAATACATGCATGGTGCCCTTGGCTAGGGAGACTAGCCTTCAATCTAGACAAATTTCGGCCATGCAACTCTCGAAAGGTGTCAAGAAGTCGCAGCCCACCTTTCTTGTATCCTTGAAGGATGGAAAGGATACGTCCCCATCGAATGTCCTACCGAAGCAAGTCTCTCACGTCCTGGAGGAGTTTAAGGACGTGATGCCTCCGGAATTGCCAAAGAAGCTCCCACCTAAGCGTGAGGTGGATCACAAGATTGAATTGGTCCCTGGTGCAAGACCACCTGCTGCAGTGCCTTACCGTATGGCACCCCCGGAGTTGGAGGAACTCAGGAGGCAGCTAAAGGAGCTGTTGGATGCGGGCTACATTCAACCGTCAAAGGCTCCGTATGGTGCACCCGTGCTTTTCCAAAAGAAGCACGACGGGTCACTTCGGTTGTGCGTCGACTATCGGGCGCTCAACAAGATAACCGTGAAGAACAAATATCCCATCCCATTGATAGCTGATTTGTTCGATCAGCTAGGTGAAGCGCAGTGGTTCACGAAGTTGGACTTGAGATCGGGATATTACCAAGTGAGGATTGCAGAAGGAGATGAGCCAAAGACCGCTTGTGTTACGAGGTATGGCTCCTATGAGTTCTTAGTGATGCCATTTGGACTTACTAATGCTCCTGCCACGTTCTGCACTCTTATGAATCGAGTATTCGAGCCGTTTTTGGATAAATTTGTCGTAGTATATTTGGATGATATCGTTGTCTATAGTAAGACGTTGGACGAGCATATTGAACATCTACGACAAGTTTTCCAAGTATTAAGAGAGCACGAGCTGTACGTGAAAAGGGAGAAATGTGCCTTTGCTCAACGAGAGGTCACATTCCTAGGGCACATCATCGGCAGAGGCAAACTATGGATGGATAAGTCCAAGGTGCAAGCCATCCACGACTGGGAGCCACCAAAGAAGGTGACTGAGGTACGATCCTTCTTAGGCCTCGTTAATTATTACCGAAGATTTATAAAAGGCTACTCCTCTATTGCAACTCCGCTCACTGACTTGTTGAAGAAGAATAGAACATGGAGTTGGGATGTTAAATGCCAAAGAGCATTTGAGGTGCTCAAACAGGCAGTAGCCGACGAGCCAGTGTTGGCTCTCCCCGATCACACCAAACCATACGAGGTACAGACCGATGCTTCGGATTTTGCCATCGGTGGTGTGTTGATGCAAGAAGGACATCCCATCGCGTACGAGAGTCGCAAGCTGAACGAAACCGAGCGCCGCTATACAGTCCAGGAAAAGGAGATGACTGCAGTGGTGCATTGCCTACGAACGTGGAGGCATTATCTGTTGGGATCCAAGTTCGTCGTGAAGACGGACAACATTGCCACAAGTTACTTCCTCAATCAAAAGAAGTTGTCGCCAAAGCAAGTGAGGTGGCAAGCGTTCTTGGCGGAATTCGACTTTGTGATGGAGTATAAGCCGGGCAAGGCTAACTTGGTGGCCGATGCATTGAGTAGAAAGGCCGAACTAGCTGCCATCACAAGTCCAGACTTCCCGTTGGTCGAACAAGTAAAGGAGGGATTGGAGCACGACCCACAAGCCAAGAGTTTGAAGGAGTTGGCGAGTAATGGGAAGACACGCCGGTTCTGGCTTGCAGATGGATTGCTCACTACCAAGGGCAATAGAGTTTATGTGCCAAAGTGGCAAGGATTGAGGAAGGCGATCATTAAGGAGTGCCATGACTCGAAATGGGCAGGACATCCAGGTATACGGCGCACGTTGGCACTTGTAGAGCGAGCATATTACTGGCCACAGATGCGAGACGACATTGAGCTCTACGTAAAGACATGTTTAGTATGCCAACAAGACAAGGTGGAGCAACACCAACCGTCGGGATTGTTGGAACCCCTACCTATTCCGGAGAAGCCATGGGAGAGTGTTTCAATGGATTTCATCACCTGTCTACCGAAGTCAGATGGATGTGCCAACATCATGGTGGTGGTAGACAGATTCAGCAAGTATGGTGTGTTCATCCCCGTACCCTCAAAATTTACAGCTGAGGATGCAGCACGCTTATTTTTCAAGTATGTGGTGAAATATTGGGGCATCCCCAAAACGATCGTTAGCGACCGAGACACTCGCTTCACCGGGAGATTCTGGATGGAGCTATTCAAGCTGATGGGGTCCGAGCTCAACTTCTCCACAAGCTTTCATCCCCAAACTGATGGCCAAACCGAGAGGGTGAATGCCTTGTTGGAGCTATTTTTAAGGCATTACGTAAGTGCCAACCAGAGTGATTGGGCTAAGTTGCTTGACATAGCCCAATTTTCATACAATCTACAAAAGAGCGAGTCAACTGGAGCTAGTCCGTTCGAAGTTGCTACGGGACTACAACCATCGACTCCTCACACTTTGGCGGTTGGCTACAAAGGGCCTAGTCCTGCTGCATTCAAGTTTGCCAAGGGTTGGCATGAGAAGTCCGACATGGCACGGGCACACTTGGCCAAGGCTTCCAAGCGGATGAAGAAATGGGCCGATACCAAGAGGAGACACTTGGAGTTTGAGGACGGAGATTTGGTGATGGTGAAACTCCTTCCCCATCAAAGCCGAAGGTTTGCCAAGGTGCATAAGGGTCTAGTAAGGCGTTACGAGGGACCCTTTCCAGTGGAGAAAAGGATTGGCAAGCTAGCTTACCGGTTAACTCTACCGTCCCACCTGGAGATGCATCCAGTTTTCCATGTTAGCTTGCTGAAACCTTACCATCCGGATAAGGAGGAGCCGAGCCGGGGCAAGTCGAAGAGAGCCCCTACAGCCATAACGGCCATGCCCGATCGCGACGTGGAAGAAATATTGGCGCATCGTGTCATTCCAAGGAGAGGCAACCATCCAAGTTATGTCGAGTACTTTGTGAAATGGAAAGGGTTGCCTGATAGCGAGGCAAGTTGGGAACACGAGCTGACCTTATGGAGCAACGTCGATGTGATCGAGGCTTACAAGAAGGATGCGACGAGGGCGTCGCCAGATTGAGTGGGGGAGAATGTCACGCACCGCGTAGGTCTGCCCCCAAATTCGTGCTATTTAAAGAGGCTTATTGCAGCCACCACTCCCTAAGTCTAGAACATGGTGGAAGCCTCTAGAATCTTGTAGAACATTGTAGATAATTCTCTTACCTTCTTGTAGGATGTAGAGTTTGCTAGAATACTCTAGAAGGAAGATAGGGACCGTTAGATCAAATAGATCTTAGCCCTCCGTTGAGGAGGTGAACAACTATAAATAGCCTTAGGGATTTCATTTGTAGACACCAAGCAATCAAGCATCAATATATTCTCCAAGTTCTCCATCTCTCTCTTGTGTGCTTCTCTCTACTTTTTGCTAGTAGCATTCTAGCTATCGAAGAAGGCTGAACTAGCATTCGAGTCCAGCGAATTGCTAGTGCCGCACGGGTCGTTGGGTGATCGAGACCAAGTCCGTGACATAATGCACCGGATCCCATCAGAACTCCGAAGTTAAACGTGCTTGGGCGAGAGTAGTACTAGGATGGGTGACCTCTTGGGAAGTCCTCGTGTTGCACCCCTCCTCCTTTTTAGCCGCCGGGCGAGGGGCGGGGGAACGGACGCGGCCGGCCCGGTTGCTCGGGAGGAACGCGCGCCACGGGGAGGATCCGAAAGAAAACGACGAATTTCCCCGCAGACAGACGGAACGGAACGACGGCGCGAGGCGGCGCAGAAAAGGGGACGGGAAGAAGGCGGGATGGGACAAGTTCTAACGAAATCGGGGAGCGGGACTTTTCACGGGGCAGAAAACCGACGAAAACAACTGAATTTTGAGCTGTGGGGCGGGGCCAATGGAGCAACGCTCGATTGGCGGCCCAGCGGAGCCCGGAACGAGCTTTCCGCGGAGTGGTTACGGGACCCGTGGCTCCACTCGCGTCAAAAGTTACGGGGATTCGAATATCCCCGGAGGGGAACGCCTCTTTTTCCCGCACCGCCTCCCCGTGGGCGGCAGAGTGGGACCGTCGAGGCGGCGGCAGGAGCTTGCGGCGAGGCGAGGGGAAGCGGGCGGGAGGAGGTCATGGGGATTTGCCGCGCGGGGAGTGACGGGTGCGATCATACCAGCACTAATGCACCGGATCCCATCAGAACTGCGAAGTTAAACGTGCTTGGGCGAGAGTAGTACTAGGATGGGTCACCTCCTGGGAAGTCCTCGTGTTGCACCCCTCCTCCTTTTTAGCCGCCGGGCGAGGGGCGGGGGAACGGACGCGGCCGGCCCGGTTGCTCGGGAGGAACGCGCGCCACGGGGAGGATCCGAAAGAAAACGACGAATTTCCCCGCAGACAGACGGAACGGAACGACGGCGCGAGGCGGCGCAGAAAAGGGGACGGGAAGAAGGCGGGATGGGACAAGTTCTAACGAAATCGGGGAGCGGGACTTTTCACGGGGCAGAAAACCGACGAAAACAACTGAATTTTGAGCTGTGGGGCGGGGCCAATGGAGCAATGCTCAATCGGCGGCCCAGCGGAGCCCGGAACGAGCTTTCCGCGGAGTGGTTACGGGACCCGTGGCTCCACTCGCGTCAAAAGTTACGGGGATTCGAATATCCCCGGAGGGGAACGCCTCTTTTTCCCGCACCGCCTCCCCGTGGGCGGCAGAGTGGGACCGTCGAGGCGGCGGCAGGAAAGAAAACGACGAATTTCCCCGCAGACAGACGGAACGGAACGACGGCGCGAGGCGGCGCAGAAAAGGGGACGGGAAGAAGGCGGGATGGGACAAGTTCTAACGAAATCGGGGAGCGGGACTTTTCACGGGGCAGAAAACCGACGAAAACAACTGAATTTTGAGCTGTGGGGCGGGGCCAATGGAGCAACGCTCAATTGGCGGCCCAGCGGAGCCCGGAACGAGATTTCCGCGGAGTGGTTACGGGACCCGTGGCTCCACTCGCGTCAAAAGTTACGGGGATTCGAATATCCCCGGAGGGGAACGCCTCTTTTTCCCGCACCGCCTCCCCGTGGGCGGCAGAGTGGGACCGTCGAGGCGGCGGCAGGAGCTTGCGGCGAGGCGAGGGGAAGCGGGCGGGAGGAGGTCATGGGGATTTGCCGCGCGGGGAGGGACGGGTGCGATCATACCAGCACTAATGCACCGGATCCCATCAGAACTCCGAAGTTAAACGTGCTTGGGCGAGAGTAGTACTAGGATGGGTGACCTCCTGGGAAGTCCTCGTGTTGCACCCCTCCTCCTTTTTAGCCGCCGGGCGAGGGGCGGGGGAACGGACGCGGCCGGCCCGGTTGCTCGGGAGGAACGCGCGCCACGGGGAGGATCCGAAAGAAAACGACGAATTTCCCCGCAGACAGACGGAACGGAACGGCGGCGGAGAAAAGGGGACGGGGAGAAGGCGGGATGGGACAAGTTCTAACGAAATCAGGGAGCGGGACTTTTCACGGGGCAGAAAACCGACGAAAACAACTGAATTTTGAGCTGTGGGAAGGGGCCAATGGAGCAACGCTCAATTGGCGGCCCAGCGGAGCCCGGAACGAGCTTTCCGCGGAGTGGTTACGGGACCCGTGGCTCCACTCGCGTCAAAAGTTACGGGGATTCGAATATCCCCGGAGGGGAACGCCTCTTTTTCCCGCACCGCCTCCCCGTGGGCAGCAGAGTGGGACCGTCGAGGCGGCGGCAGGAGCTTGCGGCGAGGCGAGGGGAGGCGGGCGGGAGGAGGTCATGGGGATTTGCCGCGCGGGGAGTGACGGGTGCGATCATACCAGCACTAATGCTCCGGATCCCATCAGAACTCCGAAGTTAAACGTGCTTGGGCGAGAGTAGTACTAGGATGGGTGACCTCCTGGGAAGTCCTCGTGTTGCACCCCTCCTCCTTTTTAGCCGCCGGGCGAGGGGCGGGGGAACGGACGCGGCCGGCCCGGTTGCTCGGGAGGAACGCGCGCCACGGGGAGGATCCGAAAGAAAACGACGAATTTCCCCGCAGACAGACGGAACGGAACGACGGCGGAGAAAAGGGGACGGGGAGAAGGCGGGATGGGACAAGTTCGAACGAAATCGGGGAGCGGGACTTTTCACGGGGCAGAAAACCGACGAAAACAACTGAATTTTGAGCTGTGGGGCGGGGCCAATGGAGCAACGCTCAATTGGCGGGCCAGCGGAGCCCGGAACGAGCTTTCCGCGGAGTGGTTACGGGACCCGTGGCTCCACTCGCGTCAAAAGTTACGGGGATTCGAATATCCCCGGAGGGGAACGCCTCTTTTTCCCGCACCGCCTCCCCGTGGGCGGCAGAGTGGGACCGTCGAGGCGGCGGCAGGAGCTTGCGGCGAGGCGAGGGGAAGCGGGCGGGAGGAGGTCATGGGGATTTGCCGCGCGGGGAGTGACGGGTGCGATCATACCAGCACTAATGCACCGGATCCCATCAGAACTGCGAAGTTAAACGTGCTTGGGCGAGAGTAGTACTAGGATGGGTCACCTCCTGGGAAGTCCTCGTGTTGCACCCCTCCTCCTTTTTAGCCGCCGGGCGAGGGGCGGGGGAACGGACGCGGCCGGCCCGGTTGCTCGGGAGGAACGCGCGCCACGGGGAGGATCCGAAAGAAAACGACGAATTTCCCCGCAGACAGACGGAACGGAACGACGGCGCGAGGCGGCGCAGAAAAGGGGACGGGAAGAAGGCGGGATGGGACAAGTTCTAACGAAATCGGGGAGCGGGACTTTTCACGGGGCAGAAAACCGACGAAAACAACTGAATTTTGAGCTGTGGGGCGGGGCCAATGGAGCAACGCTCGATTGGCGGCCCAGCGGAGCCCGGAACGAGCTTTCCGCGGAGTGGTTACGGGACCCGTGGCTCCACTCGCGTCAAAAGTTACGGGGATTCGAATATCCCCGGAGGGGAACGCCACTTTTTCCCGCACCGCCTCCCCGTGGGCGGCAGAGTGGGACCGTCGAGGCGGCGGCAGGAGCTTGCGGCGAGGCGAGGGGAAGCGGGCGGGAGGAGGTCATGGGGATTTGCCGCGCGGGGAGTGACGGGTGCGATCATACCAGCACTAATGCACCGGATCCCATCAGAACTCCGAAGTTAAACGTGCTTGGGCGAGAGTAGTACTAGGATGGGTGACCTCGTGGGAAGTCCTCGTGTTGCACCCCTCCTCCTTTTTAGCCGCCGGGCGAGGGGCGGGGGAACGGACGCGGCCGGCCCGGTTGCTCGGGAGGAACGCGCGCCACGGGGAGGATCCGAAAGAAAACGACGAATTTCCCCGCAGACAGACGGAACGGAACGACGGCGCGAGGCGGCGCAGAAAAGGGGACGGGAAGAAGGCGGGATGGGACAAGTTCTAACGAAATCGGGGAGCGGGACTTTTCACGGGGCAGAAAACCGACGAAAACAACTGAATTTTGAGCTGTGGGGCGGGGCCAATGGAGCAACGCTCGATTGGCGGCCCAGCGGAGCCCGGAACGAGCTTTCCGCGGAGTGGTTACGGGACCCGTGGCTCCACTCGCGTCAAAAGTTACGGGGATTCGAATATCCCCGGAGGGGAACGCCACTTTTTCCCGCACCGCCTCCCCGTGGGCGGCAGAGTGGGACCGTCGAGGCGGCGGCAGGAGCTTGCGGCGAGGCGAGGGGAAGCGGGCGGGAGGAGGTCATGGGGATTTGCCGCGCGGGGAGTGACGGGTGCGATCATACCAGCACTAATGCACCGGATCCCATCAGAACTCCGAAGTTAAACGTGCTTGGGCGAGAGTAGTACTAGGATGGGTGACCTCGTGGGAAGTCCTCGTGTTGCACCCCTCCTCCTTTTTAGCCGCCGGGCGAGGGGCGGGGGAACGGACGCGGCCGGCCCGGTTGCTCGGGAGGAACGCGCCACGGGGAGGATCCGAAAGAAAACGACGAATTTCCCCGCAGACAGACGGAACGGTACGACGGCGCGAGGCGGCGCAGAAAAGGGGACGGGAAGAAGGCGGGATGGGACAAGTTCTAACGAAATCGGGGAGCGGGACTTTTCACGGGGCAGAAAACCGACGAAAACAACTGAATTTTGAGCTGTGGGGCGGGGCCAATGCAGCAACGCTCCATTGGCGGCCCAGCGGAGCCCGGAACGAGATTTCCGCGGAGTGGTTACGGGACCCGTGGCTCCACTCGCGTCAAAAGTTACGGGGATTCGAATATCCCCGGAGGGGAACGCCTCTTTTTCCCGCACCGCCTCCCCGTGGGCGGCAGAGTGGGACCGTCGAGGCGGCGGCAGGAGCTTGCGGCGAGGCGAGGGGAAGCGGGCGGGAGGAGGTCATGGGGATTTGCCGCGCGGGGAGGGACGGGTGCGATCATACCAGCACTAATGCACCGGATCCCATCAGAACTCCGAAGTTAAACGTGCTTGGGCGAGAGTAGTACTAGGATGGGTGACCTCCTGGGAAGTCCTCGTGTTGCACCCCTCCTCCTTTTTAGCCGCCGGGCGAGGGGCGGGGGAACGGACGCGGCCGGCCCGGTTTGTCACGGACTTGGTCTCGATCACCCAACGACCCGTGCGGCACTAGCAATTCGCTGGACTCGAATGCTAGTTCAGCCTTCTTCGATAGCTAGAATGCTACTAGCGAAAAGTAGAGAGAAGCACACAAGAGAGAGATGGAGAACTTGGAGAATATATTGATGCTTGATTGCTTGGTGTCTACAAATGAAATCCCTAAGGCTATTTATAGTTGTTCACCTCCTCAACGGAGGGCTAAGATCTATTTGATCTAACGGTCCCTATCTTCCTTCTAGAGTATTCTAGCAAACTCTACATCCTACAAGAAGGTAAGAGGATTATCTACAATGTTCTACAAGATTCTAGAGGCTTCCACCATGTTCTAGAATTTGGGAGTGGTGGCTGCAATAAGCCTCTTTAAATAGCACGAATTTGGGGCAGACCTACGCGGTGCGTGACATTCTCCCCCACTCAATCTGGCGACGCCCTCGTCGCATCCTTCTTGTAAGCCTCCATCACATCGACGTTGCTCCATAAGGTCAGCTCGTGTTCCCAACTTGCCTCGCTATCAGGCAACCCTTTCCATTTCACAAAGTACTCGACATAACTTGGATGGTTGCCTCTCCTTGGAATGACACGATGTGCCAATATTTCTTCCACGTCGCGATCTGGCATGGCCGTTATGGCTGTAGGGGCCCTCTTCGACTTGCCCCTGCTCGGCTCCTCCTTGTCTGGATGGTAAGGTTTTAGCAAGCTAACGTGGAAAACTGGATGCATTTCCAGGTGTGATGGTTGAGTTAACCGGTAAGCTAGCTTGCCAATCCTTTTCTCCACTGGAAAGGGTCCCTCGTAACGCCTTACTAGACCCTTATGCACCTTGGCAAACCTTCGGCTTTGATGGGGAAGGAGTTTCACCATCACCAAATCTCCTTCCTCAAACTCCAAGTGTCTCCTCTTGGTATCGGCCCATTTCTTCATCCGCTTGGAAGCCTTGGCCAAGTGTGCCCGTGCCATGTCGGACTTCTCATGCCAACCCTTGGCAAACTTGAATGCAGCAGGACTAGGCCCTTTGTAGCCAACCGCCAATGTGTGAGGAGTCGATGGTTGTAGTCCCGTAGCAACTTCGAACGGACTTGCTCCAGTTGACTCGCTCTTTTGTAGATTGTATGAAAATTGGGCTATGTCAAGCAACTTAGCCCAATCACTCTGGTTGGCACTTACGTAATGCCTTAAGAATAGCTCCAGCAAGGCATTCACCCTCTCCGTTTGGCCGTCAGTTTGGGGATGAAAGCTTGTGGAGAAGTTGAGCTCGGACCCCATCAGCTTGAATAACTCCATCCAGAATCTCCCGGTGAAGCGAGTGTCTCGGTCGCTAACGATCGTTTTGGGGATACCCCAATATTTCACCACATACTTGAAAAATAAGCGTGCTGCATCCTCAGCTGTAAACTTTGAGGGTACGGGAATGAACACGCCATACTTGCTGAATCTGTCTACCACCACCATGATGTTGGCACATCCATCCGACTTCGGTAGACAGGTGATGAAATCCATCGAAACACTCTCCCATGGCTTCTCCGGAATAGGTAGGGGTTCCAACAATCCCGACGGTTGGTGTTGCTCCACCTTGTCTTGTTGGCATACTAGACATGTCTTTACGTAGAGCTCAATGTCGTCTCGCATCTGTGGCCAGTAATATGCTCGCTCTACAAGTGCCAACGTACGACGTATACCTGGATGTCCTGCCCATTTCGAGTCATGGCACTCCTTAATGATCGCCTTCCTCAATCCTTGCCACTTTGGCACATAAACTCTATTGCCCTTGGTAGTGAGCAATCCATCTGCAAGCCAGAACCGGCGTGTCTTCCCACTACTCGCCAATTCCTTCAAACTCTTGGCTTGTGTGTCGTGCTCCAATCCCTCCTTTACTTGTTCGACCAACGGGAAGTTTGGACTTGTGATGGCAGCTAGTTCGGCCTTTCTACTTAATGCATCGGCCACCAAATTAGCCTTGCCTGGCTTATACTCCATCACAAAGTCGAATTCTGCCAAGAATGCTTGCCACCTCACTTGCTTTGGCGTCAACTTCTTTTGATTGAGGAAGTAACTCGTGGCAATGTTGTCCGTCTTCACGACGAACTTGGACCCCAACAAATAATGCCTCCACGTTCGTAGGCAATGCACCACTGCAGTCATCTCCTTTTCCTGGACTGTATAGCGGCGCTCGGTTTCGTTCAGCTTGCGACTCTCGTACGCGATGGGATGTCCTTCTTGCATCAACACACCACCGATGGCAAAATCCGAAGCATCGGTCTGTACCTCGTATGGTTTGGTGTGATCGGGGAGAGCCAACACTGGCTCGTCGGCTACTGCCTGTTTGAGCACCTCAAATGCTCTTTGGCATTTAACATCCCAACTCCATGTTCTATTCTTCTTCAACAAGTCAGTGAGCGGAGTTGCAATAGAGGAGTAGCCTTTTATAAATCTTCGGTAATAATTAACGAGGCCTAAGAAGGATCGTACCTCAGTAACCTTCTTTGGTGGCTCCCAGTCGTGGATGGCTTGCACCTTGGACTTATCCATCCATAGTTTGCCTCTGCCGATGATGTGCCCTAGGAATGTGACCTCTCGTTGGGCAAAGGCACATTTCTCCCTCTTCACGTACAGCTCGTGCTCTCTTAGTACTTGGAAAACTTGTCGTAGATGTTCAATATGCTCGTCTAACGTCTTACTATAGACAACGATATCATCCAAATACACTACGACAAACTTATCCAAAAATGACTCGAATACTCGATTCATAAGAGTGCAGAACGTGGCAGGAGCATTAGTAAGTCCAAAAGGCATCACTAAGAACTCAAAGGAGCCATACCTCGTAACACAAGCGGTCTTTGGCTCATCTCCTTCTGCAATCCTCACTTGGTAATATCCCGATCTCAAGTCCAACTTCGTGAACCACCGCGCTTCACCTAGCTGATCGAACAAATCAGCTATCAATGGGATGGGATATTTGTTCTTCACGGTTATCTTGTTGAGCGCCCGGTAGTCGACGCACAACCGAAGTGACCCGTCGTGCTTCTTTTGGAAAAGCACGGGTGCACCATATGGAGCCTTTGACGGTTGAATGTAGCCCGCATCCAACAGCTCCTTTAGCTGCCTCCTGAGTTCCTCTAACTCCGGCGGTGCCATACGGTAAGGCACTGCAGCAGGTGGTCTTGCACCAGGGACCAATTCAATCCTGTGATCCACCTCTCGTTTAGGTGGGAGCTTCTTTGGCAATTCTGGAGGCATCACGTCCTTAAACTCCTCCAGGACGTGAGAGACTTGCTTTGGTAGGACATTCGATGGGGACGTATCCTTTCCATCCTTCAAGGATACAAGAAAGGTGGGCTGCGACTTCTTGACACCTTTCGAGAGTTGCATGGCCGAAATCTGCTTAGATTGAAGGCTAGTCTCCCTAGCCAAGGGCACCATGCATGTATTGCCCTCCTCCAAGATGCACATTGTGTTGGCAAAGGGGATAGGCACGGCCTTAACGCGGTCCATAAACTCCATACCAAGCACAATTGGATAATCATCCATTGGCACAATAGAAAAGTCTACAAGACCACACCATTCACCCATACGTACCTCTACGCCATGAGCAACGCCAAAAATCGACTTCGGCTCCGAATTTACGGCCTTGAGCCATCCTTGCCCCTTGCTGTACTTGATGCCCAACCGCCTTGCTTCCTCTTCTTGAAGGAAGTTGTTGGAAGCTCCGGTATCTACTAAGGCTTTAACCACTTGGTTACTCACCTTGGTTTCCACGTATAATCGTCCTTTCTTCTCGGCTTTGGGCACCTCGACCTTGGCTTTGATGGCGTTGAGGATTTGCAGGGATCCCATCCTCGTCTCCTCACGTTGCTGCTGCTCCTCTCTTTCTTCAACAAGGGCAGAAAGCTTGTCTTTCTTGTGGCAATCCCTTGCTTTGTGCGGTCCGTCGCAGAAGTAACATTTGAGAGGAAGCCTGTCGCTGCTTTGACCCTCCTTGGTGTTCCTCCCTTCCTTAGGCGCGTTAAACTTGTGAAAACGCCCTTTGTTCGAGGAACTCTCTTCCCCACTCTTTCCCTTGCCGGCCTTGTCCTTTTGAGACTTGGGCTTTTCGGACTTCCGGAACTCGATTAGTGATTCGGCAATGGAAATTGCGGTCGCGAGATCTTGAACACCATGTCTTTGGATCTCCATCTTTGCCCAATTTTGTAAGCCATCTTTGAACGCAAAGAACGCCTCCTTGTCGGGATAGCCAGGAATTTCCAGCAACACTTCGGAGAATTCCTTCACGTACTCACGTATGCTTCCCCTTTGTTGGAGACGCCTTAGCTTTGCTCTCGCCTCTTCCTCGGCGTTCTCCGGATAGAATTGCCGCTTGAGCTCTTTCTTGAACTCGTCCCATGTGTTGATGACACAAGTACCTCTTTCAATGTCGCCATACCTCCTTCTCCACCATACCATTGCGGTATCCACGAGGTATAAGGCAGCATTATCAATCTTCTTGGCATCCTCCGTGACGCCAAGTGCTTTGAAGTATTGCTCCAAGCTCCACAGAAAATTATCGACCTCCTTCGCGTTCCTCGACCCATTATACGCCTTGGGCCGCGGGACGTCCACCTTTGAAGGAGCTGCGACTATCGTTGGCACGACAATGCTCCCACTTTGAGCAATTGCCCTTTTGCAAAGGACTAGCTCATCCTTGGTCTCCTTCAACTCGTTGGAGACTCTCTCAAGCTCTTCCTTCAGCATTCCAACATCACGTTGGAGGGATTCCTCCAAGGTCTTCACTTGGCCTAGACACCTTGACATGGCCTGGTTTAAGGCACCTTGCAACTCCTCACGAAGCTCTTCATTCTCCCTCTCGAGCTCGTCGATGCGTTGGTCTACCGCCTCAAACTTCTCCTGCTCATCAGCCATGGCAAGCTCCACCTTTGCGAGCCTTGCGTTGGTGTCTTCCAAGATGTCCCTCGACCTTGATCTCCCTCTCCTTGGTTGCTTCTTTGCTTCGTAAACCACGTGGGTAGTCTCACTGTGTGGACCAGCCATCCTTCTCAACCGAGTGTGCTTGCTGCTCGTAGAAACCTTGCTCTCATACCACTTGTCACGGACTTGGTCTCGATCACCCAACGACCCGTGCGGCACTAGCAATTCGCTGGACTCGAATGCTAGTTCAGCCTTCTTCGATAGCTAGAATGCTACTAGCGAAAAGTAGAGAGAAGCACACAAGAGAGAGATGGAGAACTTGGAGAATATATTGATGCTTGATTGCTTGGTGTCTACAAATGAAATCCCTAAGGCTATTTATAGTTGTTCACCTCCTCAACGGAGGGCTAAGATCTATTTGATCTAACGGTCCCTATCTTCCTTCTAGAGTATTCTAGCAAACTCTACATCCTACAAGAAGGTAAGAGGATTATCTACAATGTTCTACAAGATTCTAGAGGCTTCCACCATGTTCTAGAATTTGGGAGTGGTGGCTGCAATAAGCCTCTTTAAATAGCACGAATTTGGGGCAGACCTACGCGGTGCGTGACAGGTTGCTCGGGAGGAACGCGCGCCACGGGGAGGATCCGAAAGAAAACGACGAATTTCCCCGCAGACAGACGGAACGGAACGACGGCGGAGAAAAGGGGACGGGGAGAAGGCGGGATGGGACAAGTTCTAACGAAATCGGGGAGCGGGACTTTTCACGGGGCAGAAAACCGACGAAAACAACTGAATTTTGAGCTGTGGGGCGGGGCCAATGGAGCAACGCTCAATTGGCGGCCCAGCGGAGCCCGGAACGACCTTTCCGCGGAGTGATTACGGGACCCGTGGCTCCACTCGCGTCAAAAGTTACGGGGATTCGAATATCCCCGGAGGGGAACGCCTCTTTTTCCCGCACCGCCTCCCCGTGGGCGGCAGAGTGGGACCGTCGAGGCGGCGGCAGGAGCTTGCGGCGAGGCGAGGGGAAGCGGGCGGGAGGAGGTCATGGGGATTTGCCGCGCGGGGAGTGACGGGTGCGATCATACCAGCACTAATGCACCGGATCCCATCAAGAACTCCGAAGTTAAACGTGCTTGGGCGAGAGTAGTACTAGGATGGGTGACCTCCTGGGAAGTCCTCGTGTTGCACCCCTCCTCCTTTTTAGCCGCCGGGCGAGGGGCGGGGGAACGGACGCGGCCGGCCCGGTTGCTCGGGAGGAACGCGCGCCACGGGGAGGATCCGAAAGAAAACGACGAATTTCCCCGCAGACAGACGGAACGGAACGGCGGCGGAGAAAAGGGGACGGGGAGAAGGCGGGATGGGACAAGTTCTAACGAAATCGGGGAGCGGGACTTTTCACGGGGCAGAAAACCGACGAAAACAACTGAATTTTGAGCTGTGGGGCGGGGCCAATGGAGCAACGCTCAATTGGCGGCCCAGCGGAGCCCGGAACGAGCTTTCCGCGGAGTGGTTACGGGACCCGTGGCTCCACTCGCGTCAAAAGTTACGGGGATTCGAATATCCCCGGAGGGGAACGCCTCTTTTTCCCGCACCGCCTCCCCGTGGGCGGCAGAGTGGGACCGTCGAGGCGGCGGCAGGAGCTTGCGGCGAGGCGAGGGGAAGCGGGCGGGAGGAGGTCATGGGGATTTGCCGCGCGGGGAGTGACGGGTGCGATCATACCAGCACTAATGCACCGGATCCCATCAGAACTCCGAAGTTAAACGTGCTTGGGCGAGAGTAGTACTAGGATGGGTGACCTCCTGGGAAGTCCTCGTGTTGCACCCCTCCTCCTTTTTAGCCGCCGGGCGAGGGGCGGGGGAACGGACGCGGCCGGCCCGGTTGCTCGGGAGGAACGCGCGCCACGGGGAGGATCCGAAAGAAAACGACGAATTTCCCCGCAGACAGACGGAACGGAACGGCGGCGGAGAAAAGGGGACGGGGAGAAGGCGGGATGGGACAAGTTCTAACGAAATCGGGGAGCGGGACTTTTCACGGGGCAGAAAACCGACGAAAACAACTGAATTTTGAGCTGTGGGGCGGGGCCAATGGAGCAACGCTCAATTGGCGGCCCAGCGGAGCCCGGAACGAGCTTTCCGCGGAGTGGTTACGGGACCCGTGGCTCCACTCGCGTCAAAAGTTACGGGGATTCGAATATCCCCGGAGGGGAACGCCTCTTTTTCCCGCACCGCCTCCCCGTGGGCGGCAGAGTGGGACCGTCGAGGCGGCGGCAGGAGCTTGCGGCGAGGCGAGGGGAAGCGGGCGGGAGGAGGTCATGGGGATTTGCCGCGCGGGGAGTGACGGGTGCGATCATACCAGCACTAATGCACCGGATCCCATCAGAACTCCGAAGTTAAACGTGCTTGGGCGAGAGTAGTACTAGGATGGGTGACCTCCTGGGAAGTCCTCGTGTTGCACCCCTCCTCCTTTTTAGCCGCCGGGCGAGGGGCGGGGGAACGGACGCGGCCGGCCCGGTTGCTCGGGAGGAACGCGCGCCACGGGGAGGATCCGAAAGAAAACGACGAATTTCCCCGCAGACAGACGGAACGGAACGACGGCGGAGAAAAGGGGACGGGGAGAAGGCGGGATGGGACAAGTTCGAACGAAATCGGGGAGCGGGACTTTTCACGGGGCAGAAAACCGACGAAAACAACTGAATTTTGAGCTGTGGGGCGGGGCCAATGGAGCAACGCTCAATTGGCGGCCCAGCGGAGCCCGGAACGAGCTTTCCGCGGAGTGGTTACGGGACCCGTGGCTCCACTCGCGTCAAAAGTTACGGGGATTCGAATATCCCCGGAGGGGAACGCCTCTTTTTCCCGCACCGCCTCCCCGTGGGCGGCAGAGTGGGACCGTCGAGGCGGCGGCAGGAGCTTGCGGCGAGGCGAGGGGAAGCGGGCGGGAGGAGGTCATGGGGATTTGCCGCGCGGGGAGTGACGGGTGCGATCATACCAGCACTAATGCACCGGATCCCATCAGAACTCCGAAGTTAAACGTGCTTGGGCGAGAGTAGTACTAGGATGGGTGACCTCCTGGGAAGTCCTCGTGTTGCACCCCTCCTCCTTTTTAGCCGCCGGGCGAGGGGCGGGGGAACGGACGCGGCCGGCCCGGTTGCTCGGGAGGAACGCGCGCCACGGGGAGGATCCGAAAGAAAACGACGAATTTCCCCGCAGACAGACGGAACGGAACGACGGCGGAGAAAAGGGGACGGGGAGAAGGCGGGATGGGACAAGTTCGAACGAAATCGGGGAGCGGGACTTTTCACGGGGCAGAAAACCGACGAAAACAACTGAATTTTGAGCTGTGGGGCGGGGCCAATGGAGCAACGCTCAATTGGCGGCCCAGCGGAGCCCGGAACGAGCTTTCCGCGGAGTGGTTACGGGACCCGTGGCTCCACTCGCGTCAAAAGTTACGGGGATTCGAATATCCCCGGAGGGGAACGCCTCTTTTTCCCGCACCGCCTCCCCGTGGGCGGCAGAGTGGGACCGTCGAGGCGGCGGCAGGAGCTTGCGGCGAGGCGAGGGGAAGCGGGCGGGAGGAGGTCATGGGGATTTGCCGCGCGGGGAGTGACGGGTGCGATCATACCAGCACTAATGCACCGGATCCCATCAGAACTCCGAAGTTAAACGTGCTTGGGCGAGAGTAGTACTAGGATGGGTGACCTCCTGGGAAGTCCTCGTGTTGCACCCCTCCTCCTTTTTAGCCGCCGGGCGAGGGGCGGGGGAACGGACGCGGCCGGCCCGGTTGCTCGGGAGGAACGCGCGCCACGGGGAGGATCCGAAAGAAAACGACGAATTTCCCCGCAGACAGACGGAACGGAACGACGGCGAGGCGGCGCAGAAAAGGGGACGGGGAGAAGGCGGGATGGGACAAGTTCTAACGAAATCGGGGAGCGGGACTTTTCACGGGGCAGAAAACCGACGAAAACAACTGAATTTTGAGCTGTGGGGCGGGGCCAATGGAGCAACGCTCAATTGGCGGCCCAGCGGAGCCCGGAACGAGCTTTCCGCGGAGTGGTTACGGGACCCGTGGCTCCACTCGCGTCAAAAGTTACGGGGATTCGAATATCCCCGGAGGGGAACGCCTCTTTTTCCCGCACCGCCTCCCCGTGGGCGGCAGAGTGGGACCGTCGAGGCGGCGGCAGGAGCTTGCGGCGAGGCGAGGGGAAGCGGGCGGGAGGAGGTCATGGGGATTTGCCGCGCGGGGAGTGACGGGTGCGATCATACCAGCACTAATGCACCGGATCCCATCAGAACTCCGAAGTTAAACGTGCTTGGGCGAGAGTAGTACTAGGATGGGTGACCTCCTGGGAAGTCCTCGTGTTGCACCCCTCCTCCTTTTTAGCCGCCGGGCGAGGGGCGGGGGAACGGACGCGGCCGGCCCGGTTGCTCGGGAGGAACGCGCGCCACGGGGAGGATCCGAAAGAAAACGACGAATTTCCCCGCAGACAGACGGAACGGAACGACGGCGCGAGGCGGCGCAGAAAAGGGGACGGGAAGAAGGCGGGATGGGACAAGTTCTAACGAAATCGGGGAGCGGGACTTTTCACGGGGCAGAAAACCGACGAAAACAACTGAATTTTGAGCTGTGGGGCGGGGCCAATGGAGCAACGCTCAATTGGCGGCCCAGCGGAGCCCGGAACGAGCTTTCCGCGGAGTGGTTACGGGACCCGTGGCTCCACTCGCGTCAAAAGTTACGGGGATTCGAATATCCCCGGAGGGGAACGCCTCTTTTTCCCGCACCTCCTCCCCGTGGGCGGCAGAGTGGGACCGTCGAGGCGGCGGCAGGAAAGAAAACGACGAATTTCCCCGCAGACAGACGGAACGGAACGACGGCGCGAGGCGGCGCAGAAAAGGGGACGGGAAGAAGGCGGGATGGGACAAGTTCTAACGAAATCGGGGAGCGGGACTTTTCACGGGGCAGAAAACCGACGAAAACAACTGAATTTTGAGCTGTGGGGCGGGGCCAATGGAGCAACGCTCAATTGGCGGCCCAGCGGAGCCCGGAACGAGCTTTCCGCGGAGTGGTTACGGGACCCGTGGCTCCACTCGCGTCAAAAGTTACGGGGATTCGAATATCCCCGGAGGGGAACGCCTCTTTTTCCCGCACCGCCTCCCCGTGGGCGGCAGAGTGGGACCGTCGAGGCGGCGGCAGGAGCTTGCGGCGAGGCGAGGGGAAGCGGGCGGGAGGAGGTCATGGGGATTTGCCGCGCGGGGAGTGACGGGTGCGATCATACCAGCACTAATGCACCGGATCCCATCAGAACTCCGAAGTTAAACGTGCTTGGGCGAGAGTAGTACTAGGATGGGTGACCTCCTGGGAAGTCCTCGTGTTGCACCCCTCCTCCTTTTTAGCCGCCGGGCGAGGGGCGGGGGAACGGACGCGGCCGGCCCGGTTGCTCGGGAGGAACGCGCGCCACGGGGAGGATCCGAAAGAAAACGACGAATTTCCCCGCAGACAGACGGAACGGAACGACGGCGGAGAAAAGGGGACGGGAGAAGGCGGGATGGGACAAGTTCTAACGAAATCGGGGAGCGGGACTTTTCACGGGGCAGAAAACCGACGAAAACAACTGAATTTTGAGCTGTGGGGCGGGGCCAATGGAGCAACGCTCAATTGGCGGCCCAGCGGAGCCCGGAACGAGCTTTCCGCGGAGTGGTTACGGGACCCGTGGCTCCACTCGCGTCAAAAGTTACGGGGATTCGAATATCCCCGGAGGGGAACGCCTCTTTTTCCCGCACCGCCTCCCCGTGGGCGGCAGAGTGGGACCGTCGAGGCGGCGGCAGGAGCTTGCGGCGAGGCGAGGGGAAGCGGGCGGGAGGAGGTCATGGGGATTTGCCGCGCGGGGAGTGACGGGTGCGATCATACCAGCACTAATGCACCGGATCCCATCAGAACTCCGAAGTTAAACGTGCTTGGGCGAGAGTAGTACTAGGATGGGTGACCTCCTGGGAAGTCCTCGTGTTGCACCCCTCCTCCTTTTTAGCCGCCGGGCGAGGGGCGGGGGAACGGACGCGGCCGGCCCGGTTGCTCGGGAGGAACGCGCGCCACGGGGAGGATCCGAAAGAAAACGACGAATTTCCCCGCAGACAGACGGAACGGAACGACGGCGCGAGGCGGCGCAGAAAAGGGGACGGGAAGAAGGCGGGATGGGACAAGTTCTAACGAAATCGGGGAGCGGGACTTTTCACGGGGCAGAAAACCGACGAAAACAACTGAATTTTGAGCTGTGGGGCGGGGCCAATGGAGCAACGCTCAATCGGCGGCCCAGCGGAGCCCGGAACGAGCTTTCCGCGGAGTGGTTACGGGACCCGTGGCTCCACTCGCGTCAAAAGTTACGGGGATTCGAATATCCCCGGAGGGGAACGCCTCTTTTTCCCGCACCGCCTCCCCGTGGGCGGCAGAGTGGGACCGTCGAGGCGGCGGCAGGAAAGAAAACGACGAATTTCCCCGCAGACAGACGGAACGGAACGACGGCGCGAGGCGGCGCAGAAAAGGGGACGGGAAGAAGGCGGGATGGGACAAGTTCTAACGAAATCGGGGAGCGGGACTTTTCACGGGGCAGAAAACCGACGAAAACAACTGAATTTTGAGCTGTGGGGCGGGGCCAATGGAGCAACGCTCAATTGGCGGCCCAGCGGAGCCCGGAACGAGCTTTCCGCGGAGTGGTTACGGGACCCGTGGCTCCACTCGCGTCAAAAGTTACGGGGATTCGAATATCCCCGGAGGGGAACGCCTCTTTTTCCCGCACCGCCTCCCCGTGGGCGGCAGAGTGGGACCGTCGAGGCGGCGGCAGGAGCTTGCGGCGAGGCGAGGGGAAGCGGGCGGGAGGAGGTCATGGGGATTTGCCGCGCGGGGAGTGACGGGTGCGATCATACCAGCACTAATGCACCGGATCCCATCAGAACTCCGAAGTTAAACGTGCTTGGGCGAGAGTAGTACTAGGATGGGTGACCTCCTGGGAAGTCCTCGTGTTGCACCCCTCCTCCTTTTTAGCCGCCGGGCGAGGGGCGGGGGAACGGACGCGGCCGGCCCGGTTGCTCGGGAGGAACGCGCGCCACGGGGAGGATCCGAAAGAAAACGACGAATTTCCCCGCAGACAGACGGAACGGAACGACGGCGCGAGGCGGCGAGAAAAGGGGACGGGGAGAAGGCGGGATGGGACAAGTTCTAACGAAATCGGGGAGCGGGACTTTTCACGGGGCAGAAAACCGACGAAAACAACTGAATTTTGAGCTGTGGGGCGGGGCCAATGGAGCAACGCTCAATTGGCGGCCCAGCGGAGCCCGGAACGAGCTTTCCGCGGAGTGGTTACGGGACCCGTGGCTCCACTCGCGTCAAAAGTTACGGGGATTCGAATATCCCCGGAGGGGAACGCCTCTTTTTCCCGCACCGCCTCCCCGTGGGCGGCAGAGTGGGACCGTCGAGGCGGCGGCAGGAGCTTGCGGCGAGGCGAGGGGAAGCGGGCGGGAGGAGGTCATGGGGATTTGCCGCGCGGGGAGTGACGGGTGCGATCATACCAGCACTAATGCACCGGATCCCATCAGAACTCCGAAGTTAAACGTGCTTGGGCGAGAGTAGTACTAGGATGGGTGACCTCCTGGGAAGTCCTCGTGTTGCACCCCTCCTCCTTTTTAGCCGCCGGGCGAGGGGCGGGGGAACGGACGCGGCCGGCCCGGTTGCTCGGGAGGAACGCGCGCCACGGGGAGGATCCGAAAGAAAACGACGAATTTCCCCGCAGACAGACGGAACGGAACGACGGCGGAGAAAAGGGGACGGGGAGAAGGCGGGATGGGACAAGTTCTAACGAAATCGGGGAGCGGGACTTTTCACGGGGCAGAAAACCGACGAAAACAACTGAATTTTGAGCTGTGGGGCGGGGCCAATGGAGCAACGCTCAATTGGCGGCCCAGCGGAGCCCGGAACGAGCTTTCCGCGGAGTGGTTACGGGACCCGTGGCTCCACTCGCGTCAAAAGTTACGGGGATTCGAATATCCCCGGAGGGGAACGCCTCTTTTTCCCGCACCGCCTCCCCGTGGGCGGCAGAGTGGGACCGTCGAGGCGGCGGCAGGAGCTTGCGGCGAGGCGAGGGGAAGCGGGCGGGAGGAGGTCATGGGGATTTGCCGCGCGGGGAGTGACGGGTGCGATCATACCAGCACTAATGCACCGGATCCCATCAGAACTCCGAAGTTAAACGTGCTTGGGCGAGAGTAGTACTAGGATGGGTGACCTCCTGGGAAGTCCTCGTGTTGCACCCCTCCTCCTTTTTAGCCGCCGGGCGAGGGGCGGGGGAACGGACGCGGCCGGCCCGGTTGCTCGGGAGGAACGCGCGCCACGGGGAGGATCCGAAAGAAAACGACGAATTTCCCCGCAGACAGACGGAACGGAACGACGGCGGAGAAAAGGGGACGGGGAGAAGGCGGGATGGGACAAGTTCGAACGAAATCGGGGAGCGGGACTTTTCACGGGGCAGAAAACCGACGAAAACAACTGAATTTTGAGCTGTGGGGCGGGGCCAATGGAGCAACGCTCAATTGGCGGCCCAGCGGAGCCCGGAACGAGCTTTCCGCGGAGTGGTTACGGGACCCGTGGCTCCACTCGCGTCAAAAGTTACGGGGATTCGAATATCCCCGGAGGGGAACGCCTCTTTTTCCCGCACCGCCTCCCCGTGGGCGGCAGAGTGGGACCGTCGAGGCGGCGGCAGGAGCTTGCGGCGAGGCGAGGGGAAGCGGGCGGGAGGAGGTCATGGGGATTTGCCGCGCGGGGAGTGACGGGTGCGATCATACCAGCACTAATGCACCGGATCCCATCAGAACTCCGAAGTTAAACGTGCTTGGGCGAGAGTAGTACTAGGATGGGTGACCTCCTGGGAAGTCCTCGTGTTGCACCCCTCCTCCTTTTTAGCCGCCGGGCGAGGGGCGGGGGAACGGACGCGGCCGGCCCGGTTGCTCGGGAGGAACGCGCGCCACGGGGAGGATCCGAAAGAAAACGACGAATTTCCCCGCAGACAGACGGAACGGAACGACGGCGCGAGGCGGCGCAGAAAAGGGGACGGGAAGAAGGCGGGATGGGACAAGTTCTAACGAAATCGGGGAGCGGGACTTTTCACGGGGCAGAAAACCGACGAAAACAACTGAATTTTGAGCTGTGGGGCGGGGCCAATGGAGCAACGCTCAATTGGCGGCCCAGCGGAGCCCGGAACGAGCTTTCCGCGGAGTGGTTACGGGACCCGTGGCTCCACTCGCGTCAAAAGTTACGGGGATTCGAATATCCCCGGAGGGGAACGCCTCTTTTTCCCGCACCGCCTCCCCGTGGGCGGCAGAGTGGGACCGTCGAGGCGGCGGCAGGAGCTTGCGGCGAGGCGAGGGGAAGCGGGCGGGAGGAGGTCATGGGGATTTGCCGCGCGGGGAGTGACGGGTGCGATCATACCAGCACTAATGCACCGGATCCCATCAGAACTCCGAAGTTAAACGTGCTTGGGCGAGAGTAGTACTAGGATGGGTGACCTCCTGGGAAGTCCTCGTGTTGCACCCCTCCTCCTTTTTAGCCGCCGGGCGAGGGGCGGGGGAACGGACGCGGCCGGCCCGGTTGCTCGGGAGGAACGCGCGCCACGGGGAGGATCCGAAAGAAAACGACGAATTTCCCCGCAGACAGACGGAACGGAACGACGGCGGCGGCAGAAAAGGGGACGGGAGAAGGCGGGATGGGACAAGTTCGAACGAAATCGGGGAGCGGGACTTTTCACGGGGCAGAAAACCGACGAAAACAACTGAATTTTGAGCTGTGGGGCGGGGCCAATGGAGCAACGCTCAATTGGCGGCCCAGCGGAGCCCGGAACGAGCTTTCCGCGGAGTGGTTACGGGACCCGTGGCTCCACTCGCGTCAAAAGTTACGGGGATTCGAATATCCCCGGAGGGGAACGCCTCTTTTTCCCGCACCGCCTCCCCGTGGGCGGCAGAGTGGGACCGTCGAGGCGGCGGCAGGAGCTTGCGGCGAGGCGAGGGGAAGCGGGCGGGAGGAGGTCATGGGGATTTGCCGCGCGGGGAGTGACGGGTGCGATCATACCAGCACTAATGCACCGGATCCCATCAGAACTCCGAAGTTAAACGTGCTTGGGCGAGAGTAGTACTAGGATGGGTGACCTCCTGGGAAGTCCTCGTGTTGCACCCCTCCTCCTTTTTAGCCGCCGGGCGAGGGGCGGGGGAACGGACGCGGCCGGCCCGGTTGCTCGGGAGGAACGCGCGCCACGGGGAGGATCCGAAAGAAAACGACGAATTTCCCCGCAGACAGACGGAACGGAACGACGGCGCGAGGCGGCGCAGAAAAGGGGACGGGAAGAAGGCGGGATGGGACAAGTTCTAACGAAATCGGGGAGCGGGACTTTTCACGGGGCAGAAAACCGACGAAAACAACTGAATTTTGAGCTGTGGGGCGGGGCCAATGGAGCAACGCTCAATCGGCGGCCCAGCGGAGCCCGGAACGAGCTTTCCGCGGAGTGGTTACGGGACCCGTGGCTCCACTCGCGTCAAAAGTTACGGGGATTCGAATATCCCCGGAGGGGAACGCCTCTTTTTCCCGCACCGCCTCCCCGTGGGCGGCAGAGTGGGACCGTCGAGGCGGCGGCAGGAAAGAAAACGACGAATTTCCCCGCAGACAGACGGAACGGAACGACGGCGCGAGGCGGCGCAGAAAAGGGGACGGGAAGAAGGCGGGATGGGACAAGTTCTAACGAAATCGGGGAGCGGGACTTTTCACGGGGCAGAAAACCGACGAAAACAACTGAATTTTGAGCTGTGGGGCGGGGCCAATGGAGCAACGCTCAATTGGCGGCCCAGCGGAGCCCGGAACGAGCTTTCCGCGGAGTGGTTACGGGACCCGTGGCTCCACTCGCGTCAAAAGTTACGGGGATTCGAATATCCCCGGAGGGGAACGCCTCTTTTTCCCGCACCGCCTCCCCGTGGGCGGCAGAGTGGGACCGTCGAGGCGGCGGCAGGAGCTTGCGGCGAGGCGAGGGGAAGCGGGCGGGAGGAGGTCATGGGGATTTGCCGCGCGGGGAGTGACGGGTGCGATCATACCAGCACTAATGCACCGGATCCCATCAGAACTCCGAAGTTAAACGTGCTTGGGCGAGAGTAGTACTAGGATGGGTGACCTCCTGGGAAGTCCTCGTGTTGCACCCCTCCTCCTTTTTAGCCGCCGGGCGAGGGGCGGGGGAACGGACGCGGCCGGCCCGGTTGCTCGGGAGGAACGCGCGCCACGGGGAGGATCCGAAAGAAAACGACGAATTTCCCCGCAGACAGACGGAACGGAACGACGGCGGAGAAAAGGGGACGGGGAGAAGGCGGGATGGGACAAGTTCGAACGAAATCGGGGAGCGGGACTTTTCACGGGGCAGAAAACCGACGAAAACAACTGAATTTTGAGCTGTGGGGCGGGGCCAATGGAGCAACGCTCAATTGGCGGCCCAGCGGAGCCCGGAACGAGCTTTCCGCGGAGTGGTTACGGGACCCGTGGCTCCACTCGCGTCAAAAGTTACGGGGATTCGAATATCCCCGGAGGGGAACGCCTCTTTTTCCCGCACCGCCTCCCCGTGGGCGGCAGAGTGGGACCGTCGAGGCGGCGGCAGGAGCTTGCGGCGAGGCGAGGGGAAGCGGGCGGGAGGAGGTCATGGGGATTTGCCGCGCGGGGAGTGACGGGTGCGATCATACCAGCACTAATGCACCGGATCCCATCAGAACTCCGAAGTTAAACGTGCTTGGGCGAGAGTAGTACTAGGATGGGTGACCTCCTGGGAAGTCCTCGTGTTGCACCCCTCCTCCTTTTTAGCCGCCGGGCGAGGGGCGGGGGAACGGACGCGGCCGGCCCGGTTGCTCGGGAGGAACGCGCGCCACGGGGAGGATCCGAAAGAAAACGACGAATTTCCCCGCAGACAGACGGAACGGAACGACGGCGGCGGAGAAAAGGGGACGGGGAGAAGGCGGGATGGGACAAGTTCTAACGAAATCGGGGAGCGGGACTTTTCACGGGGCAGAAAACCGACGAAAACAACTGAATTTTGAGCTGTGGGGCGGGGCCAATGGAGCAACGCTCAATTGGCGGCCCAGCGGAGCCCGGAACGAGCTTTCCGCGGAGTGGTTACGGGACCCGTGGCTCCACTCGCGTCAAAAGTTACGGGGATTCGAATATCCCCGGAGGGGAACGCCTCTTTTTCCCGCACCGCCTCCCCGTGGGCGGCAGAGTGGGACCGTCGAGGCGGCGGCAGGAGCTTGCGGCGAGGCGAGGGGAAGCGGGCGGGAGGAGGTCATGGGGATTTGCCGCGCGGGGAGTGACGGGTGCGATCATACCAGCACTAATGCACCGGATCCCATCAGAACTCCGAAGTTAAACGTGCTTGGGCGAGAGTAGTACTAGGATGGGTGACCTCCTGGGAAGTCCTCGTGTTGCACCCCTCCTCCTTTTTAGCCGCCGGGCGAGGGGCGGGGGAACGGACGCGGCCGGCCCGGTTGCTCGGGAGGAACGCGCGCCACGGGGAGGATCCGAAAGAAAACGACGAATTTCCCCGCAGACAGACGGAACGGAACGACGGCGGAGAAAAGGGGACGGGGAGAAGGCGGGATGGGACAAGTTCGAACGAAATCGGGGAGCGGGACTTTTCACGGGGCAGAAAACCGACGAAAACAACTGAATTTTGAGCTGTGGGGCGGGGCCAATGGAGCAACGCTCAATTGGCGGCCCAGCGGAGCCCGGAACGAGCTTTCCGCGGAGTGGTTACGGGACCCGTGGCTCCACTCGCGTCAAAAGTTACGGGGATTCGAATATCCCCGGAGGGGAACGCCTCTTTTTCCCGCACCGCCTCCCCGTGGGCGGCAGAGTGGGACCGTCGAGGCGGCGGCAGGAGCTTGCGGCGAGGCGAGGGGAAGCGGGCGGGAGGAGGTCATGGGGATTTGCCGCGCGGGGAGTGACGGGTGCGATCATACCAGCACTAATGCACCGGATCCCATCAGAACTCCGAAGTTAAACGTGCTTGGGCGAGAGTAGTACTAGGATGGGTGACCTCCTGGGAAGTCCTCGTGTTGCACCCCTCCTCCTTTTTAGCCGCCGGGCGAGGGGCGGGGGAACGGACGCGGCCGGCCCGGTTGCTCGGGAGGAACGCGCGCCACGGGGAGGATCCGAAAGAAAACGACGAATTTCCCCGCAGACAGACGGAACGGAACGACGGCGGAGAAAAGGGGACGGGGAGAAGGCGGGATGGGACAAGTTCGAACGAAATCGGGGAGCGGGACTTTTCACGGGGCAGAAAACCGACGAAAACAACTGAATTTTGAGCTGTGGGGCGGGGCCAATGGAGCAACGCTCAATTGGCGGCCCAGCGGAGCCCGGAACGAGCTTTCCGCGGAGTGGTTACGGGACCCGTGGCTCCACTCGCGTCAAAAGTTACGGGGATTCGAATATCCCCGGAGGGGAACGCCTCTTTTTCCCGCACCGCCTCCCCGTGGGCGGCAGAGTGGGACCGTCGAGGCGGCGGCAGGAGCTTGCGGCGAGGCGAGGGGAAGCGGGCGGGAGGAGGTCATGGGGATTTGCCGCGCGGGGAGTGACGGGTGCGATCATACCAGCACTAATGCACCGGATCCCATCAGAACTCCGAAGTTAAACGTGCTTGGGCGAGAGTAGTACTAGGATGGGTGACCTCCTGGGAAGTCCTCGTGTTGCACCCCTCCTCCTTTTTAGCCGCCGGGCGAGGGGCGGGGGAACGGACGCGGCCGGCCCGGTTGCTCGGGAGGAACGCGCGCCACGGGGAGGATCCGAAAGAAAACGACGAATTTCCCCGCAGACAGACGGAACGGAACGACGGCGGAGAAAAGGGGACGGGGAGAAGGCGGGATGGGACAAGTTCGAACGAAATCGGGGAGCGGGACTTTTCACGGGGCAGAAAACCGACGAAAACAACTGAATTTTGAGCTGTGGGGCGGGGCCAATGGAGCAACGCTCAATTGGCGGCCCAGCGGAGCCCGGAACGAGCTTTCCGCGGAGTGGTTACGGGACCCGTGGCTCCACTCGCGTCAAAAGTTACGGGGATTCGAATATCCCCGGAGGGGAACGCCTCTTTTTCCCGCACCGCCTCCCCGTGGGCGGCAGAGTGGGACCGTCGAGGCGGCGGCAGGAGCTTGCGGCGAGGCGAGGGGAAGCGGGCGGGAGGAGGTCATGGGGATTTGCCGCGCGGGGAGTGACGGGTGCGATCATACCAGCACTAATGCACCGGATCCCATCAGAACTCCGAAGTTAAACGTGCTTGGGCGAGAGTAGTACTAGGATGGGTGACCTCCTGGGAAGTCCTCGTGTTGCACCCCTCCTCCTTTTTAGCCGCCGGGCGAGGGGCGGGGGAACGGACGCGGCCGGCCCGGTTGCTCGGGAGGAACGCGCGCCACGGGGAGGATCCGAAAGAAAACGACGAATTTCCCCGCAGACAGACGGAACGGAACGACGGCGGGCGGCAGAAAAGGGGACGGGGAAGAAGGCGGGATGGGACAAGTTCTAACGAAATCGGGGAGCGGGACTTTTCACGGGGCAGAAAACCGACGAAAACAACTGAATTTTGAGCTGTGGGGCGGGGCCAATGGAGCAACGCTCAATTGGCGGCCCAGCGGAGCCCGGAACGAGCTTTCCGCGGAGTGGTTACGGGACCCGTGGCTCCACTCGCGTCAAAAGTTACGGGGATTCGAATATCCCCGGAGGGGAACGCCTCTTTTTCCCGCACCGCCTCCCCGTGGGCGGCAGAGTGGGACCGTCGAGGCGGCGGCAGGAGCTTGCGGCGAGGCGAGGGGAAGCGGGCGGGAGGAGGTCATGGGGATTTGCCGCGCGGGGAGTGACGGGTGCGATCATACCAGCACTAATGCACCGGATCCCATCAGAACTCCGAAGTTAAACGTGCTTGGGCGAGAGTAGTACTAGGATGGGTGACCTCCTGGGAAGTCCTCGTGTTGCACCCCTCCTCCTTTTTAGCCGCCGGGCGAGGGGCGGGGGAACGGACGCGGCCGGCCCGGTTGCTCGGGAGGAACGCGCGCCACGGGGAGGATCCGAAAGAAAACGACGAATTTCCCCGCAGACAGACGGAACGGAACGACGGCGGAGAAAAGGGGACGGGGAGAAGGCGGGATGGGACAAGTTCGAACGAAATCGGGGAGCGGGACTTTTCACGGGGCAGAAAACCGACGAAAACAACTGAATTTTGAGCTGTGGGGCGGGGCCAATGGAGCAACGCTCAATTGGCGGCCCAGCGGAGCCCGGAACGAGCTTTCCGCGGAGTGGTTACGGGACCCGTGGCTCCACTCGCGTCAAAAGTTACGGGGATTCGAATATCCCCGGAGGGGAACGCCTCTTTTTCCCGCACCGCCTCCCCGTGGGCGGCAGAGTGGGACCGTCGAGGCGGCGGCAGGAGCTTGCGGCGAGGCGAGGGGAAGCGGGCGGGAGGAGGTCATGGGGATTTGCCGCGCGGGGAGTGACGGGTGCGATCATACCAGCACTAATGCACCGGATCCCATCAGAACTCCGAAGTTAAACGTGCTTGGGCGAGAGTAGTACTAGGATGGGTGACCTCCTGGGAAGTCCTCGTGTTGCACCCCTCCTCCTTTTTAGCCGCCGGGCGAGGGGCGGGGGAACGGACGCGGCCGGCCCGGTTGCTCGGGAGGAACGCGCGCCACGGGGAGGATCCGAAAGAAAACGACGAATTTCCCCGCAGACAGACGGAACGGAACGACGGCGCGAGGCGGCGCAGAAAAGGGGACGGGAAGAAGGCGGGATGGGACAAGTTCTAACGAAATCGGGGAGCGGGACTTTTCACGGGGCAGAAAACCGACGAAAACAACTGAATTTTGAGCTGTGGGGCGGGGCCAATGGAGCAACGCTCAATCGGCGGCCCAGCGGAGCCCGGAACGAGCTTTCCGCGGAGTGGTTACGGGACCCGTGGCTCCACTCGCGTCAAAAGTTACGGGGATTCGAATATCCCCGGAGGGGAACGCCTCTTTTTCCCGCACCGCCTCCCCGTGGGCGGCAGAGTGGGACCGTCGAGGCGGCGGCAGGAAAGAAAACGACGAATTTCCCCGCAGACAGACGGAACGGAACGACGGCGCGAGGCGGCGCAGAAAAGGGGACGGGAAGAAGGCGGGATGGGACAAGTTCTAACGAAATCGGGGAGCGGGACTTTTCACGGGGCAGAAAACCGACGAAAACAACTGAATTTTGAGCTGTGGGGCGGGGCCAATGGAGCAACGCTCAATTGGCGGCCCAGCGGAGCCCGGAACGAGCTTTCCGCGGAGTGGTTACGGGACCCGTGGCTCCACTCGCGTCAAAAGTTACGGGGATTCGAATATCCCCGGAGGGGAACGCCTCTTTTTCCCGCACCGCCTCCCCGTGGGCGGCAGAGTGGGACCGTCGAGGCGGCGGCAGGAGCTTGCGGCGAGGCGAGGGGAAGCGGGCGGGAGGAGGTCATGGGGATTTGCCGCGCGGGGAGTGACGGGTGCGATCATACCAGCACTAATGCACCGGATCCCATCAGAACTCCGAAGTTAAACGTGCTTGGGCGAGAGTAGTACTAGGATGGGTGACCTCCTGGGAAGTCCTCGTGTTGCACCCCTCCTCCTTTTTAGCCGCCGGGCGAGGGGCGGGGGAACGGACGCGGCCGGCCCGGTTGCTCGGGAGGAACGCGCGCCACGGGGAGGATCCGAAAGAAAACGACGAATTTCCCCGCAGACAGACGGAACGGAACGACGGCGCGAGGCGGCGCAGAAAAGGGGACGGGAAGAAGGCGGGATGGGACAAGTTCTAACGAAATCGGGGAGCGGGACTTTTCACGGGGCAGAAAACCGACGAAAACAACTGAATTTTGAGCTGTGGGGCGGGGCCAATGGAGCAACGCTCAATTGGCGGCCCAGCGGAGCCCGGAACGAGCTTTCCGCGGAGTGGTTACGGGACCCGTGGCTCCACTCGCGTCAAAAGTTACGGGGATTCGAATATCCCCGGAGGGGAACGCCTCTTTTTCCCGCACCGCCTCCCCGTGGGCGGCAGAGTGGGACCGTCGAGGCGGCGGCAGGAGCTTGCGGCGAGGCGAGGGGAAGCGGGCGGGAGGAGGTCATGGGGATTTGCCGCGCGGGGAGTGACGGGTGCGATCATACCAGCACTAATGCACCGGATCCCATCAGAACTCCGAAGTTAAACGTGCTTGGGCGAGAGTAGTACTAGGATGGGTGACCTCCTGGGAAGTCCTCGTGTTGCACCCCTCCTCCTTTTTAGCCGCCGGGCGAGGGGCGGGGGAACGGACGCGGCCGGCCCGGTTGCTCGGGAGGAACGCGCGCCACGGGGAGGATCCGAAAGAAAACGACGAATTTCCCCGCAGACAGACGGAACGGAACGACGGCGCGAGGCGGCGCAGAAAAGGGGACGGGAAGAAGGCGGGATGGGACAAGTTCTAACGAAATCGGGGAGCGGGACTTTTCACGGGGCAGAAAACCGACGAAAACAACTGAATTTTGAGCTGTGGGGCGGGGCCAATGGAGCAACGCTCAATTGGCGGCCCAGCGGAGCCCGGAACGAGCTTTCCGCGGAGTGGTTACGGGACCCGTGGCTCCACTCGCGTCAAAAGTTACGGGGATTCGAATATCCCCGGAGGGGAACGCCTCTTTTTCCCGCACCGCCTCCCCGTGGGCGGCAGAGTGGGACCGTCGAGGCGGCGGCAGGAGCTTGCGGCGAGGCGAGGGGAAGCGGGCGGGAGGAGGTCATGGGGATTTGCCGCGCGGGGAGTGACGGGTGCGATCATACCAGCACTAATGCACCGGATCCCATCAGAACTCCGAAGTTAAACGTGCTTGGGCGAGAGTAGTACTAGGATGGGTGACCTCCTGGGAAGTCCTCGTGTTGCACCCCTCCTCCTTTTTAGCCGCCGGGCGAGGGGCGGGGGAACGGACGCGGCCGGCCCGGTTGCTCGGGAGGAACGCGCGCCACGGGGAGGATCCGAAAGAAAACGACGAATTTCCCCGCAGACAGACGGAACGGAACGACGGCGCGAGGCGGCGCAGAAAAGGGGACGGGAAGAAGGCGGGATGGGACAAGTTCTAACGAAATCGGGGAGCGGGACTTTTCACGGGGCAGAAAACCGACGAAAACAACTGAATTTTGAGCTGTGGGGCGGGGCCAATGGAGCAACGCTCAATCGGCGGCCCAGCGGAGCCCGGAACGAGCTTTCCGCGGAGTGGTTACGGGACCCGTGGCTCCACTCGCGTCAAAAGTTACGGGGATTCGAATATCCCCGGAGGGGAACGCCTCTTTTTCCCGCACCGCCTCCCCGTGGGCGGCAGAGTGGGACCGTCGAGGCGGCGGCAGGAAAGAAAACGACGAATTTCCCCGCAGACAGACGGAACGGAACGACGGCGCGAGGCGGCGCAGAAAAGGGGACGGGAAGAAGGCGGGATGGGACAAGTTCTAACGAAATCGGGGAGCGGGACTTTTCACGGGGCAGAAAACCGACGAAAACAACTGAATTTTGAGCTGTGGGGCGGGGCCAATGGAGCAACGCTCAATTGGCGGCCCAGCGGAGCCCGGAACGAGCTTTCCGCGGAGTGGTTACGGGACCCGTGGCTCCACTCGCGTCAAAAGTTACGGGGATTCGAATATCCCCGGAGGGGAACGCCTCTTTTTCCCGCACCGCCTCCCCGTGGGCGGCAGAGTGGGACCGTCGAGGCGGCGGCAGGAGCTTGCGGCGAGGCGAGGGGAAGCGGGCGGGAGGAGGTCATGGGGATTTGCCGCGCGGGGAGTGACGGGTGCGATCATACCAGCACTAATGCACCGGATCCCATCAGAACTCCGAAGTTAAACGTGCTTGGGCGAGAGTAGTACTAGGATGGGTGACCTCCTGGGAAGTCCTCGTGTTGCACCCCTCCTCCTTTTTAGCCGCCGGGCGAGGGGCGGGGGAACGGACGCGGCCGGCCCGGTTGCTCGGGAGGAACGCGCGCCACGGGGAGGATCCGAAAGAAAACGACGAATTTCCCCGCAGACAGACGGAACGGAACGACGGCGCGAGGCGGCGCAGAAAAGGGGACGGGAAGAAGGCGGGATGGGACAAGTTCTAACGAAATCGGGGAGCGGGACTTTTCACGGGGCAGAAAACCGACGAAAACAACTGAATTTTGAGCTGTGGGGCGGGGCCAATGGAGCAACGCTCAATTGGCGGCCCAGCGGAGCCCGGAACGAGCTTTCCGCGGAGTGGTTACGGGACCCGTGGCTCCACTCGCGTCAAAAGTTACGGGGATTCGAATATCCCCGGAGGGGAACGCCTCTTTTTCCCGCACCGCCTCCCCGTGGGCGGCAGAGTGGGACCGTCGAGGCGGCGGCAGGAGCTTGCGGCGAGGCGAGGGGAAGCGGGCGGGAGGAGGTCATGGGGATTTGCCGCGCGGGGAGTGACGGGTGCGATCATACCAGCACTAATGCACCGGATCCCATCAGAACTCCGAAGTTAAACGTGCTTGGGCGAGAGTAGTACTAGGATGGGTGACCTCCTGGGAAGTCCTCGTGTTGCACCCCTCCTCCTTTTTAGCCGCCGGGCGAGGGGCGGGGGAACGGACGCGGCCGGCCCGGTTGCTCGGGAGGAACGCGCGCCACGGGGAGGATCCGAAAGAAAACGACGAATTTCCCCGCAGACAGACGGAACGGAACGACGGCGCGAGGCGGCGCAGAAAAGGGGACGGGAAGAAGGCGGGATGGGACAAGTTCTAACGAAATCGGGGAGCGGGACTTTTCACGGGGCAGAAAACCGACGAAAACAACTGAATTTTGAGCTGTGGGGCGGGGCCAATGGAGCAACGCTCAATCGGCGGCCCAGCGGAGCCCGGAACGAGCTTTCCGCGGAGTGGTTACGGGACCCGTGGCTCCACTCGCGTCAAAAGTTACGGGGATTCGAATATCCCCGGAGGGGAACGCCTCTTTTTCCCGCACCGCCTCCCCGTGGGCGGCAGAGTGGGACCGTCGAGGCGGCGGCAGGAAAGAAAACGACGAATTTCCCCGCAGACAGACGGAACGGAACGACGGCGCGAGGCGGCGCAGAAAAGGGGACGGGAAGAAGGCGGGATGGGACAAGTTCTAACGAAATCGGGGAGCGGGACTTTTCACGGGGCAGAAAACCGACGAAAACAACTGAATTTTGAGCTGTGGGGCGGGGCCAATGGAGCAACGCTCAATCGGCGGCCCAGCGGAGCCCGGAACGAGCTTTCCGCGGAGTGGTTACGGGACCCGTGGCTCCACTCGCGTCAAAAGTTACGGGGATTCGAATATCCCCGGAGGGGAACGCCTCTTTTTCCCGCACCGCCTCCCCGTGGGCGGCAGAGTGGGACCGTCGAGGCGGCGGCAGGAAAGAAAACGACGAATTTCCCCGCAGACAGACGGAACGGAACGACGGCGCGAGGCGGCGCAGAAAAGGGGACGGGAAGAAGGCGGGATGGGACAAGTTCTAACGAAATCGGGGAGCGGGACTTTTCACGGGGCAGAAAACCGACGAAAACAACTGAATTTTGAGCTGTGGGGCGGGGCCAATGGAGCAACGCTCAATTGGCGGCCCAGCGGAGCCCGGAACGAGCTTTCCGCGGAGTGGTTACGGGACCCGTGGCTCCACTCGCGTCAAAAGTTACGGGGATTCGAATATCCCCGGAGGGGAACGCCTCTTTTTCCCGCACCGCCTCCCCGTGGGCGGCAGAGTGGGACCGTCGAGGCGGCGGCAGGAGCTTGCGGCGAGGCGAGGGGAAGCGGGCGGGAGGAGGTCATGGGGATTTGCCGCGCGGGGAGTGACGGGTGCGATCATACCAGCACTAATGCACCGGATCCCATCAGAACTCCGAAGTTAAACGTGCTTGGGCGAGAGTAGTACTAGGATGGGTGACCTCCTGGGAAGTCCTCGTGTTGCACCCCTCCTCCTTTTTAGCCGCCGGGCGAGGGGCGGGGGAACGGACGCGGCCGGCCCGGTTGCTCGGGAGGAACGCGCGCCACGGGGAGGATCCGAAAGAAAACGACGAATTTCCCCGCAGACAGACGGAACGGAACGACGGCGCGAGGCGGCGCAGAAAAGGGGACGGGAAGAAGGCGGGATGGGACAAGTTCTAACGAAATCGGGGAGCGGGACTTTTCACGGGGCAGAAAACCGACGAAAACAACTGAATTTTGAGCTGTGGGGCGGGGCCAATGGAGCAACGCTCAATTGGCGGCCCAGCGGAGCCCGGAACGAGCTTTCCGCGGAGTGGTTACGGGACCCGTGGCTCCACTCGCGTCAAAAGTTACGGGGATTCGAATATCCCCGGAGGGGAACGCCTCTTTTTCCCGCACCGCCTCCCCGTGGGCGGCAGAGTGGGACCGTCGAGGCGGCGGCAGGAGCTTGCGGCGAGGCGAGGGGAAGCGGGCGGGAGGAGGTCATGGGGATTTGCCGCGCGGGGAGTGACGGGTGCGATCATACCAGCACTAATGCACCGGATCCCATCAGAACTCCGAAGTTAAACGTGCTTGGGCGAGAGTAGTACTAGGATGGGTGACCTCCTGGGAAGTCCTCGTGTTGCACCCCTCCTCCTTTTTAGCCGCCGGGCGAGGGGCGGGGGAACGGACGCGGCCGGCCCGGTTGCTCGGGAGGAACGCGCGCCACGGGGAGGATCCGAAAGAAAACGACGAATTTCCCCGCAGACAGACGGAACGGAACGACGGCGGAGAAAAGGGGACGGGGAGAAGGCGGGATGGGACAAGTTCGAACGAAATCGGGGAGCGGGACTTTTCACGGGGCAGAAAACCGACGAAAACAACTGAATTTTGAGCTGTGGGGCGGGGCCAATGGAGCAACGCTCAATTGGCGGCCCAGCGGAGCCCGGAACGAGCTTTCCGCGGAGTGGTTACGGGACCCGTGGCTCCACTCGCGTCAAAAGTTACGGGGATTCGAATATCCCCGGAGGGGAACGCCTCTTTTTCCCGCACCGCCTCCCCGTGGGCGGCAGAGTGGGACCGTCGAGGCGGCGGCAGGAGCTTGCGGCGAGGCGAGGGGAAGCGGGCGGGAGGAGGTCATGGGGATTTGCCGCGCGGGGAGTGACGGGTGCGATCATACCAGCACTAATGCACCGGATCCCATCAGAACTCCGAAGTTAAACGTGCTTGGGCGAGAGTAGTACTAGGATGGGTGACCTCCTGGGAAGTCCTCGTGTTGCACCCCTCCTCCTTTTTAGCCGCCGGGCGAGGGGCGGGGGAACGGACGCGGCCGGCCCGGTTGCTCGGGAGGAACGCGCGCCACGGGGAGGATCCGAAAGAAAACGACGAATTTCCCCGCAGACAGACGGAACGGAACGACGGCGGAGAAAAGGGGACGGGGAGAAGGCGGGATGGGACAAGTTCGAACGAAATCGGGGAGCGGGACTTTTCACGGGGCAGAAAACCGACGAAAACAACTGAATTTTGAGCTGTGGGGCGGGGCCAATGGAGCAACGCTCAATTGGCGGCCCAGCGGAGCCCGGAACGAGCTTTCCGCGGAGTGGTTACGGGACCCGTGGCTCCACTCGCGTCAAAAGTTACGGGGATTCGAATATCCCCGGAGGGGAACGCCTCTTTTTCCCGCACCGCCTCCCCGTGGGCGGCAGAGTGGGACCGTCGAGGCGGCGGCAGGAGCTTGCGGCGAGGCGAGGGGAAGCGGGCGGGAGGAGGTCATGGGGATTTGCCGCGCGGGGAGTGACGGGTGCGATCATACCAGCACTAATGCACCGGATCCCATCAGAACTCCGAAGTTAAACGTGCTTGGGCGAGAGTAGTACTAGGATGGGTGACCTCCTGGGAAGTCCTCGTGTTGCACCCCTCCTCCTTTTTAGCCGCCGGGCGAGGGGCGGGGGAACGGACGCGGCCGGCCCGGTTGCTCGGGAGGAACGCGCGCCACGGGGAGGATCCGAAAGAAAACGACGAATTTCCCCGCAGACAGACGGAACGGAACGACGGCGCGAGGCGGCGCAGAAAAGGGGACGGGAAGAAGGCGGGATGGGACAAGTTCTAACGAAATCGGGGAGCGGGACTTTTCACGGGGCAGAAAACCGACGAAAACAACTGAATTTTGAGCTGTGGGGCGGGGCCAATGGAGCAACGCTCAATTGGCGGCCCAGCGGAGCCCGGAACGAGCTTTCCGCGGAGTGGTTACGGGACCCGTGGCTCCACTCGCGTCAAAAGTTACGGGGATTCGAATATCCCCGGAGGGGAACGCCTCTTTTTCCCGCACCGCCTCCCCGTGGGCGGCAGAGTGGGACCGTCGAGGCGGCGGCAGGAGCTTGCGGCGAGGCGAGGGGAAGCGGGCGGGAGGAGGTCATGGGGATTTGCCGCGCGGGGAGTGACGGGTGCGATCATACCAGCACTAATGCACCGGATCCCATCAGAACTCCGAAGTTAAACGTGCTTGGGCGAGAGTAGTACTAGGATGGGTGACCTCCTGGGAAGTCCTCGTGTTGCACCCCTCCTCCTTTTTAGCCGCCGGGCGAGGGGCGGGGGAACGGACGCGGCCGGCCCGGTTGCTCGGGAGGAACGCGCGCCACGGGGAGGATCCGAAAGAAAACGACGAATTTCCCCGCAGACAGACGGAACGGAACGACGGCGCGAGGCGGCGCAGAAAAGGGGACGGGAAGAAGGCGGGATGGGACAAGTTCTAACGAAATCGGGGAGCGGGACTTTTCACGGGGCAGAAAACCGACGAAAACAACTGAATTTTGAGCTGTGGGGCGGGGCCAATGGAGCAACGCTCAATTGGCGGCCCAGCGGAGCCCGGAACGAGCTTTCCGCGGAGTGGTTACGGGACCCGTGGCTCCACTCGCGTCAAAAGTTACGGGGATTCGAATATCCCCGGAGGGGAACGCCTCTTTTTCCCGCACCGCCTCCCCGTGGGCGGCAGAGTGGGACCGTCGAGGCGGCGGCAGGAGCTTGCGGCGAGGCGAGGGGAAGCGGGCGGGAGGAGGTCATGGGGATTTGCCGCGCGGGGAGTGACGGGTGCGATCATACCAGCACTAATGCACCGGATCCCATCAGAACTCCGAAGTTAAACGTGCTTGGGCGAGAGTAGTACTAGGATGGGTGACCTCCTGGGAAGTCCTCGTGTTGCACCCCTCCTCCTTTTTAGCCGCCGGGCGAGGGGCGGGGGAACGGACGCGGCCGGCCCGGTTGCTCGGGGAGGAACGCGCGCCACGGGGAGGATCCGAAAGAAAACGACGAATTTCCCCGCAGACAGACGGAACGGAACGACGGCGCGAGGCGGCGCAGAAAAGGGGACGGGAAGAAGGCGGGATGGGACAAGTTCTAACGAAATCGGGGAGCGGGACTTTTCACGGGGCAGAAAACCGACGAAAACAACTGAATTTTGAGCTGTGGGGCGGGGCCAATGGAGCAACGCTCAATTGGCGGCCCAGCGGAGCCCGGAACGAGCTTTCCGCGGAGTGGTTACGGGACCCGTGGCTCCACTCGCGTCAAAAGTTACGGGGATTCGAATATCCCCGGAGGGGAACGCCTCTTTTTCCCGCACCGCCTCCCCGTGGGCGGCAGAGTGGGACCGTCGAGGCGGCGGCAGGAGCTTGCGGCGAGGCGAGGGGAAGCGGGCGGGAGGAGGTCATGGGGATTTGCCGCGCGGGGAGTGACGGGTGCGATCATACCAGCACTAATGCACCGGATCCCATCAGAACTCCGAAGTTAAACGTGCTTGGGCGAGAGTAGTACTAGGATGGGTGACCTCCTGGGAAGTCCTCGTGTTGCACCCCTCCTCCTTTTTAGCCGCCGGGCGAGGGGCGGGGGAACGGACGCGGCCGGCCCGGTTGCTCGGGAGGAACGCGCGCCACGGGGAGGATCCGAAAGAAAACGACGAATTTCCCCGCAGACAGACGGAACGGAACGACGGCGCGAGGCGGCGCAGAAAAGGGGACGGGAAGAAGGCGGGATGGGACAAGTTCTAACGAAATCGGGGAGCGGGACTTTTCACGGGGCAGAAAACCGACGAAAACAACTGAATTTTGAGCTGTGGGGCGGGGCCAATGGAGCAACGCTCAATCGGCGGCCCAGCGGAGCCCGGAACGAGCTTTCCGCGGAGTGGTTACGGGACCCGTGGCTCCACTCGCGTCAAAAGTTACGGGGATTCGAATATCCCCGGAGGGGAACGCCTCTTTTTCCCGCACCGCCTCCCCGTGGGCGGCAGAGTGGGACCGTCGAGGCGGCGGCAGGAAATAAAACGACGAATTTCCCCGCAGACAGACGGAACGGAACGACGGCGCGAGGCGGCGCAGAAAAGGGGACGGGAAGAAGGCGGGATGGGACAAGTTCTAACGAAATCGGGGAGCGGGACTTTTCACGGGGCAGAAAACCGACGAAAACAACTGAATTTTGAGCTGTGGGGCGGGGCCAATGGAGCAACGCTCAATTGGCGGCCCAGCGGAGCCCGGAACGGGCTTTCCGCGGAGTGGTTACGGGACCCGTGGCTCCACTCGCGTCAAAAGTTACGGGGATTCGAATATCCCCGGAGGGGAACGCCTCTTTTTCCCGCACCGCCTCCCCGTGGGCGGCAGAGTGGGACCGTCGAGGCGGCGGCAGGAAAGAAAACGACGAATTTCCCCGCAGACAGACGGAACGGAACGACGGCGCGAGGCGGCGCAGAAAAGGGGACGGGAAGAAGGCGGGATGGGACAAGTTCTAACGAAATCGGGGAGCGGGACTTTTCACGGGGCAGAAAACCGACGAAAACAACTGAATTTTGAGCTGTGGGGCGGGGCCAATGGAGCAACGCTCAATTGGCGGCCCAGCGGAGCCCGGAACGAGCTTTCCGCGGAGTGGTTACGGGACCCGTGGCTCCACTCGCGTCAAAAGTTACGGGGATTCGAATATCCCCGGAGGGGAACGCCTCTTTTTCCCGCACCGCCTCCCCGTGGGCGGCAGAGTGGGACCGTCGAGGCGGCGGCAGGAGCTTGCGGCGAGGCGAGGGGAAGCGGGCGGGAGGAGGTCATGGGGATTTGCCGCGCGGGGAGTGACGGGTGCGATCATACCAGCACTAATGCACCGGATCCCATCAGAACTCCGAAGTTAAACGTGCTTGGGCGAGAGTAGTACTAGGATGGGTGACCTCCTGGGAAGTCCTCGTGTTGCACCCCTCCTCCTTTTTAGCCGCCGGGCGAGGGGCGGGGGAACGGACGCGGCCGGCCCGGTTGCTCGGGAGGAACGCGCGCCACGGGGAGGATCCGAAAGAAAACGACGAATTTCCCCGCAGACAGACGGAACGGAACGGACGGCGGAGAAAAGGGGACGGGGAGAAGGCGGGATGGGACAAGTTCTAACGAAATCGGGGAGCGGGACTTTTCACGGGGCAGAAAACCGACGAAAACAACTGAATTTTGAGCTGTGGGGCGGGGCCAATGGAGCAACGCTCAATTGGCGGCCCAGCGGAGCCCGGAACGAGCTTTCCGCGGAGTGGTTACGGGACCCGTGGCTCCACTCGCGTCAAAAGTTACGGGGATTCGAATATCCCCGGAGGGGAACGCCTCTTTTTCCCGCACCGCCTCCCCGTGGGCGGCAGAGTGGGACCGTCGAGGCGGCGGCAGGAGCTTGCGGCGAGGCGAGGGGAAGCGGGCGGGAGGAGGTCATGGGGATTTGCCGCGCGGGGAGTGACGGGTGCGATCATACCAGCACTAATGCACCGGATCCCATCAGAACTCCGAAGTTAAACGTGCTTGGGCGAGAGTAGTACTAGGATGGGTGACCTCCTGGGAAGTCCTCGTGTTGCACCCCTCCTCCTTTTTAGCCGCCGGGCGAGGGGCGGGGGAACGGACGCGGCCGGCCCGGTTGCTCGGGAGGAACGCGCGCCACGGGGAGGATCCGAAAGAAAACGACGAATTTCCCCGCAGACAGACGGAACGGAACGACGGCGGAGAAAAGGGGACGGGGAGAAGGCGGGATGGGACAAGTTCGAACGAAATCGGGGAGCGGGACTTTTCACGGGGCAGAAAACCGACGAAAACAACTGAATTTTGAGCTGTGGGCGGGGCCAATGGAGCAACGCTCAATTGGCGGCCCAGCGGAGCCCGGAACGAGCTTTCCGCGGAGTGGTTACGGGACCCGTGGCTCCACTCGCGTCAAAAGTTACGGGGATTCGAATATCCCCGGAGGGGAACGCCTCTTTTTCCCGCACCGCCTCCCCGTGGGCGGCAGAGTGGGACCGTCGAGGCGGCGGCAGGAGCTTGCGGCGAGGCGAGGGGAAGCGGGCGGGAGGAGGTCATGGGGATTTGCCGCGCGGGAGTGACGGGTGCGATCATACCAGCACTAATGCACCGGATCCCATCAGAACTCCGAAGTTAAACGTGCTTGGGCGAGAGTAGTACTAGGATGGGTGACCTCCTGGGAAGTCCTCGTGTTGCACCCCTCCTCCTTTTTAGCCGCCGGGCGAGGGGCGGGGGAACGGACGCGGCCGGCCCGGTTGCTCGGGAGGAACGCGCGCCACGGGGAGGATCCGAAAGAAAACGACGAATTTCCCCGCAGACAGACGGAACGGAACGACGGCGGAGAAAAGGGGACGGGGAGAAGGCGGGATGGGACAAGTTCGAACGAAATCGGGGAGCGGGACTTTTCACGGGGCAGAAAACCGACGAAAACAACTGAATTTTGAGCTGTGGGGCGGGGCCAATGGAGCAACGCTCAATTGGCGGCCCAGCGGAGCCCGGAACGAGCTTTCCGCGGAGTGGTTACGGGACCCGTGGCTCCACTCGCGTCAAAAGTTACGGGGATTCGAATATCCCCGGAGGGGAACGCCTCTTTTTCCCGCACCGCCTCCCCGTGGGCGGCAGAGTGGGACCGTCGAGGCGGCGGCAGGAGCTTGCGGCGAGGCGAGGGGAAGCGGGCGGGAGGAGGTCATGGGGATTTGCCGCGCGGGGAGTGACGGGTGCGATCATACCAGCACTAATGCACCGGATCCCATCAGAACTCCGAAGTTAAACGTGCTTGGGCGAGAGTAGTACTAGGATGGGTGACCTCCTGGGAAGTCCTCGTGTTGCACCCCTCCTCCTTTTTAGCCGCCGGGCGAGGGGCGGGGGAACGGACGCGGCCGGCCCGGTTGCTCGGGAGGAACGCGCGCCACGGGGAGGATCCGAAAGAAAACGACGAATTTCCCCGCAGACAGACGGAACGGAACGACGGCGCGGGGAGAAAAGGGGACGGGAGAAGGCGGGATGGGACAAGTTCTAACGAAATCGGGGAGCGGGACTTTTCACGGGGCAGAAAACCGACGAAAACAACTGAATTTTGAGCTGTGGGGCGGGGCCAATGGAGCAACGCTCAATTGGCGGCCCAGCGGAGCCCGGAACGAGCTTTCCGCGGAGTGGTTACGGGACCCGTGGCTCCACTCGCGTCAAAAGTTACGGGGATTCGAATATCCCCGGAGGGGAACGCCTCTTTTTCCCGCACCGCCTCCCCGTGGGCGGCAGAGTGGGACCGTCGAGGCGGCGGCAGGAGCTTGCGGCGAGGCGAGGGAAGCGGGCGGAGGAGGTCATGGGGATTTGCCGCGCGGGGAGTGACGGGTGCGATCATACCAGCACTAATGCACCGGATCCCATCAGAACTCCGAAGTTAAACGTGCTTGGGCGAGAGTAGTACTAGGATGGGTGACCTCCTGGGAAGTCCTCGTGTTGCACCCCTCCTCCTTTTTAGCCGCCGGGCGAGGGGCGGACAGGGAACGGACGCGGCCGGCCCGGTCTCGGAGGAACGCGCGCCACGGGGAGGGATCCGAAAGAAAACGACGAATTTCCCGCAGAACAGACGGAACGGAACGGCGGCGGAGAAAAGGGGACGGGGAGAAGGCGGGAATGGGACAAGTTCTAACGAAATCGGGGAGCGGACTTTTCACGGGCAGAAAACCGACGAGAACAATGATTTTGAGCTGTGGGAGGGCCAATGGAGCAACGGTCAATTGGCGGGGCCCCAGCGGAGACCCGGAACGAGCTTTCCGCGGGAGTGGTTACGGGACGCGTGGCTCCCACTCGCAGTCAAGTTACGGGATCGAATAATCCCCGGAGGGGAACGCTCTTTTTCCCGCACCGCCTCCTCCGTGGGCCAATCAGGAAGTGGAGACCCGGTCCGACGGCGGCGCGCAGGAGCTTGCGGCAGAGGCGAGGGGAAGCGGGCGGGAGGAGGTCATGGGGATTTGCCGCGCGGGGAGTGACGGGTGCGATCATATACCAGCACTAATGCACCGGATCCCATCAGAACTCCGAAGTTAAACGTGCTTGGGCGAGAGTAGTACTAAGGATGGGTGACCTCCTGGGAAGTCCTCGTGTTGCACCCCTCCTCCTTTTTAGCCGCGGGCGAGGGGCGGGGGAACGGACGCGGCGGCCCCGGGTNGCGCCACGGGGAGGATCCGAAGAAAACGACGAATTTCCCCGCAGACAGACGGAACGACGGCGCGACGGCGAGAAAAGGGGACGGGGAAGAAGGCGGGATGGGACAAGTTCGAACGAAATCGGGGAGCGGGACTTTTCACGGGGCAGAAAACCGACGAAACAACTGAATTTTGAGCTGTGGGCGGGGCCAATGGAGCAACGTTCAATTGGCGGCCCAGCGGAGCCCGGAACGAGCTTTCCGCGGAGTGGTTACGGGCCCGTGGCTCCACTCGCGTCAAAAGTTACGGGGATTCGAATATCCCCGGAGGGAACGCCTCTTTTCCCGCACCGCCTCCCCGTGGCGGCAGAGTGGGACCGTCGAGGCGGCGGCAGGAGCTTGCGGCGAGGCGAGGGAAGCGGCGGGAGGAGGTCATGGGGATTTGCCGCGCGGGGAAGTGACGGGTGGATCATACCAGCACTAATGCACCAGATCCCATCAGAACTCCGAAGTTAAACGTGCTTGGGCGAGAGTAGTACTAGGATGGGTGACCTCCTGGGAAGTCCTCGTGTTGCACCTCTCCTCCTTTTTAGCCGCCGGGCGAGGGCGGGGGAACGGACGCGGCCGCCCGGTTGCTCGGGAGGAACGCGCGCCACGGGAGGATCTGAAAGAAAACGACGAATTTCCCCGCAGACAGACGGAACGGAACGACGGCGCGAGGCGGCGCAGAAAAGGGGACGGGAAGAAGGCGGGATGGGACAAGTTCTAACGAAATCGGGAGCGGATTTCACGGGCAGGAAAACCGACGAAAACAACTGAATTTTGAGCTGTGGGGCGGGGCCAATGGAGCAACGCTCAATTGGCGGCAGCGGAGCCCGGAACGAGATTTCCGCGGAGTGGTTACGGGACCCGTGGCTCCACTCGCGTCAAAAGTTACGGGGATTCGAATATCCCGGAGGGAACGCCTCTTTTTCCCGCACCGCCTCCCCGTGGGCGGCAGAGTGGGACCGTCGAGGCGGCGGCAGGAAAGAAAACGACGAATTCCCCGCAGACAGCGGAACGGAACGACGGCGCGAGGCGGCGCGCAGAAAAGGGGACGGGAAAAGGCGGGATGGACAATTCTAACGAAATCGGGGAGCGGGACTTTTCACGGGGCAGAAAACCGACGACAACAACTGAATTTGAGCTGTGGGGCGGGGCCAATGGAGCAACGCTCAATCGGCGGCCCAGCGGAGCCCGGACGAGCTTTCCGCGGAGTGGTTACGGGACCCGTGGCTCCACTCGCGTCAAAAGTTACGGGGATTCGAATATCCCCGGAGGGGAACGCCTCTTTTTCCCGCACCGCCTCCCCGTGGGCGGCAGGTGGGACCGTCGAGGCGGCGGCAGGAAAGAAAACGACGAATTTCCCCGCAGACAGACGGAACGGAACGACGGCGCGAGGCGGCGCAGAAAAGGGACGGGAAGAAGGCGGGATGGGACAAGTTCTAACGAAATCGGGGAGCGGGACTTTTCACGGGGCAGAAAACCGACGAAAACAACTGAATTTTGAGCTGTGGGGCGGGGCCAATGGAGCAACGCTCAATGGCGTCCCAGCGGAGCCCGGAACGAGCTTTCCGCGGAGTGGTTACGGGACCCGTGGCTCCACTCGCGTCAAAAGTTACGGGGATTCGAATATCCCCGGAGGGGAACGCCTCTTTTTCCCGCACCGCCTCCCGTGGGCGCAGAGTGGGACCGTCGGCGCGGCGGCAGGAGCTTGCGGCGAGGCGAGGGGAAGCGGGCGGGAGGAGGTCATGGGGATTTGCCGCGCGGGGAGTGACGGGTGCGATCATACCAGCACTAATGCACCGGATCCCATCAGAACTCCGGAGTTAAACGTGCTTGGGCGAGAGTAGTACTAGGATGGGTGACCTCCTGGGAAGTCCTCGTGTTGCACACCCCTCCTCCTTTTTAGCCGCCGGGCGAGGGGGGGGGAACGGACGCGGCCGCGCCGGTTGCTCGGGAGGAACAGCCCGCGCCCCACGGGGTGGAATCCGAAAGATACGGACGCTGGCCGGCACGGTTGCCCGGGAGGAACGCGCGCGCACGGGGGAGGATCCGAAAGAAAAACGACGAATTTCCCCTGCAGGGACACGACGGAACGGAAAGACAGCGGGACAAACAGGGGACGGGTGAAGAAGCGGGTGGAATGGGACAAGGTAATCGAACGGAAACTCGTGGTGAGCGGGACTTTTCACGAGGGCAGAAAACCGACGAAAACAACTGAATTTTTGAGCTGGTTGGGGCGGGGCGCAATGGAAAGCAATCGCTCCAATTGGCGGACCAACTGCGGAGCCGGAACGAGCTTATCCTGCGGAGTGGTTACGGGGACCCGGTGGCACCCCCCCCCCCTCCACTCGCGTCAAAAGTTACGGGGATTCGAATATCCCCGGAGGGGAACGCCTCTTTTTCCCGCACCCGCCTCCCCCGTGGGGCAGGACAGAGTGGGACCGTCGAGGCGGCCGGCAGGAGGCTTGCGGCGAGGCGAGGGGAAGCGGGCGGGAGAGGTCATGGGGGATTTGCCGTACCGGCGGGGAGTGCACGGTGTGCGATCATAACCAATCACTAATGCACCGGATCCCATCAGAACTCCGAAGTTAAACGTGCTTGGGGCTGGAGAGATCAGTACTAGGATGGGTGAACCTCCTGGGAAGTCCCTCGTATATGCACCCCTCCTCGCTTTTTACAGCCGGCCGGGCGGAAGGGGTCGGAGGGGGGAACGGACGCGGGCGGCCCGGTTGCTCGGGAAGGACACGCGGCGCCACGGTGGTGGTGGATCCGAAGAGACGACTGCGGCCTGGCTCCGGTTGCCCTGGGAGGACACGCGCGCCACGGGGAGGATCCGAAAGAAAACGACGAATTCCCCTCGCAGACAGTACGGAACGGAACGACAGCGGAGAAAAGGGGAACGGGGAGGAAGGCGGGATTGGACAAGTTCGAACGTAAAATCGGGGAGCGGGACTTTTCACGGGGCAGAAAAACGACGAAAACAACTGAATTTTGAGCTGTGGGGCGGGGCCAATGGAGCAACGCTCAATTGGCGGCCCAGCGGAGCCCGGAACGAGCTTTCCGCGGAGTGGTTACGGGACCCGTGGCTCCACTCGCGTCAAAAGTTACGGGGATTCGAATATCCCCGAGGGGAACGCCTCTTTTTCCCGCACCGCCTCCCCGTGGGCGCAGAGTGGGACCGTCGAGGCGGCGGCAGGAGCTTGCGGCGAGGCGAGGGAGCGGGCGGGAGGGGTCATGGGGATTTGCGCGCGGGGAGTGACGGGTGCGATCATACCAGCACTAATGCACCGGATCCCATCAGAACTCCGAAGTTAAACGTGCTTGGGCGAGAGTAGTACTAGGATGGGTGACCTCCTGGGAAGTCCTCGTGTTGCACCCCTCCTCCTTTTTAGCCGCCGGGCGGGGCGGGGAACGGACGCGGCCGGCCCGGTTGCTCGGGGGAACGCGCGCCACGGGGAGGATCCGAAGAACGGACGCGGCCGGCCCGGTTGCTCGGAGGAACGCGCGCCACGGGGAGGATCCGAAAGAAAACGACGAATTTCCCCGCAGACAGACGGAACGGAACGACGGCGGAGAAAAGGGGACGGGAGAAGGCGGGATGGGACAAGTTCGAACGAAATCGGGGAGCGGGACTTTTCACGGGGCAGAAAACCGACGAAAACAACTGAATTTTGAGCTGTGGGGCGGGGCCAATGGAGCAACGCTCAATTGGCGTCCCAGCGGAGCCGGAACGAGCTTTCCGCGGAGTGGTTACGGGACCCGTGGCTCCACTCGCGTCAAAAGTTACGGGGATTCGAATATCCCCGGAGGGGAACGCCTCTTTTTCCCGCACCGCCTCCCCGTGGGCGCAGAGTGGGACCGTCGAGGCGGCGGCAGGAGCTTGCGGCGAGGCGAGGGGAAGCGGGCGGGAGGAGGTCATGGGGATTTGCCGCGCGGGGAGTGACGGGTGCGATCATACCAGCACTAATGCACCGGATCCCATCAGAACTCCGGAGTTAAACGTGCTTGGGCGAGAGTAGTACTAGGATGGGTGACCTCCTGGGAAGTCCTCGTGTTGCACCCCTCCTCCTTTTTAGCCGCCGGGCGAGGGGCGGGGGAACGGACGCGGCCGGCCCGGTTGCTCGGGAGGAACGCGCGCCACGGGGTGGATCCGAAAGAACGGACGCGGCCGGCCCGGTTGCTCGGGAGGAACGCGCGCCACGGGGAGGATCCGAAAGAAAACGACGAATTTCCCCGCAGACAGACGGAACGGAACGACGGCGGAGAAAAGGGGACGGGGAGAAGGCGGGATGGGACAAGTTCGAACGAAATCGGGGAGCGGGACTTTTCACGGGGCAGAAAACCGACGAAAACAACTGAATTTTGAGCTGTGGGGCGGGGCCAATGGAGCAACGCTCAATTGGCGTCCCAGCGGAGCCCGGAACGAGCTTTCCGCGGAGTGGTTACGGGACCCGTGGCTCCACTCGCGTCAAAAGTTACGGGGATTCGAATATCCCCGGAGGGGAACGCCTCTTTTTCCCGCACCGCCTCCCCGTGGGCGGCAGAGTGGGACCGTCGAGGCGGCGGCAGGAAAGAAAACGACGAATTTCCCCGTAGACAGACGGAACGGAACGACGGCGCGAGGCGGCGCAGAAAAGGGGACGGGAAGAAGGCGGGATGGGACAAGTTCTAACGAAATCGGGGAGCGGGACTTTTCACGGGGCAGAAAACCGACGAAAACAACTGAATTTTGAGCTGTGGGGCGGGGCCAATGGAGCAACGCTCAATCGGCGGCCCAGCGGAGCCCGGAACGAGCTTTCCGCGGAGTGGTTACGGGACCCGTGGCTCCACTCGCGTCAAAAGTTACGGGGATTCGAATATCCCCGGAGGGGAACGCCTCTTTTCCCGCACCGCCTCCCCGTGGGCGGCAGAGTGGGACCGTCGAGGCGGCGGCAGGAGCTTGCGGCGAGGCGAGGGGAAGCGGGCGGGAGGAGGTCATGGGGATTTGCCGCGCGGGGAGTGACGGGTGCGATCATACCAGCACTAATGCACCGGATCCCATCAGAACTCCGAAGTTAAACGTGCTTGGGCGAGAGTAGTACTAGGATGGGTGACCTCCTGGGAAGTCCTCGTGTTGCACCCCTCCTCCTTTTTAGCCGCCGGGCGAGGGGCGGGGGAACGGACGCGGCCGGCCCGGTTGCTCGGGAGGAACGCGCGCCACGGGGAGGATCCGAAAGAAAACGACGAATTTCCCCGCAGACAGACGGAACGGAACGACGGCGCGAGGCGGCGCAGAAAAGGGGACGGGAAGAAGGCGGGATGGGACAAGTTCTAACGAAATCGGGGAGCGGGACTTTTCACGGGGCAGAAAACCGACGAAAACAACTGAATTTTGAGCTGTGGGGCGGGGCCAATGGAGCAACGCTCAATCGGCGGCCCAGCGGAGCCCGGAACGAGATTTCCGCGGAGTGGTTACGGGACCCGTGGCTCCACTCGCGTCAAAAGTTACGGGGATTCGAATATCCCCGGAGGGGAACGCCTCTTTTTCCCGCACCGCCTCCCCGTGGGCGGCAGAGTGGGACCGTCGAGGCGGCGGCAGGAAAGAAAACGACGAATTTCCCCGCAGACAGACGGAACGGAACGACGGCGCGAGGCGGCGCAGAAAAGGGGACGGGAAGAAGGCGGGATGGGACAAGTTCTAACGAAATCGGGGAGCGGGACTTTTCACGGGGCAGAAAACCGACGAAAACAACTGAATTTTGAGCTGTGGGGCGGGGCCAATGGAGCAACGCTCAATTGGCGGCCCAGCGGAGCCCGGAACGAGATTTCCGCGGAGTGGTTACGGGACCCGTGGCTCCACTCGCGTCAAAAGTTACGGGGATTCGAATATCCCCGGAGGGGAACGCCTCTTTTTCCCGCACCGCCTCCCCGTGGGCGGCAGAGTGGGACCGTCGAGGCGGCGGCAGGAGCTTGCGGCGAGGCGAGGGGAAGCGGGCGGGAGGAGGTCATGGGGATTTGCCGCGCGGGGAGTGACGGGTGCGATCATACCAGCACTAATGCACCGGATCCCATCAGAACTCCGAAGTTAAACGTGCTTGGGCGAGAGTAGTACTAGGATGGGTGACCTCCTGGGAAGTCCTCGTGTTGCACCCCTCCTCCTTTTTAGCCGCCGGGCGAGGGGCGGGGGAACGGACGCGGCCGGCCCGGTTGCTCGGGAGGAACGCGCGCCACGGGAAGGATCCGAAAGAAAACGACGAATTTCCCCGCAGACAGACGAAACGGAACGACGGCGCGAGGCGGCGCAGAAAAGGGGACGGGAAGAAGGCGGGATGGGACAAGTTCTAACGAAATCGGGGAGCGGGACTTTTCACGGGGCAGAAAACCGACGAAAACAACTGAATTTTGAGCTGTGGGGCGGGGCCAATGGAGCAACGCTCAATTGGCGGCCCAGCGGAGCCCGGAACGAGATTTCCGCGGAGTGGTTACGGGACCCGTGGCTCCACTCGCGTCAAAAGTTACGGGGATTCGAATATCCCCGGAGGGGAACGCCTCTTTTTCCCGCACCGCCTCCCCGTGGGCGGCAGAGTGGGACCGTCGAGGCGGCGGCAGGAGCTTGCGGCGAGGCGAGGGGAAGCGGGCGGGAGGAGGTCATGGGGATTTGCCGCGCGGGGAGGGACGGGTGCGATCATACCAGCACTAATGCACCGGATCCCATCAGAACTCCGAAGTTAAACGTGCTTGGGCGAGAGTAGTACTAGGATGGGTGACCTCCTGGGAAGTCCTCGTGTTGCACCCCTCCTCCTTTTTAGCCGCCGGGCGAGGGGCGGGGGAACGGACGCGGCCGGCCCGGTTTGTCACGGACTTGGTCTCGATCACCCAACGACCCGTGCGGCACTAGCAATTCGCTGGACTCGAATGCTAGTTCAGCCTTCTTCGATAGCTAGAATGCTACTAGCGAAAAGTAGAGAGGAGCACACAAGAGAGAGATGGAGAACTTGGAGAATATATTGATGCTTGATTGCTTGGTGTCTACAAATGAAATCCCTAAGGCTATTTATAGTTGTTCACCTCCTCAACGGAGGGCTAAGATCTATTTGATCTAACGGTCCCTATCTTCCTTCTAGAGTATTCTAGCAAACTCTACATCCTACAAGAAGGTAAGAGGATTATCTACAATGTTCTACAAGATTCTAGAGGCTTCCACCATGTTCTAGAATTTGGGAGTGGTGGCTGCAATAAGCCTCTTTAAATAGCACGAATTTGGGGCAGACCTACGCGGTGCGTGACATTCTCCCCCACTCAATCTGGCGACGCCCTCGTCGCATCCTTCTTGTAAGCCTCCATCACATCGACGTTGCTCCATAAGGTCAGCTCGTGTTCCCAACTTGCCTCGCTATCAGGCAACCCTTTCCATTTCACAAAGTACTCGACATAACTTGGATGGTTGCCTCTCCTTGGAATGACACGATGTGCCAATATTTCTTCCACGTCGCGATCTGGCATGGCCGTTATGGCTGTAGGGGCCCTCTTCGACTTGCCCCTGCTCGGCTCCTCCTTGTCTGGATGGTAAGGTTTTAGCAAGCTAACGTGGAAAACTGGATGCATTTCCAGGTGTGATGGTTGAGTTAACCGGTAAGCTAGCTTGCCAATCCTTTTCTCCACTGGAAAGGGTCCCTCGTAACGCCTTACTAGACCCTTATGCACCTTGGCAAACCTTCGGCTTTGATGGGGAAGGAGTTTCACCATCACCAAATCTCCTTCCTCAAACTCCAAGTGTCTCCTCTTGGTATCGGCCCATTTCTTCATCCGCTTGGAAGCCTTGGCCAAGTGTGCCCGTGCCATGTCGGACTTCTCATGCCAACCCTTGGCAAACTTGAATGCAGCAGGACTAGGCCCTTTGTAGCCAACCGCCAATGTGTGAGGAGTCGATGGTTGTAGTCCCGTAGCAACTTCGAACGGACTTGCTCCAGTTGACTCGCTCTTTTGTAGATTGTATGAAAATTGGGCTATGTCAAGCAACTTAGCCCAATCACTCTGGTTGGCACTTACGTAATGCCTTAAGAATAGCTCCAGCAAGGCATTCACCCTCTCCGTTTGGCCGTCAGTTTGGGGATGAAAGCTTGTGGAGAAGTTGAGCTCGGACCCCATCAGCTTGAATAACTCCATCCAGAATCTCCCGGTGAAGCGAGTGTCTCGGTCGCTAACGATCGTTTTGGGGATACCCCAATATTTCACCACATACTTGAAAAATAAGCGTGCTGCATCCTCAGCTGTAAACTTTGAGGGTACGGGAATGAACACGCCATACTTGCTGAATCTGTCTACCACCACCATGATGTTGGCACATCCATCCGACTTCGGTAGACAGGTGATGAAATCCATCGAAACACTCTCCCATGGCTTCTCCGGAATAGGTAGGGGTTCCAACAATCCCGACGGTTGGTGTTGCTCCACCTTGTCTTGTTGGCATACTAGACATGTCTTTACGTAGAGCTCAATGTCGTCTCGCATCTGTGGCCAGTAATATGCTCGCTCTACAAGTGCCAACGTACGACGTATACCTGGATGTCCTGCCCATTTCGAGTCATGGCACTCCTTAATGATCACCTTCCTCAATCCTTGCCACTTTGGCACATAAACTCTATTGCCCTTGGTAGTGAGCAATCCATCTGCAAGCCAGAACCGGCGTGTCTTCCCACTACTCGCCAATTCCTTCAAACTCTTGGCTTGTGTGTCGTGCTCCAATCCCTCCTTTACTTGTTCGACCAACGGGAAGTTTGGACTTGTGATGGCAGCTAGTTCGGCCTTTCTACTTAATGCATCGGCCACCAAATTAGCCTTGCCTGGCTTATACTCCATCACAAAGTCGAATTCTGCCAAGAATGCTTGCCACCTCACTTGCTTTGGCGTCAACTTCTTTTGATTGAGGAAGTAACTCGTGGCAATGTTGTCCGTCTTCACGACGAACTTGGACCCCAACAAATAATGCCTCCACGTTCGTAGGCAATGCACCACTGCAGTCATCTCCTTTTCCTGGACTGTATAGCGGCGCTCGGTTTCGTTCAGCTTGCGACTCTCGTACGCGATGGGATGTCCTTCTTGCATCAACACACCACCGATGGCAAAATCCGAAGCATCGGTCTGTACCTCGTATGGTTTGGTGTGATCGGGGAGAGCCAACACTGGCTCGTCGGCTACTGCCTGTTTGAGCACCTCAAATGCTCTTTGGCATTTAACATCCCAACTCCATGTTCTATTCTTCTTCAACAAGTCAGTGAGCGGAGTTGCAATAGAGGAGTAGCCTTTTATAAATCTTCGGTAATAATTAACGAGGCCTAAGAAGGATCGTACCTCAGTAACCTTCTTTGGTGGCTCCCAGTCGTGGATGGCTTGCACCTTGGACTTATCCATCCATAGTTTGCCTCTGCCGATGATGTGCCCTAGGAATGTGACCTCTCGTTGGGCAAAGGCACATTTCTCCCTCTTCACGTACAGCTCGTGCTCTCTTAGTACTTGGAAAACTTGTCGTAGATGTTCAATATGCTCGTCTAACGTCTTACTATAGACAACGATATCATCCAAATACACTACGACAAACTTATCCAAAAATGACTCGAATACTCGATTCATAAGAGTGCAGAACGTGGCAGGAGCATTAGTAAGTCCAAAAGGCATCACTAAGAACTCAAAGGAGCCATACCTCGTAACACAAGCGGTCTTTGGCTCATCTCCTTCTGCAATCCTCACTTGGTAATATCCCGATCTCAAGTCCAACTTCGTGAACCACCGCGCTTCACCTAGCTGATCGAACAAATCAGCTATCAATGGGATGGGATATTTGTTCTTCACGGTTATCTTGTTGAGCGCCCGGTAGTCGACGCACAACCGAAGTGACCCGTCGTGCTTCTTTTGGAAAAGCACGGGTGCACCATATGGAGCCTTTGACGGTTGAATGTAGCCCGCATCCAACAGCTCCTTTAGCTGCCTCCTGAGTTCCTCTAACTCCGGCGGTGCCATACGGTAAGGCACTGCAGCAGGTGGTCTTGCACCAGGGACCAATTCAATCCTGTGATCCACCTCTCGTTTAGGTGGGAGCTTCTTTGGCAATTCTGGAGGCATCACGTCCTTAAACTCCTCCAGGACGTGAGAGACTTGCTTTGGTAGGACATTCGATGGGGACGTATCCTTTCCATCCTTCAAGGATACAAGAAAGGTGGGCTGCGACTTCTTGACACCTTTCGAGAGTTGCATGGCCGAAATCTGCTTAGATTGAAGGCTAGTCTCCCTAGCCAAGGGCACCATGCATGTATTGCCCTCCTCCAAGATGCACATTGTGTTGGCAAAGGGGATAGGCACGGCCTTAACGCGGTCCATAAACTCCATACCAAGCACAATTGGATAATCATCCATTGGCACAATAGAAAAGTCTACAAGACCACACCATTCACCCATACGTACCTCTACGCCATGAGCAACGCCAAAAATCGACTTCGGCTCCGAATTTACGGCCTTGAGCCATCCTTGCCCCTTGCTGTACTTGATGCCCAACCGCCTTGCTTCCTCTTCTTGAAGGAAGTTGTTGGAAGCTCCGGTATCTACTAAGGCTTTAACCACTTGGTTACTCACCTTGGTTTCCACGTATAATCGTCCTTTCTTCTCGGCTTGGGCACCTCGACCTTGGCTTTGATGGCGTTGAGGATTTGCAGGGATCCCATCCTCGTCTCCTCACGTTGCTGCTGCTCTCTCTTTCTTCAACAAGGGCAGAAAGCTTGTCTTTCTTGTGGCAATCCCTTGCTTTGTGCGGTCCGTCGCAGAAGTAACATTTGAGAGGAAGCCTGTCGCTGCTTTGACCCTCCTTGGTGTTCCTCCCTTCCTTAGGCGCGTTAAACTTGTGAAAACGCCCTTTGTTCGAGGAACTCTCTTCCCCACTCTTTCCCTTGCCGGCCTTGTCCTTTTGAGACTTGGGCTTTTCGGACTTCCGGAACTCGATTAGTGATTCGGCAATGGAAATTGCGGTCGCGAGATCTTGAACACCATGTCTTTGGATCTCCATCTTTGCCCAATTTGTAAGCCATCTTTTGAACGCAAAGAACGCCTCCTTGTCGGGATAGCCAGGAATTTCCAGCAACACTTCGGAGAATTCCTTCACGTACTCACGTATGCTTCCCCTTTGTTGGAGACGCCTTAGCTTTGCTCTCGCCTCTTCCTCGGCGTTCTCCGGATAGAATTGCCGCTTGAGCTCTTTCTTGAACTCGTCCCATGTTTGATGACACAAAGTACCTCTTTCAATGTCGCCATACCTCCTTCTCCACCATACCATTGCTGGTATCCACGAGGTATAAGGCCAGCATTTATCAATCTTCTTGGCATCCTCCGTGACGCCAAGTGCTTTGAAGTACTTGCTCCAAGCTCCACAGAAAATTATCGACCTCCTTCGCGTTCCTCGACCCATTATACGCCTTGGGCCGCGGGAACGTCCACCTTTGAAGAGCTGCGACTATCGTTGGCACGACAATGCTCCCACTTTGAGCAATTGCCCCTTTTGCAAAGGACTAGCTCATCCTTGGTCTCCTTCAACTCGTGGAGACTCTCTCAAGCTCTTCCTTCAGCATTCCAACATCACCGTTGGAGGGATTCCTCCCAAGGTCTTCACTTGGCGCTAGACACCTTGCATGGGCCTGGGTTTAAGGGCCAGCCCTTTGCAAACTCCTCGACGAGCTCTTCATTCTCTCCCCCTCTCGAGGCTCGTCGAATGCCGTTGGTCTACCGCCTCAAACTTCTCACTGCCTCATCAGCCATGGGCAAGCCTTCCTACCTTGCGAGCCTTGCGTTGGTGTCTTCCAGAATGTCCCTCGGACCTTGATCTACCTCTCCTTGGTTGGCTTCTTTGCTCGTAAACGCACGTGGGGTAGTCTCACTGTGTGGACCAGCCATCCTTCTCACTCGAGTGATGCTTGCTGCTCGTAGAAACCTCTTGCTCTGCATAACCACTTGGTCACGGACTTGTCTCAGATCAACGTTCGCAGACGTAACCCCGTGCGGCACTAGCAATTCGCTGCGAACTCGAATGCTAAGTTCAGGCCTTCCTTCGATAGCGTAGAATCCTACTAGCGAAAAGTAGAGTGAGATGAGAAGCACACAAGAGAGAGATGGAGAACTTGGAGAATATATTGATGCTTGATTGCTTGGTGTCTACAAATGAAATCCCTAAGGCTATTTATAGTTGTTCACCTCCTCAACGGAGGGCTAAGATCTATTTGATCTAACGGTCCCTATCTTCCTTCTAGAGTATTCTAGCAAACTCTACATCCTACAAGAAGGTAAGAGGATTATCTACAATGTTCTACAAGATTCTAGAGGCTTCCACCATGTTCTAGACTTTGGGAGTGGTGGCTGCAATAAGCCTCTTTAAATAGCACGAATTTGGGGCAGACCTACGCGGTGCGTGACAGGTTCTCGGAGGAAACGCGCGCCACGGGGAGGATCCGAAAGAAAACGACGAATTTCCCCGCAGACAGACGGAACGGAACGCGCGAGAAAAAGGGACGGGGAAGGCGGGATGGACAAGTTCGAACGAAATCGGGGACGGGACTTTTCACGGGGCAGAAAACCGACGAAAACAACTGAATTTTGAGCTGTGGGCGGGGCCAATGTGGNTTCTAGAGTATTCTAGCAAACTCTACATCCTACAAGAAGGTAAGAGAATTATCTACAATGTTCTACAAGATTCTAGAGGCTTCCACCATGTTCTACGACTTTGGGAGTGGTGGCTGCAATAAGCCTCTTTAAATAGCACGAATTTGGGGGCAGACCTACGCGGTGCGTGACATTCTCCCCCACTCAATCTGGCGACGCCCTCGTCGCATCCTTCTTGTAAGCCTCGATCACATCGACGTTGCTCCATAAGGTCAGCTCGTGTTCCCAACTTGCCTCGCTATCAGGCAACCCTTTCCATTTCACAAAGTACTCGACATAACTTGGATGGTTGCCTCTCCTTGGAATGACACGATGCGCCAATATTTCTTCCACGTCGCGATCGGGCATGGCCGTTATGGCTGTAGGGGCTCTCTTCGACTTGCCCCGGCTCGGCTCCTCCTTATCCGGATGGTAAGGTTTCAGCAAGCTAACATGGAAAACTGGATGCATCTCCAGGTGGGACGGTAGAGTTAACCGGTAAGCTAGCTTGCCAATCCTTTTCTCCACTGGAAAGGGTCCCTCGTAACGCCTTACTAGACCCTTATGCACCTTGGCAAACCTTCGGCTTTGATGGGGAAGGAGTTTCACCATCACCAAATCTCCGTCCTCAAACTCCAAGTGTCTCCTCTTGGTATCGGCCCATTTCTTCATCCGCTTGGAAGCCTTGGCCAAGTGTGCCCGTGCCATGTCGGACTTCTCATGCCAACCCTTGGCAAACTTGAATGCAGCAGGACTAGGCCCTTTGTAGCCAACCGCCAAAGTGTGAGGAGTCGATGGTTGTAGTCCCGTAGCAACTTCGAACGGACTAGCTCCAGTTGACTCGCTCTTTTGTAGATTGTATGAAAATTGGGCTATGTCAAGCAACTTAGCCCAATCACTCTGGTTGGCACTTACGTAATGCCTTAAAAATAGCTCCAACAAGGCATTCACCCTCTCGGTTTGGCCATCAGTTTGGGGATGAAAGCTTGTGGAGAAGTTGAGCTCGGACCCCATCAGCTTGAATAGCTCCATCCAGAATCTCCCGGTGAAGCGAGTGTCTCGGTCGCTAACGATCGTTTTGGGGATGCCCCAATATTTCACCACATACTTGAAAAATAAGCGTGCTGCATCCTCAGCTGTAAATTTTGAGGGTACGGGGATGAACACACCATACTTGCTGAATCTGTCTACCACCACCATGATGTTGGCACATCCATCTGACTTCGGTAGACAGGTGATGAAATCCATTGAAACACTCTCCCATGGCTTCTCCGGAATAGGTAGGGGTTCCAACAATCCCGACAGTTGGTGTTGCTCCACCTTGTCTTGTTGGCATACTAGACATGTCTTTACGTAGAGCTCAATGTCGTCTCGCATCTGTGGCCAGTAATATGCTCGCTCTACAAGTGCCAACGTGCGCCGTATACCTGGATGTCCTGCCCATTTCGAGTCATGGCACTCCTTAATGATCGCCTTCCTCAATCCTTGCCACTTTGGCACATAAACTCTATTGCCCTTGGTAGTGAGCAATCCATCTGCAAGCCAGAACCGGCGTGTCTTCCCATTACTCGCCAACTCCTTCAAACTCTTGGCTTGTGGGTCGTGCTCCAATCCCTCCTTTACTTGTTCGACCAACGGGAAGTCTGGACTTGTGATGGCAGCTAGTTCGGCCTTTCTACTCAATGCATCGGCCACCAAGTTGGCCTTGCCTGGCTTATACTCCATTACAAAGTCGAATTCTGCCAAGAATGCTTGCCACCTCACTTGCTTTGGCGTCAACTTCTTTTGATTGAGGAAGTAACTCGTGGCAATGTTGTCCGTCTTCACGACGAACTTGGACCCCAACAAATAATGCCTCCACGTTCGTAGGCAATGCACCACTGCAGTCATCTCCTTTTCCTGGACTGTATAGCGGCGCTCGGTTTCGTTCAGCTTGCGACTCTCGTACGCGATGGGATGTCCTTCTTGCATCAACACACCACCGATGGCAAAATCCGAAGCATCGGTCTGTACCTCGTATGGTTTGGTGTGATCAGGGAGAGCCAACACTGGCTCGTCGGCTACTGCCTGTTTGAGCACCTCAAATGCTCTTTGGCATTTAACATCCCAACTCCATGTTCTATTCTTCTTCAACAAGTCAGTGAGCGGAGTTGCAATAGAGGAGTAGCCTTTTATAAATCTTCGGTAATAATTAACGAGGCCTAAGAAGGATCGTACCTCAGTCACCTTCTTTGGTGGCTCCCAGTCGTGGATGGCTTGCACCTTGGACTTATCCATCCATAGTTTGCCTCTGCCGATGATGTGCCCTAGGAATGTGACCTCTCGTTGAGCAAAGGCACATTTCTCCCTTTTCACGTACAGCTCGTGCTCTCTTAATACTTGGAAAACTTGTCGTAGATGTTCAATATGCTCGTCCAACGTCTTACTATAGACAACGATATCATCCAAATATACTACAACAAATTTATCCAAAAACGGCTCGAATACTCGATTCATAAGAGTGCAGAACGTGGCAGGAGCATTAGTCAGTCCAAAAGGCATCACTAAGAACTCAAAGGAGCCATACCTCGTAACACAAGCGGTCTTTGGCTCGTCTCCTTCTGCAATCCTCACTTGGTAATATCCCGATCTCAAGTCCAACTTCGTGAACCACCGCGCTTCACCTAGCTGATCGAACAAATCAGCTATCAATGGGATGGGATATTTGTTCTTCACGGTTATCTTGTTGAGCGCCCGATAGTCGACGCACAACCGAAGTGACCCGTCGTGCTTCTTTTGGAAAAGCACGGGTGCACCATACGGAGCCTTTGACGGTTGAATGTAGCCCGCATCCAACAGCTCCTTTAGCTGCCTCCTGAGTTCCTCCAACTCCGGGGGTGCCATACGGTAAGGCACTGCAGCAGGTGGTCTTGCACCAGGGACCAATTCAATCTTGTGATCCACCTCACGCTTAGGTGGGAGCTTCTTTGGCAATTCCGGAGGCATCACGTCCTTAAACTCCTCCAGGACGTGAGAGACTTGCTTTGGTAGGACATTCGATGGGGACGTATCCTTTCCATCCTTCAAGGATACAAGAAAGGTGGGCTGCGACTTCTTGACACCTTTCGAGAGTTGCATGGCCGAAATTTGTCTAGATTGAAGGCTAGTCTCCCTGGCCAAAGGCACCATGCATGTATTGCCCTCCTCCAAGATACACATTGTGTTGGCAAAGGGAATAGGCACGGCCTTAACGCGGTCCATAAACTCCATACCAAGCACAATTGGATAATCATCCATTGGCACAATAGAAAAGTCTACAAGACCACACCATTCACCCATACGTACCTCTACGCCATGAGCAACGCCAAAAATCGACTTCGGCTCCGAATTTACGGCCTTGAGCCATCCTTGCCCCTTGCTGTACTTGATGCCCAACCGCCTTGCTTCCTCTTCTTGAAGGAAGTTGTTGGAAGCTCCGGTATCTACTAAGGCTTTAACCACTTGGTTACTCACCTTGGTTTCCACGTATAATCGTCCTTTCTTCTCGGCTTTGGGTACCTCGACCTTGGCTTTGATGGCATTGAGGATTTGCAGGGATCCCATCCTCGTCTCCTCACGTTGCTGCTGCTCCTCTCTTTCTTCAACAAGGGCAGAAAGCTTGCCTTTCTTGTGGCAATCCCTTGCTTTGTGCGGTCCGTCGCAGAAGTAACATTTGAGAGGAAGCCTGTCGCTGCTTTGACCCTCCTTGGTGTTCCTCCCTTCCTTAGGCGCGTTAAACTTGTGAAAACGCCCTTTGTTCGAGGAACTCTCTTCCCCACTCTTTCCTTTGCCGGCCTTGTCCTTTTGAGACTTGGGCTTTTCGGATTTCCGGAACTCGATTAGTGATTCGGCAATGGAAATGGCAGTGGCGAGATCTTGAACACCATGTCTTTGGATCTCCATCTTGGCCCAATTTTGTAAGCCATCTTTGAAGGCAAAGAACGCCTCCTTGTCGGGATAGCCAGGAATTTCCAGCAACACTTCGGAGAATTCCTTCACGTACTCACGTATGCTTCCCCTTTGTTGGAGACGCCTTAGCTTTGCTCTCGCCTCTTCCTCGGCGTTCTCCGGATAGAATTGCCGCTTGAGCTCTTTCTTGAACTCGTCCCATGTGTTGATGACACAAGTACCTCTTTCAATGTCGCCATACCTCCTTCTC